>CM018698.1:48532204-49038466 GCA_009363875.1 Mikania micrantha
CCCCCCCGCAGCCTCCCTCTCCACCCCGCCGGCACCGGCACCGGCACCACCGCACTCCACCGCCACCAGCACCACTCTCCCTACGACCACCACAATTAAGGATAGAGCAGTAGCATCTCATGTTTTTCTTAGAGATTTGACCTTAAACCTTATGTGGTATCCTCATTCAGGTTATCTTCTTTTCGTAATTTGGTATTAAATTCCTTGCATGCCCGATTGAATCTAGGGTTTAGATCAGTTCATCATCACTTTCCCTATTAACTTCTTTTGATCATTCAGACTCATCTTCAGATGAAATCCCTATCCATCCTCCTTCTGTTCCAGTTGAAAAACTTGACAGGTTTACAGTTACTGAAAAATTACATAAATTAAGAAGAAAACCAAGAGTTGTATTGTCATTTATTTCACAACTGAAAGAATATGAATTTAAGCATGATGTTGTAACTTACATGGCTATTGTTAGATTGTTGTGTGATTATGGTATGGATATGAAGCTATATTACTTGTTCATGGATGTTATTGATGAGACCAACGGGAGGTTTTTGATTTTGAAATGTCTGATTTGTTTTGGAGCATTGTTAGAGGAGATAAAGGTATATGGAGCGAAGAACTTAATAAAAGCTGTTGATGTGTTGGTTAAGGTGTATGCAAGTGTTGGAAGATTTGATGAGGCTATAGATACATTATATGAAATTAAGAGGGGTGAGCTTGTTCTATCTACACGAACGTGCAATTATCTAATGAATCAGTTGATTAATTGGGACAAATTGGATATGTTTGAGTCGATTTATAAGCAATTGAAGAAAAAAGGGTTGATTCCGGATGTGTACACATATGGCATTTTGATTAAGGGACTTTGCAGAAAGGGCTGTTTGGAAGATGCTTTTGATGTGTTTAGAAAATGAGCGAGGCTGGAACGGAACCTAATATCTTTACTTTTGGAACTTTTATTGACGGACTTTGTTCAAATGGGAAAGCTGATTATGGCTTTAAGTTCCTAAAAAGTTTACGAGATTCAAATGTACCAGTCAATGTTTATGCTTATGCTTCCATTATTAGACGCTTTGTTAAGAGCTAAAGTTAGAGGAGCAGAGAGTGTATTGCTTGACATGAAAAATGCAAGATTTGCCCCAGATGTAGCTTGTTATTGTGCATTGATTCAAGGGTATTGTGAGAAAAGAGACATCCTTAAGGCGTTAGCTCTTCATGAGGAGATGGAATCAAGTGGTATTAAAACTGATTGTGTGATTGTGAGTGCAATCATGCAATGCTTGTGTCGTTTGGGCATGCTGGCTGAAGCTGTATACAAATTCATGGATTATATTGAGTCAGGAGTTTTTCTTGATGAAGTTGTGTTTAATATCGCGATTGATGCTTTATGTAAACTAGGGAAGATGGATGAGGCTATGCTGTTGTTAAAAGAAATGAAAAGTAAGAAATTGATTCCAGATGTTATGCATTATACCACTTTGATCAATGGGTATTGTCTTAAAGAAGAACCTTGGAATGCATTTAAAATCTTTGAGGAGATGAAAGGCAATGGATTGAAACCGGATGTTATCACTTTTAATGTTCTTGCTGGTGGGTTGTCAAGATGTGGGCTTTTTGAGGAGACACTCCGTCTTTTAGATAACATGTGGGGCCCATGGTTTAGAACCCACAATTCTTACACACAGTTTGGTCATTGAGGGATTATGTAAAGGGGCGAAGGTGAATGAAGCCGAGCTCTTTTTCAATGGTTTAGAGCATAAAAACTTGGATCATTATGCTGCAATGATGAATGGATACTGTGAAGCGAATGATACTACTAAAGCTTTTGAACTTTGGTTCTCTAAACATGGGCTTGTTATGAAACGGGCTTCTTGCTTAAAACTTTTAAGTTGCCTTTGTGCAGAAGGGGAGACCAAAAAAGCTTTTGCACTATTTAAAGAACTTGAGGCATCAAACTACGGTTCTTGTAAGATGATGTACAGTGAGCTCATATCTTTATATTCCCGTGTTGGAAACATGAGGATGGCTAGGTGGTTTTTTGATGAAATGATTCAGAAAGGATTAACACCAGATGCTGTTACCTACACGATGATGTTAAATGGTTATTGCAGGGAGAATTGCTTGAAGGAAGCTTCATATCTATTTAATGACATGAAAGATAGGGGCATTAAACCTGATATTATTACCTATACGGTGTTGCTTCATGGAGGGGGTAAACGGGCGGATGTGATGAGAATTTTAAACGAAATTGAAGAATTGGGTTTGACTCCTGATGTTATTTGCTACACGGTTATGATTGACAAACATTGCAAATCAGAAAACCTACAGGACGCAGTTAATCTGTTTGATGAAATGATTGATAGAGGTCTTCAACCAAATACTGTGACATACACTGCTCTTGTGTGTGGCTATTGCTCTATGGGATATATGCAGAATGCTGTCACACTTGTTGATGAGATGCTATCAAAGGGGATCCAACCGAACTCAAGAACAATGATAGCATTAAAAACCATTAAGGCCAAGAAGATGAACGTTAGGCATTATGGTACATTTAAAACCATTAAGGCCAAGAAAATGAACTTTAGGCATTATGGTACATTTAAAACCATTAAGGCCAAGAAGATGAACTTTAGGCGTTATTGTACATTTTGTCAGTTTGGAATAATGAACATGCTTATCTAGGACAATCTTATGCATGTGTCACATCTTCTAGATGCTTATATAAATCACATGGATTTTCAGTCAGCACCCAGCAGTTCCACGCTTACCACCCTTTGGTTCCCCTTGCTCGAATTTATCCACAATCATTGTAAGCTAGGTTTTTTTTTAAACTGTGAGAACCTGTCATTGGAACACTCACTGGCCCTATTAATGCCCTGCTAACTAATGAGACTGGATAAAACGCAAGCTTGGGCGGGCTGCCTTCAAAATATTTAAGGCAGAAACCCATGGAAGCTGGATTCAAAGTTGAGACTGTAGGAATTCTGACTTCTTGAAGGATTGGCAATCCTTGACTTCTTATATAAGTAATTAGCCTTTTTAGTACTGGGTTTTCTTATACTGGTACTATCGACTAAATATGAAACTCTGCATAGGAAAAAGGCCATCGACATTAGATGTTATTTTTGCTAGGATGGCCTTGTATTGTGGAAGTGACTGAAATATGCTGAGAAAGCAACTGGTGAAAGGTAATAGCCTCTTCTATTTATCTTTCTGATGATAAGTTTCAAATTTGTTTTTCTTCATGAGTAGCAACAAAGCTGTGTTATATGCTCTTTAACTTCCTTTCTTATGCTATATTTTTGCTACTTTGGGTTGTTTCAAAAGAACATGATGGTTCCTTCGATATAAGATCCTGACGTAGGTTTCCCAGTTTTTAATTAACAACCATTACACGGTATTGTTTATGTAATAGTTAATTTCATGGACTTACATGTTTTATGCATTTTCTAGTATATCTTATGTCTTTGAGTTTTCTGCAAAACAAAAGGTCATGAAAGAAATAATTATTGTATTTGTGGGTGGGCTTGTTAAGTTATCTTAACCACAGATCTTATCTCTTGTAAATGTGGGTCAGACAACTTATATTAATGCAGTTATTTTTATATATAACTATGTGTAATTTGATGTCCTGACTTTCTGGCAGAGTAGAAATCCAGAAGCAGATTGAGAATCTGTTTCAAAATTGTATGAGCACTACATGGAAGGAAAAGAGGAGATAGACAGGATAACATCTTTTGATTGATTTTTAAAACTCGTAAAAATCCCTACATAGGCTCAAATCATATTTGTTAAGTCCCTATACGTTTTCGATGTTATGACTTATAAACTCATACTTTCACTTTGTTGGATTTAATCTTGTAATTATTAAATAGTTAAGGGGTTAAAGTAGAAAGTTTAATTGTTTTAGATTTATTTAATTTAGTTTTTAAAGTTTAAAGATTAGATTAGTTTTTGTTTGGATTAAGATTGTGTTAGTTGGAATGTTTTTAGGCATGTTTTTAGGGATAGAAGTTTGACTTGTTTAAGGTTTTGTTTCTTATAATAGGGGTTAAGGTTTTAGTTATTTTGTACCTCAATTTGATTCAATAAAGTTCAGATTTTTCTTGAGTTTCTTATTCTGATTTTGAGGATACCAGCTTCAATTGGTATCAGAGCTTAGTCTCTGCAGGTTTGAGAGTCGATTTTTCGATCAAGAGAGCAGCCCTTGGCTGCTGGGCTGAAGATCAAGGTTACCAGGTAGGCAGGTAGCAGTGTTGATCGTGACTTGATCATAAGCCTATTGAAGGCTCGATCCAGAAGGTGGATTGGAGAAGACGAAGTCGATTTGGGGTGCCAAATTGAGTTCGGAGATCGGGTGGTGATACGAACTTGCGATTGGTTCGATCAATCTGAGAAGCTGCGAAAATCAGATTGTGTGACGCAATCAAGAAATTGATCAGACCTGTGCGATTCAGGTGTGATAACGATCAAAGGGAAGAACCCGTGATAGGTTCAAACTTGCTATCGAAGGCTGTGAGGGCTGGATAAGGCTGATCGAAAGCTGTGAGAGCTTCAATTAACACAATCCCGTGTGATTCAGGAGAGGGGGAGCTGTGAGGGCTTCAATTGTGTTATATATTACCTGTGATAGGTTTAAACAAGGGTGGAGGGCTGTGATAGTCCGATACAAGCAACTGTGAGGACTGAGAAGAGGTGCTCGAGTTATGTGAAGGCTTCAAGATCAATCTGTGATAAACCCTGTGTGGTTTAGGCGATGAGGTGTGATACCTTGGGAAAAAAAATCATCAATCTGTGATAGATTGATCACATTCTGGGCTGATCTGTGTGAAAAAAAATTGTGTGTTTTGTTGCTGTAGTTTTGGTGATTCAAAACAGAAAAGTAAGGGACCCTTGGTGCTGTGTGAAACAGTACATAAGAAACAACCTGTGTGGGAGTAATCAAACCTGTGTGGGAGAAGAAAAGAACATGTGTGGGCTGAAGCAAACCTGTGTGGGAGTGATTAAAACCTGTGTGGGAGTGATTAGAACATGTGTGGGCTGAGTAAGAGAACCTGTGTGGAGCAATCTGTGTGAAGATACCTGTGTGGGTAAACAAGAAGTAACCTTCTTAGTTGTTTTGCTGTGTGTGGTTGTTCAAGGAAACAAGAGAAGGCAAGAGGAGTATGCAAGAGATTGATGCTGAAAAGAACTTTGTGTTCTAGAGAGAGCCACATCAAGAATTACAAGATTAGGGGGGTGATTGTTGGATTTAATCTTGTAATTATTAAATAGTTAAGGGGTTTTAGTAGAAAGTTTAATTGTTTTAGATTTATTTAATTTAGTTTTTAAAGTTTATAGATTAGATTAGTTTTTGTTTGGATTAAGATTGTTTAGTTGGAATGTTTTTAGGCATGTTTTTAGGGATAGAAGTTTGACTTGTTTAATTGTTTAGTTGGAATGTTTTTAGGCATGTTTTTAGGGATAGAAGTTTGACTTGTTTAAGGTTTTGTTTCTTATAAATAGGGGTTAAGGTTTTAGGTTATTTTGTACCTCAATTTGATTCAATAAAGTTCAGATTTTTCTTGAGTTTCTTATTCTGATTTTGAGGATACCAGCTTCACACTTCAAATGCTTGTTAAGTTCCTATACTTTATTTTGGTGTTAATAAAATCCATAAGCTTAATTCTTGGGTCAAGTTCCTATACCTCTTTTTGGTGTTAAATTGTTGATAAAGTCCCTAGATTTCATCCTTGTTTGTTCCTTTGTATAAGAACACACACAACACATTAACTAATGATCATAGGGTATAAATTGGTGATTTAAAAACAGCAAAATTATATACCGATATATATATATATATATATATTGTATAAAAGGTCAAAGCATCAGCATCCTGTATCAAAAACCGGAATATGACTACAGATATTCACAAAGTTCTAATCAGTTATTAGAATTATAAAAACACCAATACCAACACCAACCATGCTAAACTGTTCTATTTGTACGAGAGAAAAAAATGCAACCAAAAGGTAAACCATAGGTTAAGGTCTGGTTTACCAAACTTACAACTTCAAGAATAAGATAAAACCCTTAACACAATATAAATAAAACGAGCAATTTCATTTAATAACTTCACTTTTGGGTCTAGGTTTACACTTGGTGAGGAGATGGATTTTGGCACTTGAAATAAACAAGGATGTCCGATATTCAATCAAGAAACTATCTCAACACATTGATGCTCCGCTTTTGAATACGAGTAAGTTGATAAAGCATTTTACATGGAATATTTGGGCTCTGAATGAAGTAAATGTGTGCATTTGGAGAGCCTCTCATGACCAGTTGATCGCTTTTCATCTTTACTGAACCTTGCTTATTGTGGTATTCAAGTTTCTTTCATCTAGTGTTCTTTGTGTGAATCCGAGCAAGAATCAATCAATCATTGTTAGTTTGAGTGTCACTCTATTTTATTTCTTTTTAATTATTTTTGAACATCTAATCATGGAGTTGGTGGCAGATCCTCTCTTACCCAAATGTCCTTTAGTTGTTGGAATTACTGGGCCTTTGTAAAGCAAGGTGGTAGCAAATATCTACCAGTTTGCATGTTTCATTCTAAAATGGTCAACTGGAAAGTGTGGGACCCGACCAGGAACAGGCTGCATAAAAGTCTGGCTGAAGTTCATTTGAGTGTAATCATGTAGGTTGACTGTAGCGGGCCCGTTGGGGTAACAAAAATGTATTGTTCTAGAGTATATTAATTTTAGTCTCCGATTTATATTTCGGAGACTAGTTGGAGAATATGGGCATGAATCCGGTGGTATAGACCCTATATGAGTGTTGACGAGTTGATCTTGTTTTAGGGATTTCTTTCGAAATTATATGCTCTTTCTTAATTCGATGTATTAAATTTGATTGATTTTTACAATTAGACGCTTAGATTTTATTGAATATCTTAGCCTTTGAAAGTTTTAAATTAATTTTGATACTGTTTTAGCACAATTACATCCAAGGTAGTCAGTATATTTATCTCAGCGGGATAGGAGTAATGTTTGTCTTCATCTGATCTTCAGACCCTACTTTAGTGGAATGTAACCGGGTTTGGTTTGTTTGTTTGTTACATCTATCGTATGAGCAAGTATAATGTAAGCTAGCTATGAGAATGACAATTTAATTTGTATATTTAACCAACAACCCATAAATTGAGTTTATATTGGGCTTGCTTGTGACTACATGAGTTGGCTTGTGTGGCTTTACGACTTAGAGTATGCTCATTTGTCTCAATTGCAATAATTTTGTATTTCTAATTATAAATGCCTTCATTGAAAAGTTAACAAAATATATAATCGCAAAAATTGGATAATACATGATCAAACTATCAATATGCAAGGAAGTAAACTACCAATTCATAAGAAAATGAACCATTTTGTACAAACCAAAGAGCGAGTCAACTCGAGGCAACTTGGCTTTCAAGTCAAATCAGCTTATGTTTTTATAGAAATAAGCTAGCATTTGCGACTTAGCTTGAATTTGACTCGAGATTTATATGAGCTAGCATTTGCAACAAGCTAATTTATTCGAGTGAGCTACGAGCCATGGGTAGGCCAACCCTTCTTTGAAAGAAAAACTTACTTTAGGCTCCCAAATTCCAGAGGCTTGGCTGCTTCATATTCCCATTTGTGAAAGAGAAAGCTCTGAATATTCTTATTTTAGAGCAATAATCTTGTACTAACGATTACATATTTAAAATGACTTTGATATCCGAAGGCCTTGTTGGGATGGCAAAAAAACCAAAACCTGAAGGCATACTTGATACCAGGAACATCCGAGTTCAGTATATATGTATGAGATAAGGTATGTGATTAGTTTCAAAAAAATTTTTGTACATACGAGACATATGTGATATTAGTTGATATCCAGCCTGATTGTTGAAACAATAAACCTGTTTACCCAAACTATTTACATGGAAATTTTTATTTTTTTTCATTAATATGTCTCTAATAATGACTCCATATAGTAGTTTTATTATGTAGAAACGTTTTTTTCTTCTATTATCTACAAATTATATGCTATAAAGGTACACAAAAATTCAAAATGTAAGAAAAAAATATTTGAAAATTTCAGCGGTTTTTTAACAAATTAAGCACTATATACTAACAAATACGCGATTGGTATAACTTATAAGGTTGGGTATTAACACACTTTTACAATCAGGTTTAAGACTAAGTGTTGGATCGATTCCTTTGATTCAGATTTAAACATGAACAAGTAAACTGAATGAAATAGAGATTAGATTAAACATGTGAATCCAGTGAATGTATTGTTGATTCCAGACATGGTTCCTGAGAAGATCCGACCGGGTTCCCGTTTAGGGTGCACGATTAGGATGAGTTATGAGAGCTCGGTGAGAGGTCACGAATTCTCTCTTGTGAGGAGAAGATGATTGTGATGTTAAGCAACCCTCATTATGAGCTAATTATCTCTTATTTATATGTGCACCCAATGGGAAACCCTAATTAGGACATTAAGGGTAATTACGTCCATCAAGTAATCACCTATCTAAATGGGTATTTAAATAATTGATCAATTAGATAAATAATCATGAGGGCCACATTTAATTATTTAGTCTTACACAAAGATTATCAAAAACATGAACCGGATCCGATCTAGTATCATCCCTAATTTTTGTTGAACATTTTGATAGTTAGTGTTTTTATTGGTGATGAACCAAATTACAGCGTATTTGATTATGAACAACACGAACAATGTATAAATGATAATCTCATTCACTAACCAAGAGTATTACTGACCACTTTAGGAAATACAAGGAAGTACAAGGAATTACAAGGGAAGGCTCTTTACAAAGTGTTACAAACAAATAGAGACGCTAGATCAATTCTAAGAGAGCTCTGATCCTCCGTCTGAGCGTAAGGACCTTTTACTCTCCCTGGAGACGAGCACTCTCTTTAATGCGTGTGTGATAAGTGGTTGGGCTATATTGAATGAATCTTCCAGTTCTCTTATCGTCCTCATTTATAGCTTCATTCTCTGGTTTTTCTCCCTGGGTCTTTTTGAATATCTCCTGGTCTGTTGTCCAATGGGTAAGGACCTTCCGTCAACTCGTCAGTCATCCTGACTGATGTGCGGCTGGCCTTCCCTTCATTAATTGGGAGCCATGCCTTCATTAATTACCATATGAGCTTCATTTAATGCTCACTCAGTTCATGATTATGTGCATTTAATGCAGCCATGCCTTTTTTATTATGGTGGCAATCCTATGTGCCGTCATCAATTGGGTTGTGCTACGCGAATTTCAAATGCTTGCACAACAATAAGTCATTAACACTAGCAAATATGTGATTGAATTATAATCTAGATCATCATCCTCCTTATGTCCTTCATATGAGTTTTTTCTAGGAATGTCTACAGTACGGTTTGAACGGTTTTGAAAAAAAATTTTAAAATCAAACCACTAACTGGGGTTTCAAAAAATAACAAACCAAACCGACCACGTAAGTTGGGTAAACCAAATCGACCGGTTATTGACAGTTCACGGTTTGGTTTTGCGTTTTCATGGTATTATAAAGAAACCACTAGAGAACAGTTAATATAATGATGCAAATAACCATAATCTATTTCAAATGCACATTTCAAAGTCGAAAATCATAATCCAAAAGCCAACCATTATCAAAATAACAAAACTAGTCAAAAAAGAATGATGATATGTTAGAAAAATTAAAATCCATTATAGTGGTTTATAAAATAAACTTCAAAGTCATAATATTCTATTTCGAATGTTTCTGGTCTTCATCTCTTTCGAACTCTGTTTCATATATATGTGTGTGTGTGTTTATAAACAAATAATCATATATATATATATGATTATTTGTTTATATAACACACAATATATATGATTATTTGTTTATAAAACACACAATATATATATATATATATATATGTGTGTGTGTGTTTAATATGGTTGATGCGGTTTTTACGGTTTGGTAAAAATGCAAACCATAAACTACATTGAACCACTCGGCTTTTAGAATGTTCAAACCATAAACCGAACCATCAAGTTTTAGAACCGACCATATATATGGTTGATGCGGTTTATACGGTTTGGTAAAAATGCAAACCATAAATTACATTGAACCACTTGGCTTTTAGAATGTTCAAACATAAACCGAACCATCAAGTTTTAGAACCGACCAAATCAACCAATTGTCTTCGGTTAGGTTAGGTTCGGTTCGGTTCGGTTCGTTTAGATGGTTTGGTTGGCTTATAGACACCCCTAGGTAGGCATGAGTTGGTTTTTTGGGTTCTGTTTTGTCAGTTTTCATCTTTTTGAAAACCCACTTGTGTTCGGTTTGGGTTTCGGCATAAAAACCCAAAATATTGTATTTGTACAAAAAAATATTTGAACTCAATACTACTTAACATTCAATATTATAAATTAAAATATTTAAATTCACTAAAAATAATATGTATTTATAAAAAAAAACTTTAGAATTATAGATAAAATTCTTTAAATTTTTTGAAAGGTGGTATATATACGTACATACTCATATATTTGTTTTTTTTTTTGTTTTTATTTGAGGTAAAAAACCAAACCAACCCAAACTTTTGGTTTTATAAAATTTATACCAACTCGTCGGTTTGTATCTGAGTTTGGTTATATTTGGTTTTTGGTCGTTTTTTTGGTATCATGCACAACCCTACGTCCCTACCCCTAGTTTTTTCACCATAGGTTTGTTTGTTACAGAGTCGGCCTCAAGAATGAAAAAAAACCAGGAACTGAGCAAGAAATAACTTGAACCTCTTAGAAAACTAACTTTTAATTTATTTTTAAAAAATAAATAATATATATATATATATATCTTTAAATTTACACTCTTTGAAAGGCCGGGTCAGGACCGTTGTCCAGTTCGCCTCTCTCATGACCGGCCCTGTTTTATGATCAATTTTGTGCTTGTGTTTGCTTCTAAGTTGGTGAAATTATTACAAGGAAATTGATAAATACTAAATTATTTTCTCTTCTTTGTTGGACACCAAAAGATTAAATAGTAAACTTTTAATATTTTAGAATTTAATTATAATCACCGGAGTATAAAAGAATAGCAATCTTTTAGTTCTTTTGTTTTAGCCAAAAACATTTATTTTTTTTAATATTTTGTTTGAGCCACAAAAATTTCAAAATTCCAATTTTGGACACAAACTTCTGCTTTTTTGTTTTGGCCACAATGTTTAAATGTTACCGTTCTGAACACAAAATTTCTTACATTACTTTTTGTTTTTTCATTTATGTCATAAAAGTTTGAGTATTCTATTTTTTAATACAAAAATTTTTTACAACCTTAATTAGTATTTCAGTTTTCGACTTTACATTGATTAATATTATGTTTTTCGTTATATTGACGTTTGTATTTGAACTTTTCAACACTCACTTTTAGAGCCGTCGCTACTTTAACAATGGGGTAAAGCTCACTTTTTACGAAAAATGAACCAATGCAACGCTATTTTTTATCAACAATCTTGCATTCAAGATCGTGCGGGAGAAGATTACAAGCTTGGGATCAAAGTTGCGCAAACTCACGTTTATTTGTTTACCTATGATTTAGGTATTTTAAGGGTGTTGATGTTCTTTGGGATTGCAATTGTGACATGTTTTAGTGTTACGTTTTTATATCTGGAATCATGGCAGAACTTGTGACGCAATTTGAGCATGATAAATCTAGTTAACTAGAATGCAACCTAAAATTTCGTGCACCTTCATAAGAAAACAAATTTCTATATGTATGCTCTATAATTGGGTACTCATTTTTGATGAATGGGATGTAATTTATTAATAATAGAGTTGTGTTTATATATATGCTAGACAAGGCCGGCTCTCTTGTAGAATATTAGAGGCAAACACCTAAGGCCTCCAAATTTTTGGGGCCCGAACCATTCAAGTTATATTTGGTGTATCGTTCAAGTTATTTATTTTGTCGTTTTGAATATGAAAAATTAGAAAGTTCACTTATATTTTCAAAAGAGTAAGTTTGTTTAAGGTTATCTCTTTTCGAATAATTACATCTTCAACGTTTTGTTTCACCTTTACTTGACATTCAAATAAATATTTTACTAATGGTACAACTGAAAGATTTATACAAGCTTCATAGTAATATATAGGACAATCAAACATGTTAACAAATATGACAAAGTTATAAAATATCGTTACTAAGTATTGTACTTTCTAGTCTTTTTAATATTAATTATGATTATCATTTGCTAACTGTAATTATGAGGAACTTATGTAAATAGAGAAAAGATAACATTTATTATGATTTTTAGAATTTGCAACCCATAATTTTTTTTATTGATGGCAAAAAAATATTTACGAAAAATGCCTTAATTTTTGTATATGCTTTGGCCCCAAAAACTTAAGCCGACCCTGATGCTAGATAATTTTAGATGAGGTGAAGGAAACTTGTCTATAAGACCATCCACATCGATCACCCAACTGAAAATTCCTCCCCACTGAAATTTCCTGCCACGTCATCACCCCACTGAAAACCACAAAACCCCACTGAAAACCCTTCCCCACTATTCCACATAATCAACATTAAAAATAAATAAAAAAATTACCCTAAATTAAAATAATTCAATTTTTACAAAAAAACACACATTACATTAAAAAAACAAAAACATATTAAAAACCTACTAATAGCCTTAGATGCTACGAACAACAATATCGGTGTGAACCTTTTCGATATGCTCGACCAAATCGGCTTTTATGACTCGTGAATGCTTTTGTTTCGCAACGCCAAAATTTGGTTATCTCTGCGCGGGTCATCAATGTCAAAAGGAGATGGCGGTTCGTCTTCATCTGGTACAAACGAGCTAATCGACTTGCCCTCACATTCAAGTATCATATTGTGTATTATATACAGGCATACATAACTGATCTAATTTTTTTGGGATGCCATGCTCTAGCCGAATTTTTTATAATTTGAAACCTTTTTTTAAGAGCACCAAAAGCCCGCTAGACATCCTTCCTTGCACCTTCTTGAGCTACTTGAAACATTTTCCGTTTAAAGGTTGTTGGACATGTTATTGTTTGCATAAACACTGGTCATTCTGGGTAAATCCCGTCAGAAAGATAGTAACTGTGAGCGTACTCGTTATCGTTACAAAAAAACGATGATTGTGGAAACACACCATTTTCCATATCATTGAGTAACGGTGACGAGTTTAGAACGTTTAGGTCGTTATTCGCACCGGGGCATGCCAAAATATGCATGCCAAATCCATAAATCCTGTAAAGCAACTGCTTCAAGAATAATCGAGGGGCATCCATGATCGCCTCTCATGAATTGTCCTCTCCATGCAACAGGACAATTTTCCCAATCCCAGTGCATACAATCAATACTACCAAGCATACCGGGAAACCCATGATAATTTCATGGTGTTCATACAAATTCAATCATAACATCATTATAATTTGGTTTGCGCAAATATTTAGGACCATAGAGTCGACGGATATTCTTACAGAAATTATAAAGGCATTCCAAGTGCTGTATGATCATATGTAAATAGTCGTCCATTATGTCTGCCGTACTCCCGTATGCCAATTGTCGAATAGCCGACGTACACTTTTGTAAAGGTGTAAATCCTCGCTTGCCTCGAGCATCCCATCTCAATTGAAAATAAGTATCCGCACCCTCTAGGTCGTTGACGATACATTCAAATAAAGGTCGTTGCATCCGGAAACGCCTCTTGAACAACATCTCATTATACAACAGGTCGTTTCCAAAATAATGACGCATCAAAAGATCATGCTCCGCTTCCCTGTCTCGATTAATTTGAATTATTCTAATGATAGGCCGAGGAATCTGAGACGTGTTTTCTTGTGCAATCGCAGACAACAACGAGATAAAAACCTCCATACCCTCGCTATCAGAAGATGAAGAGGATGATGAAAACATCGGAGATGATGATGACATTTTTATAAAAAAATAAATTGTATAAAAATTAAGATAGTTTGAAAGAAAATGAGTGTGTAAAATGGTTGAATGAGAAGTTTATATAAAGTCTGATTTTATTATTATTATTATTATTATTATTATTATTTATTATTATTATTATTTATTATTATTTTTTAAAAACTAGCCGTTCAAAAAGTTTTGGGGGAGAGGGGCACTTCAATTTGAAACAACCAATGGGATGGAAGGAAACCCAACGGGGAGCGGGGGCCGAGGAGCTCACCCCACCGGGCACCGTGGGGCAAGGGCGCCGTGTTCCCACTACACCCCGTCGCGGGGATGGAGGCTGCTAGCCCAGCGGCTTAACGGCTGTGCACAGCCTAAGTATAAGGATGTTGGGGTAAGTTTTCAGAACTTTTAAGGCATAAACTCGGTTGTAATGAAAGTGTATGGGCTAAAGTTGTTATGTTGTATACACTATAAAATAAATGAAAGTGTAGGGGCTAAAGTTGTTATGTTGTATACACTATAAAATAAAACTCATGAAATGAGAAGGGTGCCATGTTTTTTTCTGTTTTTTTTTTAATTTTTTTGTTACAGATCCTAAACAAAAAATTCAGTGTGTGAACATTCATAAGAAAAGATACATGAAGAGGGGTAAAATAGGAAGAAAATATCAAGTTGGAACAATTGTGAGCTACAAAAGAGTACCACATAGCCTTTGATAAATTCAGACGAAGTTATTAGCTCCCTCCAATGCGTATCTTGAGAGGGTGCACTTGGCCCATGTGGATGTGACACTTCGGAAGAATGCACTGGAGTGCGATGACTAAGCGATTGTACTTTAAGGAGTGCACTTGGCCAAGTGCGGTGCATTTGGAGTTAATGTGGGCCCCTTTTCCAAAATCAACATAAATATATATAAAATAAAATGATGATGTGGAAAAGAGATGATGCATGTGAGAGAATGTATGTTGTAAATGCATGTTTAAGCATTGCGGGCAGTCTTATAATAACAGCAGAAAATCTTGCACAAATCTAACGTCTATCAAAGTGAGATAAATGTGTTCTAAGTAATAAATAAATATATATATATATAGAAATACTATATAAAAAACGCATGAATCTAGTCATGGTGGTTAGATATCAAAAT
Organism: Mikania micrantha; assembly: GCA_009363875.1. NCBI lineage: Eukaryota > Viridiplantae > Streptophyta > Magnoliopsida > Asterales > Asteraceae > Mikania > Mikania micrantha. Next base: position 48,547,289 of record CM018698.1, read on the forward strand.
AATGAGTTTTAGATAAATTTCTTCTTATAGTTTACTATTTTATTATCCGTGTATTACACGGTATGAATAAAATAAATAGTGATAAGTTATCAACACGAATTTAAACGATATAAGATGGTTTTTTAAGGTAACCGCAGCGCATAAGAATAGTATTCGTATGACGTAATACTTTAAGTAATAAAATAATTATATTAATGAGTTAAATGCTAAGATGGTCCATGTGTTTATATAAAAAATGCCATTTTAGTCCTTAAATAAATTTGTTGCCATTTTAATCCTTATGTTTTAATTTAGTTGCCAATATAGTCTTTCGTATAAATTTTAGTTGCCATTTTAGGGACTATATTGGCAACTAAATTTCAAACACAAGGATTAAAATGACAACAAAAATTTAGACGAAGGATTATTTATGTGCGTGAAACTATATTTTTAATTATGGATTTTTTACACAGATTTTAGTTTTAAAATGGTTTTTACTAGAAACTAAATCACACACAATAGGCAAGTGTACCTATCGTATAATAATATAGCTTATGGTAAGAACCGAATATCAATCCGTGGTCACGATATCTCTCAATACTAAACCTCGGTCAATGTTTAGCAACAACATGAAAAAGTCGGGTTTGTGAATTTTAAAATAATAACTAAGAGCATATTTTTAAGATAATCTAATGTCTAAGAAAATTGCCTAGATTATGAATTCACTTAGTCTAGTGATGTGATTAATATGAATTGGTAAATCAAATGTTGACTAGATTCCGGTCAAAGATATCTAATCCTATAATCTTTTGGAAAGTTAAAATGATAAACACATTCTAATCACCTAGGATTATTCTATGAAGCCTAATGTCAAGGTCTATGTCAAGATTTAATCAAGAATTAGTCATCCGTCAAGAATCTTAATTCTACAACTTAAGGAAAACTAATATGACTTATACATACTAATTACCCTAAGTTGCATAAATTCAACAAAGTCACAATTTCTTCCAACTTACAATCTATGAACACAATCATGCAAATGAGGTCATTTGGCCATAATTTCCTAACTCACATGTTAATCATATTCAACAAATTATACTATCACCATGGTTTTTCCAAACTTTAGTGAAAGAGTATACTTATGCAAGTTTTATAACATTCAAGAAACCAATTATCATTCCTAATCTCATGGCATAATCTTAAAAACAAGTTGTAAAGATATAAACAAATGTTTGATCATGGTCATTTTCCAACATAATATGACTAAACATTCATCATTTTTGAACATTAATCAACCTACACAAATTTACAACATCATTGGAATACAATCATAACTTCATCTTGAATCTTGACATAAACCCATTTGACCAATTCATAAAATCAACATCACATGAACATAAGTTTCATCACAATCTAGACAATGAAGTGATTAGCCCATAAGGCTTACAAAAACAACCACAAAGTAGGTGAAATTAACAAGAAACATGATTGAAATAACAAATGCAAACCACTAGCAAGCAAGGATTGGAAACAAGATGGTGTTGGAAGCTCATTGGATCTTCAAGACCTTCAAAATCTCCCTTGGATAGCCTTAAGAAATCTGATCAGAGGGTATTTTTGCTCCAGGAAGTCCAACCACTTCAAATGAGGTGAAAAACTCAATTTATAGAAATTCTGGAACTTGGCACGTCGTGCACGGTGCGTGCAAGGTGCTACAGTACTTCACTTTCGGTCTGGGACGGTTGTCGAAGTTTCCATTTTCAGCTAAGTCTCGAAAATTGACTCGAGGTGTCAGGCACGGTCGTGCTCAAGTCATCATGGCCGGCACTACCTCCATTTGGCCCGGCACTGCCTTGTCTTTGGCCCGGCACTGGCTAGATTGCACGGTCGTGCATAGGCCAGTACTACCATGCATGGCCTAGCACTACCTGGTTGCACGGTCATGCAAGATTGTGCACGGTCGTGCATAGGCCAGCGCTGCCATGCATGGCCTAGCACTACCTGGTTCCACGCGTCGTGCAAAGTTGTGCACGGTAGTGCATGGGCCGGCACTGCCAGTGCAAGATTTGGCATGACAGTGCGCATCTGGGGATTTGCTCAGAAAATGCTGAAATTCCATATAAGGCTTGATTTTCTTCCGAGCAAGGCCGTTTATCCTACAAATTCACAAAAGCAATAATTAGGACTATTTGTGAATAAATTTGCATGTTGTTAACGTTAAAACCGGGGGAAATTGAGTCGAATAATATGTATAATTTAACGTATATCAACTATATTGGCAACTAAATTCAAAGACAATGATTAAAATGTCAACAAATTTTATTTAGAGACTAAAATGACATTTTTGATATAAATACATGGACCATTTTGGCATTTAACTCTATCATTTATGTAAAAAATATTTTTTTCGGACAAACTTCTCTTTTGCTCCATGTGTTTTGACAATATTAACCATTTTGCTCCAAAACTTTCAAAATGATCATTATGCTCCCTGTGGTTTGACAGTTTAATCATTTTGCTCCAAACTTTTCCAATATGTCTCCATTATACTCCATTTTTTCGAAGCCACAGGAAGCAAAATGTTATAACTGTCAAACCACAGGGAGCAAAATGATTAACTGTCAAACCACAAGGAGCATAATGATCATTTTGAAAGTTTTGGAACAAAAGGGTTAATATTGTCAAACCATAGGGAGCCAAAGAGAAGTTTTTCCTTCTTTTTTTTTCTTCCAAATTTAGTTTATCTAAAATTTTGTTTTAAAACACTATTTTTAAATTTTATATTTTTTAATAATTTGGATTTTTTAAAAATTGTGTTTTTTAATATTAACATATTTTTCATGCATTAAAAAAATCTTCTTTTTTAATCAAAAAATGTATAAAAACATATTTAATATTTAATTTTATTAATTAATATGAAATGTATTTAATAGGAATGAATGTCTCATTTGCTGTCCACACATATAATGTACATATGTGTGGGCTCTTAAAGGGCAAAAGTAAAATTGGACTAATTTTAACGTTGTTTTACTTATTTTGTGAAAATAATGTTAAAAGCGTTGGGATTATCAACTTTAAATGATAACTTTGAGCCGGGAACTCCTTCGGAGCGGCCTCTCTATCCCAACTGGGATAGGGATAAGGTTTGTGTTCATCCTTCCCCACAGACCTAATGAATAGTGAGAATATACTTAGTAAGTTTGTTTGTATTTAATAGGAGAGAGAAACAAGAAAATTAAGTTGAAGTGCTCTAGGAATATGACACGTGTTCATAGAAACATTTATCTAGTAGAATAGATAGATAGTTTATTTGACTCAAGATGTAAAATGATGATTTAGTCAGTTTAAATTCACAGATTCGTATTGTGTTTGTCTTTTTAATCACAACTATTCATGAGCTAAATTAAACTGAGCGCATGTTGGCTTGAACTCGGTTCGAATTTACAAAACTGAGCAAAATATTGATGCTCAACTCGGTTTGGTCTCGAATTGAGCACTTCGTTTCGCTCGGTTTTGCTTGATTTCAAATTAAAACTTGGTATAAAAAGTCCAAATTGTGACCTATTAAGGAAACAACGGAGAGAGAAACAATGAGAGATATGTACTAAAAGTAAATGCTTTGAAAGTTTAACTAGATATTTAGATTTATATTTATATTTATATTTATTATTATTTTTTCAATGCATTATACAAATTGAGTCTGGAATATGAATATTTACTTTGAAAGTCTTAAGTATTTTCCAATTTTATGTTAAATATCTGTAAAATAATTGTGTGTATATAATAATTCACACACACACATATAATAAATTAATAAATATTTGATCAAAATCAGATGAACTTATTTCCGCTTTTTTCGATCGAGTTTCAAGTATCGAGATATTTGGACACCTTTAAACTTTACTCATTTACATGCTAAGAAGACAAAAATGTCATTTAGGATAGAATGTATAATTGCCATGTTCATAAATTGCTAAAAGCAGTGGCGGACCCATAAATATTTTTTCATTGGGGGCGAAAATTTTTTAAAAGTTATATATTTAGAGTTCGATATATAGTATTTTTTTTATTTTGTTCCGATCGGGTTAGGTCAAACCGGGTCGGGTCATGTTAAAAAACAATAAAACTAAAGTTTATATATATAATCATAATAAAAATACATTACAACTAAATTTGTTCTTATGCCAGACAAAATGGACGAGTTGGGTTGGGTAACAGGTTAGAACGGATGCGGGTTAGGATGAATGCGAGTTATCATGGGTGCAGGTCAGGATGAATTTTAAGAAAAGTTAGTTTGAGTTTAAATGAGTCATTTTATAAAACATCAATTTCGTTCAAATTAAAATGAATTGTAATAAACAAATAGTTTAATTTAATAATTTTTTATCAAATATACTATTGATCATTGTTACCCGTTTGAATTCATTGTATTCATTCAGTTTTTAAGTTACCCATCTTGTTATTAAATTGTTTGTCTAGTTCTCTACGGAGTTTTATTTTTTAAAATCTATCAAAAACATCTATGAAGGTTGTTATAAGTAACTATTTCTCCAAGAAAACAAGTATATGTATCACTTAAATTTTCATCACAAGTCTGACTTTACAAATTTAAGGGGGGCGATTGCAAAATATTAAAGGGGTCGGTCAAGATTTTAACATATATATACTACTGAAAAAAAAAAATTCAAAAGGGCGGCTGCCCCCAACCTTCTATGTAGGTATGCCACTGACTAAAAGTAATCAAATTTTTTAAAACCTTGAATCTTTACTAATTATTATTATTTTTTTCGTAGTTTTGATTCATTGTCATGTATGTATCATGATCATAAACCATCTTTATCTTGAAAATTTTAATTAAACTAATAATTTCCTAAAAATTAAAAAAATATATTTCTTAAAAATATCTTTTGATTGAATGTCGTTTATCCGCTTGTTGCTAAAAAGGTGACAATAATGGGGTATAATGTCAGCTAAAACCCATAATCTACTAGACCTACATTTTTATTTTTATTTTTTATTTTTTATTTTTTATTTTTATAAAAAAAGTTAAACACAAAAGTAATAATAATAAATAATAATAATAATAATCATATTAATATCCACACGATCTCTTCTACAGTTCTAAATTCTCTCTCCACCAATAAATATAGAGAGAGAAAAAGATGAACAATGGCGGCAACGGAAACAACCAATCACAGCTTCGCATTTTCAGTGGATTCCACCTTCCATTCAATCTTCTAAAGATGATTACTTGCTGAAAACCCTATACAGTAAGAAGTCTATTCCGTTCGATTCTTCATGAACTTCCATTGGAGTGTAATCCGGATGATTTCATATCCTATTTAGTGATTCTGTTGTTGAATTCTTTGAGAAATCGGGTTGTTTTGGGGTTAGTGACGAGGATATCAACGGATGCTGTGAATTTTCCATTTTCGAGTGTTGTTTCTATTGGTTTGAGAATCTAGGGTTTTAAAACGAATTTGGGTATTCAAAATTCTATCGGTTTTCTATCTCAATGCTATAAATTTTTAAAATTCCTTTTGTTTTCATATTCGTTTGCACATAAGGATTGAATGGTTGCTCGGTTCTGTACAAATTTGCATAGTTTTGTGCGTAATGGATAGGGGTTTTCACCATCAACAATCTTCTGGTCTGGAACAACAAGCTATCTTGTTCCAATCTAGCCCGAATGAGGGACAATCTGAGATGATGATGATTGGGGATTTACATCGGATGAAAAGATTAGGTACTGGTAGCATGAATTATTTTGGGAATTCGAGTACTGTAAGCGGCAGTTCAGGATTTACAGGAATTGGGAATTCTTGTGATTCTCATGTTGTTGATTCTGTACCCGAGTCAAAGCACCGAGCAGGCTTGGCTGCTGAGTGGTCGGTTGAAGAACAGTATAAATTAGAGGAAGCGCTTGTCAAGTATGTATTTTGCTCCTGTTTTATATTTGTTTAGTTGTTATCTCCCCTGATGTCTTACTGACTTAAATAAGATACGAGACTTGTCCCATATCGGTTGGATGTGCAATAAATTTGGGATTTATAGACCAAATGGGCTCGCTCACCAACAAATCTAATATTTTGGGATGAGTTTGTTTGGGCTGTAACATAATATTCTTTGTTCTACCTCATCGTTAAAATAGACCTGGTAAAATGGGTTAGGTGGGGCAGGGTATCATAGAATGGGTTTGGGTTAGAACAATTCATTTTTTAAAAAATCTAGCTGGTTCGGGTTAGAATGGGTTTTAACAAAAGTCGAAACGTTTCGTTTTAGAAAAATATTGAATTTATAATACACGAAGTTCGCTAAAAATCAACTCGTATAAATTGAGCCAAAATTTTAAACCGAGTTCGAGCGAACCAAAATCAACTTGTTACAGCCCAAACAAACTCATCCCAAAAATACTAGATTTGTTGGTAATTTGGCTTGCAAAATGTTCAAGCCAACTCGTGGCTCGTAAATAGTCAAGCCAACTCTTTCAATTTAATTTTAATAAATAACTATAAGTGCATTTAGGCTAAAAATTCTATTATAAAAAATGTGTCAAAATGGTCGAAAAGTGGTTTGTATAGTTTGAGAAGGTTTGTCTTTTATGGTTATTATATTTTATTTCATCTCTTAAAGACACCTAGGATAAACAAAAAAGTAAAAAAAGAACTTTGGTTTAGTTTTAAAAAGGTACATTATGATTTAAAAGTTGTATTTAAGTAAAACTTTTAAATTTTGGTGAAATTACTTTTTCTAGTCCTATGTATTATAATATGCTTAAATATATATCATTTAACATATATATATATATATATATATATAATATATATATATATATATATATATATATATGTGTGTGTGTGTGTGTACACAAAGAATTTGGCTACACAGGACAACAATTCCCATTCCAACCCCTTTTTTTTAAGTTGAATAACCCATTCTAACCCGTACATCAAATATCTTTGTTTTGTTTTGACCCATCTTGAGCCTTTTTTTAGATTTACCCGTGTCCTAAATGCCCACGGAGGTATCTACAAATGCATATATGGTCCCAAATTAGGATAATGGGTTACTTTTGCTAGGCCTAATTTTAAGACATAAACAATGTTGATCTTAATTTATATGTTGTTGACCTTTTCCAATACATGTAGATACGCCGATGAATCGGGTATGATAAAATACGTCAAGATTGCTGCTACATTGCGTGATAAAACCGTTCGTGATGTTGCAATCAGGTGTAGGTGGATGGCGGTGAGCTTCTCACTCTTCTGTTTTTGATGTTTTGGTTTCTTTTTATCAATGAGAACACTATATCTTCAGACTCAACCATATGTTCGGCAACCCGTGAGCACCCCTTGCTAGAAAACTCACGGGACCTACCAATACCATACTAATCATCGGGACTGGGTAACACGCAACTTGCTTTGAACAGGTAACCTTCAAGGGGTTAAAGACAGATTACCACTGGAGGCAAGATTCGAACTTGAGACCTCTACTAGAGGGACTTAAGTGTTTAATGCCACGCCACCCCTTGAAGGTTGAGTCTTGATTTTCTTTGGTACATCCACATCAGACCCTATTAATAGGAGTTGCAAACAAGTTTGTAATTTGCATACATTTATGTCAACTTCAATGAGGATTAAAAAGAAAAAACTTGCATGTTGATACCATACTTACATTTTTTGCCTGTATCTTAAAATATAAAATCTTAGTTACAATGAGGCATTAAGCCATCATTTGTTATCACGTGCAGCAAATCTTAATTGGTTATGTGCATTTTAAGTGATGTATTACGAACATTATCAAGTTCATTGTTTAAATGTTCACTAATATTAGATATTTGGCAGGGAAAACGAAGGAAACATGAAGAGCTGAATTTGTGGAGGAAATCAAAAGATAAGAAGGTAAACTATCAAAGCATACTTGAAATTTCTTTAAGAGTATTTGAATAAATCAGAAGTAGGAACTATGTCTAAATGTGAATTCTAGGGAACTCTGCTTTGTCCTACTTAAATTAGAATAATGTGGTAACCTGGGATGGTTTGCTTTATTAAACATGATTTTAAAAACACACACACAAATGGTTGTTATACATTAGCATAAACAAACAAACTTACTTAATATATTCCTACTCTTCATTAGGGCCTGGGGGAAGGATGAAGAGACAAACATTACCCTATTCCAGTTGGGATAGAGAGGCTGCTCCAAAGGAGTCCTTGGCTTAAAGTTATCGTTTGAAGTTAATCATCCCAACACTTTTAACGTCATTTTCACAAAATAAGTAAAATAACGTTAAAATTGGTGCAATTTTACTTTTGCCCCTTGAGTGCCCATACATATATGCATTATATGTGTGCACCGCACGCAAATGGGGCGTTTGTTATACATTAGCATATATTAGGATGATTTGAAGGATTTGATATGGTCAGGCACTTTGCGACACTTACATGAGACGATTTTTTCTAGATCTCAAGGTAGTCAATTAGTAATTAAGAACTTGCTTGTAAGAACTAATGGCTAATACTCTGTTTACATTGTGATTAAGTATGCTCTTTCTCTCTTCATTTGTATGTATTACTAGTACAACATTCATCATTCAACACGTCATATTTATTCAGGATAAATTGATGGAATCATCCTCAATGCCAGGCATATCGTCAATTTCAACAATTAATGTGGCTCCACTTTTAGTTTCAATGAATCATCGAGTCAGGGGTGTTGGTATTCATTTTGAAGGTCAGTGTTTATTCCCGTCGCCCGTCGGTGGTATAAATAAAAGAATACTAGGATAATTTACATTTGACAGTAAATTGTTGTTTAATTTGTGAAATTAGTCTTTCTAATGTGTATGTTCATTGAATTTATGATGGTTTGTACTTTTATAATCATAACCTATCATGCTATTTATTTAAAGCAGCATTACAAAGCTCAATAAGGCATCTGTTGGAACAAAATAGTCGAGTTTTTGGTCAGATCTCAATAAATTTATCTGCACTAAAGGTAAGTTGTTGTTTCTATTCTTTTCCTACTGCCTTCATACATTTGTGGAATAGATTCTTTTTTTGGTAACCATGAGAACCTATCACTTGAAAATTTATAGCACCCCATCGAAATCCTGCTAGCCAACGGGATTGGCTAGCGTGCATCTAGCGCTGGCATCTGGCCTTCAACAGGGTAAAAGGCAAAAAACTTGTGGAAGCTAGATTTGAACCTGGGACCTCTAATAGAGGTGCCGGATTCGAACCGCAAACCTCTGCTAGAGGGAATCATGTGCTTGCCACTATGCCACCCATTGAAGGTTATGGAATTGGTTCTTAAATTTCTCTAATACTTGGTTTTAAATGGTAAATATTAGCATTAATACTTTCACACTTGTATCGGTTAACATATTTTAAAGTTTTAATAATGAAAGTGTATTGCTATTATTGACAAATGCTTGAAAGTTTGTTGCCTTTTGTACTATCAACCCTATTTTCAGAAACTTTAAATGTTTGTTGCACTTATGGCTTACTGCCATATCCATTGAAACTACTAGATGACGCGTCTTATTTATATGGGCGCTTGAATCTTTTTTCCTATAGAAAGTAATGACAACACAGATTGCAATTCTAAATTTTGTATGGTTGAGTAGTTTTTTTACCAGAAGCTGATGCTTTAAAACATCAATCAACAGCTGCAGGACAATGTCTACCTTTTTATGCAGATAAAGAACAATCTTACTGCCATCTTAAACGAGTACGTGAGATATTCATGAAACTTTTTATTGCTCCTCAAAATGGATGGGTCTGGAGTTTGTGTAATTGGTTAAAACAGGTTTGTGTCAAAAGGGGTACCTTTTAGTAGCGGTCGGGTTGACCTGAAACACTTTCCCAAAATCTGAAAATCTAAGGTTTTAAATATGATTTATAAAACTGTATTCAACATATAGAGTATAGAATTTAAAGAGGAGGAATGCCTTAAAAATACTCTCTGGACGAATTCTGACCCATTTGATCCATTTAACCAGTTTCCTTTTCTAACTACCTTTTTTATGTTTTACTCGTTGAATCTGTTAGAGAAGAAACTTAACTAGAATCAACCTGTTCATAGGTAAATGGGTTGAAATTATATCGTCGTTCTTGCTAACAGATTAGAATTCATCTTCATATCTTGCAGCATGAGATGCATGCCTGGACCACCGCTGCCTGTATCACTAAACGAGGATCTTGCTAATACCATTTTTGCAATCAAAGCTCAGGTGATTATCTTTACAAGCTTATATCTTTGTATCTAAAGTGAATATGGAGGTTTCATTACTGGAAGAAAAACCTGTCCATTTACCTTTTACAATTCTCAGTTTTTCAGTGATAATCTGTGAAATACTAAGATTCTTTTGTGTTTGATAACTGACAGACAATGATGTTCACCTCATCAGGCGCGATGAATATGAAACAAGAACCGTGGTGTTGACGAGGGTGGGTTCCTTGTGTTTACAGTTTCTCCAAGTACAGAATCAGACCGGCTGTAAAGTCAAACGGTCAACAAGTTGTCACCCTCGAGGTTGATCATCAAGGAAAATTGTTTACATGGACTACTGTTGTCTTTTTGTATAAAACTGTGAATTGTCTTTTTGGATCCAAACAGACAATAAGAAAGCTTGTAGAACTTCATTTTTGAAAAGCTATGAATGTTTAGCTATGAGACTATTGATTTGCCTATTTTAGATGTTATTAGATAAAACTATTCATTTTCATATGTACATATGGTCATCTCTTAGCAGACTTCAAACCACATTTAACCATCTTCCAGGAGAATAATGAAATAAACATACCCAATAAAATCATACTAACCAGTAGGTTTTAGGAAAGCAGAGACCAAGACAAACTTTACTTCTATTTTAATGATATAAAGAGGTTGCTTTCATAAAAACCCATGACTCAGATATGATACTTCACTTTCTTATTTATTTAATTATTATTATAATTTTACACACACACTTTATCTTTACACAAATGAACGATGTAACACCGTAAGAAAACAAATAATAACATCAACTAAAATAGGAGAGCATATGATAAACCCAGGAATCACAATGGAGAAGCTGAAATGGGTATCTGGGTCAACCTTAACCCATTAAACATTTAAAGTCATTAAAAAGAGTTTAGCAACAAGATGGCTTAGTGGAGCAGTTGTTTACATTTAGGTCATCTTGTTCTTGGAGTTTTGTTTTTGATTATTACTTGTAATTTGGAGAATTGCTCATCTCAAATCAAACCGAAATGGACATTTCGACAAGTCTTTTTCGTTTTTTAATTAAAGTTCAGATTCTATCATTTGGTTCCATTGCCGAGAAATCGAAAGCAGTTATGGTCCATACCCGGAATAGCAAAAGTAGTGATGCCCAATCCGACCAAATTGCCACACAGTTAGCTGCGATTGCATCAAAGCTCGATGCCATGGAATCCCTAATGGAAAGTGTTGTTGCTCTGAACAAAGATCAAGCCTGCATGGTAAATCTAGTAGAAATCACTTCAAAAGGGGGGGAAAGTTCATGGTGCCAACTAGTGGTGTACAAACCGGGTGTTTTTCCCAAACCGGTTCAGTTTCAAAAGCGGTTCGATTCCCAAGTTCAAAATAAAAAAACGGTTTGGCCCTAAACCGGTTCACAACATGAATAGATCGAACATATAGGAACGTGTTTTGATAGGTTATAAGCCTGTTTGGTCTAAACCAATTCCCAAAACTGGTTTTTTTTTCAAGTTTAAACAAAAAACTTTAAAAAATTAATAAAACTTTCATTATCTTGAAAAATAAAAATACAAATAAATAAATCGTAATACAAAAAAAAACTCATATTTATAAGTTGGGATTTTTTTTCTTGGTGTTTAATTTTCATCTGTCTAACTTGAGCTATTGATTAATGCCCCATAATATGCGGCTTATTCGTCGGTTATTCCTTCCGACATTCCCGCCTCGACCTCGTCTTCTAATACTTCCCTTTCATATTCCATTTTGCCTTAAAGTGAGGATATATGTTGTATCCTTTCCGCTGCATCCAAGTGATCCTTCAAGCAATCGACATCTCTACCGCGGGAGGAGTGAGTCTTGTTCTTCGTAATGAAATGACCCTGCCACTCACAGGAAAAACCGATTCTGAAGCAATTGTGAAAGCTTGGACGTGCTAGTAGATCTCAAGCCATAGCAGATAAAATCGGGAATTGATCTTCCGTATTTTTCCACCAAGCCAAGATATCAAAATTCATAAAGTCTTAGGCACTCATACTGGACAAAAAGTTTGTCCTAATATATCTTCCAAGTTCTCTATTTAGGGTGTTGTCTTTTTGTCATTTTGAGTTTTCATTCATTAAAATATTATATAAATCGAAGTAAGGATCTTGAGAACTATTTGAGCTTGAAGCCACATTCCTAAATGTTTCGTTTATGGTTGATGTTGAACCATATTTTGCAAGATAAACATCAAACATACTTGACAATTCTTTGTTAAATTGTGATTTAAAGTTTAAGCTAAAAAGGGTCATCTTCATGTAAATCTAAATCAAAAATAATTTTGTCAAGTAAGGTTTTAACACCCGCAATTTTTAGGCAAGAGTTCAATGCGGCGGCACAAGTTGTAACATCAGTGCCGGACGCGTGCCGGAACAGTGATCGCAACATTAGATCGTACAGTAACTCAGGTACACATTACGTGAAACTATGTTTATGCTATTGATACATTATACTTGATACGAAACAATTATACGATTTTCTGAAAATCTGATTAAAACCTTAGGGTTTAACAGTCAGAAACATATCAGACAACGCAGTGTTGAAACACAGGTACTTGATTTGATGCTATTGTGTATAAACGTATGTGAGGTTAAACAAAAACGAAATCATAACGGTTGTTGTTACGGAATGCTAAACAGACGAATTATTCGTACGGGTGACGATCTGTACGAATGATTCTGAGAGTTTAACGTTCTGAAATAATGACTGAACAGTAGAGAACAAGAATCAGAAAGCCAAACCATCGACGTGTTCGTTCGAATGACGATTCGAATGAATACGCGCGATGGCGACGCGTTCTGACGAAACGAAACGAAAATGAACACGAAAACGAAACGAACGATATTAAATTTAAGGAAATAAAATATTTCCTATTTTACAATTTTGAAACTCATCATAATCGAAATTAAACGAAATCTAAAATAATTATTAGAATTAAATATCACCCAAATAGTTTAAAATAATCTTTTTTATTTAATTTACAATAAATACGTGTAACGTGCCGGAAACATGACTAAAATACGCACCGAGCAACCGATACGAACCCGAATACCCTCGGGGTATATAAACCTTGAGTGATGGCATTTATTTCATTTTCAACTAACCCTTTCTCTCTCTAAACCACCATTCCCGTTCATATCTCTCTCTCTAAGATTTTTCACCTTCAAACACCAAGATCTCTCTCATTTGTGGATGAAATCGCGTGTTTTTGGAGCCTAAACGAAGCTCTCATCGTCCTCTACTTAGAAGTACAGCTGATCTGAGGTTTTAACCAGCGAAATCTGAGGTTTGAAGCCATTAAATTCGTGAAAAATAGGGTTTTCTTATGACATGTTCGACACACACATACCTAGCCGATCATAGATCTTAATCCTATAACCCATCACCATTCGAGGACATGCTACAGGTAGTCGCGGTGTGGGGATGATCCAACCAGGGTCTTGTAGTTGGATGAGAACGAAGAACACATACAGGTTCGTGGGAGGTTTAGCCGACCGAACCTTCGAACTCAACGAACCTGTTCATCTCTTTTTCTTTGCATGCGGCTACGAACCATCTCCCAAGAAGCGAACCCTCGGCATGTCTACGAACCCTTGTGTGTGCAGCACCGAACCATGGAATTCGAGCGAACCTTTTCCACCTTGATGTATGGGAACGAACCACAGCATGTCACGAGCCCTCATCCGAACCTGCTACTCCCACGAACCTAACCCTAGCGAACCTGCATGCTGCTGGAGACGAACCAGTAAGTCGGCCGAACCCCTGACTAGTCCCGAACCCTTAGCCTCTAGGCGAACCTGTTCTTTGGTGCCGAACCCTGTGGCAAGCAGCGAACCTGGCCGAACCTATTGGAGATCAACGAACCCCGGACCTGCGGCTTTGATCGGCGAACCCTACCATGCACGAACCATGCATGAAAAGAGGCGAACCCCGTCGAACCTACAAGTCCCGAACCTGGATGCAAACATTCAGCCGAACCCTGTTGAAAAGGGGGCCGAACCTTGTGCTACAAACCCATAGGCGAACCTTCGTGTAGAATCAGCCGAATCATGCAAGCTGGAACCGAGAAACCTTCGGTCTTACACCCAAACCGTGTGACCTATACTCCATCGGCCCAAAATGCTTTTGTTTCGGCCCAACTCAGTGTTTAGCCATCCATTATACGCGGCCCAGCTTGGTTTTTCCGGCCCACAAACCCTTACGGCCCAATCTCGGTCCAATCGGCTCATATTAATGACACAAGGCCCATATGGTGTAGTCCATTTAACCGTTTCGACCCAACCCAAATTATTGGATCCATTTTATTCTATGTGGCCCAACACACATATCCGGCCCATACACATACAATTACTAGGCCCAATTTCACATTAACGAGTCTAAGGAATTATCCGGCCCAATGGAGGTATGAGGCTAATGTTTACATGCGCGAACGAAAAAAAAAATGAATGATGAAATCATTCATAGATTATCACTTTGTTGTTACAAAGTGATAACGAATTCTAAACAAACTACATAAAGATTTAAAAACCCTGTTTAAAGAGGCTAACTTGTGATTCAAGGGTAAGTGCGAAACTTTGAACAATTAAGGAGTTTCAACATGATACAAATTAATGTAAGAACTCCAGGCCGGATAATGAATAAGACTCGCGAGTGTTAGTCAACTTTAGGACTAACACTTACACGCACACAAATCATGACAACACATACTTATAAGCTGCAAATACTATGAAATCAATACAGGATCGTGAACACTATCACAAATCCAAACGAAGAGCGAGCGTATTCTTGTTTTGCTTAGTCAACCACTACGGACACAAGGTGAGTTCATTTGTCCCTTTTCAAACTTATTTGTTTTACTTCGGGACTGAGAAGCATGTTAAACATTTTAATAAACTATTGAAATGTTATTTAATGCTTTTAAACTTAAACATGATGCTTATATTGATGCTTATGCTTGGAAAATAGTATACTTTGAGAAGCTATAAACTTGATAATTATTCTACAAACTTGATGCTTATGCTTGATACGAGATGCTTAAACTTGAGACTTGTTGATTATGCTATGGAATTCATGATGAAACTATATGTGAATGCTTGAATCTATATGCTCGAAACTATGATTGCGCGCGAAATACGATGCATGTATCTAATCATAGGCTACGTAATTGCTAAACTTCTGCTAGAGCAGAGCTTGTACCTATGTATTGAGATACATGAAAACTAAACCATGACGAGGCTTAGCTATTATCTATATAAGAGACATGTAATTGCTAAACTTCTGCTATAGCAGAGCTTTTGTCTGCTTATATGAGATATGCAATTGCTGGATTGTTTGTGTATGCATGGCTTGTGTCTATGTATGAGATACGTAATTGCTAAACTTCTGCTAGAGCAGAGCTTGTATCTTGTATAGGAGACACGTAATTGCTAGACTAAGCTTAACTAATTCATGAGATACGTAATGGCTAAACTTCTGCTAGAGCAGAGCTTGTATCTAGCCGTGAGTTACGTAATTGCTAAACTTCTGCTATAGTAGAGCTTGTACTCACGCATGAGATTAGGGAAAGCTAAACTTTGTGCGTGTGAAACTATGATGCTTGTTAAACTTACTTTGAAGCTAATACTTACGAATGCTATAGACTTGTAAACTTCGGAAACAGAAAACTAAAGCTATGATGAGGAATGGGTTGATTGGTAGGTAAAATGCTTAATTATCATTAACAACAATGTCATATGTGATTTAGTATGTGGTGGGACGGTGGCTGGGCGGGCGGTAAGTTCGACCCTACATATGCCCTATATATAAGCATACTGAATTGGATATTACATGTGATGTCAATGAGATTAAGGTTGTTACGAAAGAGGTTTGTTAAAGCTATTTCTAAACTTATAAACTTTATGAACTCACCAACCATTGTGTTGACTTTGTTTTTATTACATGCTTTCTCAGGTGATGAACATGTATAAGCTAAGGCTTTGGATTGCATGCTAGGCGGCCTAGATAGAGGACCTAGTTGAATTTGGAAGCACATATTTTGTTAATCATACGAATCACTTTTGGTTGTCTTGTACAGATTACAAGATAGAAAACATTGATTCTTTTGTTAGGTTTACCGAGTTAAATTACTGAACATTGATATTGTAATTTAACTTTGTAATCCTATTTAAATGCTTTATTGTGCTTTAGTTATTCTTAACATTGATGCTATGTAAACAATCTGATCATCACGATTATCACTCACGATATCGCGCCCCGAGAACCTTCCGCCCGACGGGGACTTCGATCCAACCCCGCCGGCTCGGGGTGTGACACAAGTGATAACCAAGGGCATTTCTTTGAAATATTTTATAAGTTTTTCTTCCATTGATGAAATCATATCACTCAATGGTTTTCCTCTAAACGACAATTCACTTAACTTTGAACTCATTAAATATATTTAGTTAATGACTAAAGGTTGTGTGTTTAAAAACATGAAGCAATTTAGTTATTTGTTCAATTGTTTCCCAAATTGAAGCACTAAATCGTTCAACTTGACCCTTATCCACAAGAATATTATGATATACCACTTAACTTTCTTTTTGTCTTATAGTTTTTTCAAACATGTTACATGTCGAATTCCACCTTGTATTTATGTTTCAATTTAGACCTAAGTATATGGAATTCGATCTTTTGCAAAAACGACGATAAGTAGCATGTCGTTTGTTTGAGCTAAAAATATCGCGTAACATTTGTTTAAAATTCTCTTTTATATCTTCTATAGTTTTTAATCCGTCTTGAATGACAAAGTTTATGATGTGTGCAACACATTAAATATGGGAAAAAATACCTTCACAAATAGGTGTATATTTTAATTTTAGTTGTTGGACCGCACTCGGTATTATTCAAGGCCTTATCAAATGAGATTGAAGAGTTCATTGTTAGTTTTTTCCTCATTTTTAAACAATTTCTTCTTAGAGTAGCACGATTTACGTGAGTATGACGAGCTTGAAGAGTTTATTGAATAAGCCGAGTTAGACGCTGGTTGTCGAAGTAGTTAAATGACAAACTTTATTGGATCACGAAATGCACAATTTTTTCCCGAACTGCATCAACGCTATATGCATATACATTTCCTTCATTCGCCATTGAAGTTTGACCTCCCAACACTTGATGTTTTAAAAGCTTTACACTATTTCATCTCGATGTGGTTTTTCAAAGTGCTATTGGCATGTGTTTAAAAAAATTGCCACAAAACTTGCATCAAGCTTTGTTCGACCCCCTCGACATAACATAAATCAAAGTTGCACCAAAGTTCCGGGTTCCTCTACGTAAGAATAACTTCAAGAACTTAAATCGTGGAAGAGGCACTATAACCAACCGAGGAGTTACCACTTGGTGAAGTCATATAAGAGTAGAGTGTTTAGAGAGCGTGGAAAGCGTTTTTATTTGTTTTTCAGACTGTAGAGAGCATTTTTGAGTTGTGTGATTAAACAAAAACAAGCAATACATATTTATACTAATTATTTGGAAACTAAAGTGCAAAATTTTGGAAAAAAAGGTCAATAAAACTGCTAAAATTTTGGCCAAAGTAAGGGTCATATTTCCGAACATCTCGATATAGCCGTTAAAACCAATTTGAAAACCGGTGAAGCCTGGTTTGGTTCCTTATGGTAAAATCCCAAACTGGTTCTCAGCCCGGCGGTTCAGTTTGGTTTGTGACCGGTTTAAACCAAACCGGTTTTGGGACTAGGTTCGGGTGGGGTTGGAAACCGGTTTCTAAATCCAAATCGGTTTGGTTGAACACCTGTAGTGCCAACACCAGAATAATTGACCCTGCAACAAAAATGAAATCTCTAATTACAAGGAGTAACCCATGAAGTTGGATTTTGAAGGAAGAGAAATACTTGAGTATTATAATATAGGTTTTTTTAACAATAATTTCTTTTTTTTTTTCGCTATGAAACCTGAACTCTTAATCTATTTTAGAAAGTAACATCTTAGTACCAATACTTTGGTTTAATAATTATTTTAGGAATGAACACCTTATCATGTATTATTACGAAAAAGTAGAGCTGGCGAAATGTGTACATGTTAAGACAAGATTAGACCTGTTTCTCAAAACAATTTGATTTTATACATTTTTCAAAATAATAAAAATTAAAAGGCTAGACTTCATCTATTTTCTTTTTATTCTACATAAAATATAGAATTGTCATGCTTAAATAATCAAACCAAGTGTTAAACAAGTCGTTTTCATGTTTTATGTTTGCATTAATAACGTTGTCTGAAATATGTTAAAATCAACTTTTTGAGTAATTTAAGTGCATGTTTTCTAAGTTGCCTTCAAATGAAATATCAAACATGCACTTATATTACTCCTAATTATACTTTCTTTAGAACTTCTTTCTAAGAGTAAATGTCTATACCAAGATTATGTCGTAACTAAAAAGTAGATTAGAGTGTAATTAGAAAAAATTTTAATTTAAAAAAAAATAAATAGGTGTTAAATCTTAAGATGTTTTCACCTCTAGATACAAAATCATAAGGATGAAGGTGAGATATGAAAGAAATAAAATCAAAGGAATACAAGACAATTAATAAAGTGAGAGAGAGAAGGTAGGATCCAAACATAGATTTGATAATGCTAGTAAAAGGGTACCAATGTGTCACACCTCAAATTCCCACGTGTGGTGTCAGACCGCTGGGTGTGACGTGGCCAGGAATCAAAGCTCTTAACCATATAGAATGACTATATATGAGTTGTACATATACACAATTTTGTAAGTAATTTCAAATTACATTAATATAGCAGCGGAAATAGTTAAATAGTTGTGCAGTGGAAATAAAAAAGTTTGCAGCGGAAAATAAATTGTTTCAAGCACTAAATTGTCTAAGACATATCAAACTAAATCATCAGCCTAGAATGGGAGTCTAAATGCATGCAAGACCCTCTTGTTGGACTCCAAGTGCATCCTAGCATCGTGATGTTCAGTTACATGAGAATTCATGCGAAAACGTGTCAACATAAAGTTGGTGAGTTCACAGGTTTAGATAGTTAAAAGCAGTAATCAAATATATACAGGGTATGTTAAGTTTGTTGGATCTACCATCTCTAGTGTGTCAGTTCATCTTACCAAAACTAGACTGTTTTTTGCCCCCCGGGTTATCGCAGAACCCAACGTCAAATCGATATTACACTCTTTGTGACCTCCGGTCACAGCTGTTGTCGAGTGGGGTTTGTCAGGCACCGTAGTACTACGTAATAACGACTCGTTTGTTACACAACTAACGGTAAGGGTATGTGAGGACTTTTGTTGCGATATAGTTACACTCAAAAAGTTTTTACAACATACCAGTCATACATCTAAAACAGTTGCATAGTATTCTTACCCCAAAGTTTAACAAAACAGTTAAAGAGTAAAAGTGTGGCTGTAAACTCACCTGGGTTTCCGTAGTTGTGTTTGCGTGAACGGTTTGTTGTTTGCCCTTAGCGGTTACCTATATCACATAGGTGTTATGAGTTCATGTTCGTGTTGGTCTCACTAGACCTTGTTCGTGTCCAAACAACTCTAAGTTGTTACGTTGGTCGTGTTGACCGTGTTTGGCCGTGTTGACCGTGTTTGACTTAACGACCCGTTGGTAGTGTCGTGTGATATGTGTAAACACATAAGTTATGTTCATGGAATAACTTACTATTTATAGTAAGTTTCTATTTTAAGCATGTTCACACAAGAAGTCACTTTTCATTTATTCTAACATGCTTGTTTATCTTACATGATCATGTTATTACATAGCATTTAATTACATGTTGTCAAACAAGCATACTTTCTGTTTAAAAGTTTCTATTTATAGAAAGTTGTAACAAATATACATATCTCATCAAATCTAATAAATCAAACCTATCTAAAATCAATTTTTTAGTTCCAAATAACCATTTAAGCATACATGTTGCGACTAGCACATCGTCATTTATTAATTTGTCAATACAAAGTTACTATTTATAGTAACTAATGTGAAAACTTCATTTTCAACGATTCCATTAAATTAATAACTCCTAATATTATCACAATAAATTCAAATAATCATTTAAGCATGAAGATCATGTCAAATTCATCATGCTTCATACACTTGTAACTTAAAAGTAACCATATTTGGTAATAATGATGTAAATCTCGTTTTATATCAATTTAAAGTAACCAATACTCCAAAGATCATCATTTTACTCATTGATCATCATCTTTAAACACATGCATGCTCTTATTTCATCCTCTATCAACATTTAGTAACATAAAAGGTACTAAGAATAGCAATAATCTCATATATTCCATTTTTGACAAACCTAACTACAATAGTTCTTGCAAAACGTCCCAAATATCATCTATAATCATGTTTCATCATAAAAAATAATCTAAATCTCCCTAGATCATACATGCATGTAGCTTGAAGTTACCATCTATGGTGTTAGTCAACAATATCACAAACTATCATCATGGATGACCAATATATCAACATCAGTAACTCAAATCAGCCCATTAGAACTTAAATAATAGATTCACAAGTCCCAAATTTCGTGCATGTGAAGGATTTAGTGGTCCATGTGGCCATGGAGGCTTGCATGTGTGTGTATTGATGATTTTGTGCAAATGGAACATAGGAACTACCTTCTAAAGCTCCAAATGTATCGAGATGGCAGCTCTTCAGCTTCTGAAGACTCCTGGATGGTGATCTCTAGCAGAATCAAGAAGATGGTGATGTGAATGAAGGTTCCTCCAAGTTTGTTCTTAGGTTCCAAGCTTCAAACCTTCAATCTTGAGCTTCCAAGGACTCAACAATGGCTTCTAACAGGTTAGAGGGAGTGTTGCAGAGAGAAATGACCGAGACAGAGGTCTGCTGTTTGAGAGTTTGGGTATAGGGTGGCTTAAGAAATGATTAGCATTGGTTTTATAAAGATTTTGCGTGTTAAGCTGCTTCGCGTACCACCGAGATTGTCCCCATGGGGTCTTGGTGTACTGCGATGGTTTTTCAGGATTCAAATTGCCCGCCCATCCCTCGCGTACCGCCAAGGTCCACTCCGGGGTCCCCGGCATACCGCGAAGGATCTCGGTTGAGCATACTTAGCCCAATTTCGATCGTTTGGTTCGTTTTTCGCCGTCTTCTTGATTATAAATCGTCTTTTGTTGTTGTTTGAGCCATCTTAGTTCAATGTTTGATCGGTTGTGAACTTACTAGTGTTTACTTACTTGTTCTGTTTAACGTTCAACAACGTTCGTAAACAAAGTCGACAAGTGTGTGCGTTTTCGATAATTCATCAAATTATCGTGTCTGCGTCTGTGTTTATGCCATGTGTCTCACTAAATTAAACTAATTCTAGTGCCACATATGCAAATGTTAATTAAATAAACATTTAATTAAAAGAAAAGCTGACCTGGAAATTACGGGGTGTCACACAATGAGGCAGTGCCTCAATGGTACCCTGAGATTCTTCCATATGGGTGGTCTTGGGTTCAAATCCCTCCTGGAGCGAAAAAGGGGTCTGAGGGGGGTCAGGGGTTTTCCTAGTGGGGTTTCCTCATGAGGTGGTTGTGGTGGCTCATGGGAGGTTCAGTGACTAGACCTTGGTGACATGAACTGGAAACAATGGGCTCACACGCTTGAGACCTTCGCCGTTCAAAAAAAAGTAAAGGGGCATTTAATTATTAGCTTCTAATCTAGTGTTCATTCTCTTGACTTTTTTATAAAAGGTTTTAGGATTAAATTGGGGTCGATGCATATTTGTTTAAGCATTGTAAGTTTACCGTTCATCATGTTTGTATGGTTCCTCATGTGGTGGGCTTAGGCGTCAAATCCGAGAGAATATATAAAATCCCGCCGTATATGTTTTCGTTTCAAGTCGCTTAAAACAAAGATAAAGTGCATTTAATCTCGCCCCCCGCCGACGAATAATAGGTACCACCACTCCAGGCAGAGTTAGTGAGACGTGTAATAGGCGACCATTTCGCGCGGTTCGGAGGGCACTTGAGTGAGCCGTCGGCGCTCGACAACATCTTGACCCCTATCCAATTTTTGGGCCAATTCCCCCTTCCTACTACCAAAAATGAGATTCTTGCCGAATCCGAGTTTGCTGCTCCAACCATTACCAAACTAATACCTATTCCGTTTAGTACTTCAGGTGCTTCTGTTGCGTATAATGTATCCAGTAGCGGATCAATTCCTATGAGAACCTTTCAAACTAGTACTTTTTGTAATCTCAAAATAAATTAAGATGATATGATCTTTATTTTTTTCAGTGAATGTATAATTTATTCTACTAATTTAATTCAGACATTTTATTTATTTTAGATTTTTTCCCTCTTTAATTTTGGAACAAAACAAAAAATCTTCAGTTATATTGAAACATTGTTGTTCATCCATTGTTTCAATCCTGCAACTAAATCATTATAAGGTCAAAAAAGAACAAAAACAAATAAAACTAAGGTAAACTTCTACATTGGAATACCAAAGTTCTTATGGGCTCGATTAAACTTCACAAATCATAACATTCAAACCTGATTAAAACTGATGTTTCACTTATACGAGCATCATAAATAAATTCATTTAAACAGTTAATTTGTTACAATAAATTTATAGATTTTCAATAAATTATTTGACTTACATTAGTTGTTATAAAGATCTTTTTGCACTCTTTTGTTGTTCTCTTAATACAACCGATAACCTAAAGTACAAAAAAACTAGGGCCGACTCAAAGCAAGGGCAAATCAGGCTACTAACTGAGGCCTAGTTTTCTAAGTGGCCCAAAATTTTTATTTTTATTTTTATTTTTTTATATGTTATATAAAAAATTATATAGTGAATTTAGCAACTTTATAGACGTTTTGAATCACTTGAAATACCTCGATTATTTTTCAAATGAAAGGATTCCATATAAAATATTGTTGACTATTCCAGTTATGGTGGCATCGATGGATTTTGAAATTGAAGTTATTGAAACCTTAATTGCGATCCACGGTCTCCCAAGAAAGACTTTGCAGATTGACGATGATTGCTATAAAGACTATAACTGGGAAAAAATGATTAAAGAATTTGCTACCAAGAATATTAGACGAGTTTCACGAATCATAGGTTAGCAGTTAGCTATTCCATATGTCATTTTAATACTATGATTTTGTTATTTTTATTGGTATAACGTTAATCATCAGTTAAAAATGAGTTTATATAATTGATAATTCGTTTGAACCAACTTGTATTTTTTCCCTTCTTGTCCCGGGCACTTAACTTCTCATAATTGGCCCTGGAAAAAACAGAAGCATGCATGAACAAATGACAACTATAACACATACAAATCTAAACAACATAATATTTGGAGTAAATTACTGATATGGTCCTTGTGGTTTGCTAACTTTTCATTCTTAATCCCTAGTTTTTCTAAAAAACATGTATGGTCCCAAACTCTAGATACTTATAACACATATAGTTTTTAAGTCACCAAATTATACTCACATACTTGACCAAATAACACTCACTTAAGGACTATATGTGTTATAAATGTTTAAAGTTTAGAACCATATGTGTATTATGAAACATAAGGACCAAGAGTGAAACGTTAGCAAACCACGGGAACCATCTCGATAATTTACTCAAAAAACTCTATTTGGCATATCAATAGCATTACCATATATAACAACACATTTAGGGCTGTTTGGTAGCCTCTTAATGGTCATTAAGATGTTATCTTTTAATAACTCATAGCCTCTAAATGGTTAAGATGTAATCTTAACGCTAAATGATTAACAAACTACCTCTCAATATTACCTCTTAAGTATTCAGACTAAAGGTTACAACTTAATTCTTAAAAGAGTATAAATCATTAATGTGTAGCCTCTTAATGACTATTAAAATGCTACCAAACAACCCCTTAGTGTAATTAGATGTCGTTATCAGTGACCCAATAAACTTTAAAAACACAAGAGTATAACAAATATTTTAAAAAGTTTACTGGCAAAAACTAAAGTCCATATACTCTAAAAATGTAACATCAATGCCGGAACCGTCACCGGAACAGTGATCTTAAACAGTAACATGAACAGTAAACATGTATGAACTATATACATTTCAGTGCATTTCCTATTCATATCATTTGTCATTATCATTTTGTGTTATCAAACAACAAGTTCATGAACATTTAACAGAAACAAAGTTCAGAACTATGGTTTTTGAGTCAGATAATTATATGGCTATGCAGAACCATCAGGAAATTTATTGCTAGGATTTTATTATGTATAAACGTATGTGAGGCTTTACAAAACAAAACACACGGATGTTGTTATGTGAATGCTAAATTGACGGGTTATTCGTATAGGTGACGATCTATACGAATAAATCTGACAGTTTAATGTTCTGAATGATATCCGATAATTAGAAAACAAGATTGAAAAGTATAGTTATTGTCGTGTTCGTCCGAATGACGATTCGAACGAATACGCGCGACGACCGTACATTTCGATTTAAACAGTAAATTAATATTTTAAAATTTAAAATGAATAAAAGATATTAGTTAATTTACTAGGAATAACCACTTAGATTAAATTCATAAATTCTATTTTTATAAACCGTGTCGTTTCATCGCGAAAACCTCGCGAACCGGCATTTTACGCGAAACCGAACTAGACCAAACTACCGGGTGTTTGGAACATTTAATGTGACAATTAAATTCCACAACCACCACCTCTCTCTCTCTCTTCCACCTCGTTTTCTCTCTCTCTCTCTAAGAAGAACAAGGCTCCACCTTCTCTCTAGGAGATCTCTCTCAAATCCTCATCATTTCAAGCCTAGTTGGTGTCAAAGTGATCATCTCATTGTGTAGATCAAGGGAGTACAAGAATTTCAAGTATCTAACCGTATAGTTGAGGTAAACTTTCGTGTTAATTTCGGTTTCTAGGGGTATCACGAAACCCTTTTTGTTTGATGTTGTTAATCGGCCTAAACACTCACCAAACACAAAGATAGATACACAGAAATGATAGGGACATATTGGAAGCTAAATTGCAACAGGTTAGGGCTCGGGAATGGAGGTTTTAATACAGGTTCGTGGGTCACCTGCACGAGATCATGTAGCCGAACCTTTTTCTAAGATGCCACGAACCATGGTGGCCTGCCACGAACCTGTGGCTCACTGTCAGCCGAACCCTGACCCACTGCACCGAACCTGTGGTCATCAGTCTGCCAACCGAACCCTTGAAACGAACCTTATGAACCGAACCTGTTAGCTGGCCACAACTATGAACCAGCGAACCCTACTGGCTACCGAACCTCATGGTGGCCGACACTAGGATGAGCTGAACCATTGGGTAGACGAACCTTAAGACCTTGCCGAACCTTTAGACATAAAGATGCAGCGAACCTAGGGATCTAGTCTTGAGTTAACCGAACTACTACAACTGAAAACCCTCTTTGGCCGAACCCTTAGGTGCATGACCGAACCCTTTCCCCTGAACGAACCTTGGATCATTGAACTACAATTAGGCCGAACCTATGATTGGAACCCAAGGGTTCGCTGCCCTTAAGATCAACAAGCCCAAGGGTGGTTAAGTCGTGATACTATTCAACAATGAAAGAGGAAAACTAGTATGCATGGGTGAGCCATGCATGTACGTATGTGGATTAATTATATACGTGGGTGTGCATGGATGGGTTAGAAATGTTAAATCATCATAGCTTTAATATTTTACTTTTCATATAAAGTTAAATTGGATATTAACAATTAAACCCTAGGGAATTCAAGAGATAAGTAACTAATTTGTTAATGAAATCTTAGTTTAACTATGTCAAATTACCAATGAATGTTAAGGGACCGTTATGGGCCCAATGGGATAATATAAGCCCATTACGTGTGAACATAATCCCTACTTTAAAAATATTTACATTTTAACAAAAAGGGATTCATTTGGGAAAGCAAAGACCATCAACGAGATTTAGTGGGCCCAATAGGCTTAGTTGAGTCCATCACACGTTAATTGTTAATTTAAGCTAAGTATTGAAGCTTTGACAAAAGAAAATGAATTTCAAATTACTTAAGTTTAATTAAATGATTTCCTAAGCTTACTAATCTAAATGGAGCTTTATTTTAAATGTTTTGGGGACTTGCTATGAGTAAATGGTTTGGGGAAATTGATGAAAAATGTACAATATAAATTGTCTGAATTCGAACTAAAAACAAAGGAAACTCTGCCCGAATTTTGTAAGAATTTAAAAGTAAGTTGTTATAACAAATCATGGGATTTGGGGTACAAATGGGTAATAGAACAAGATAAATTTGTTGAGTCATAGAAGTTGTAACATCCTGTTTTGAGAAAATAAATAAAATACTC
The DNA here is from genome assembly GCA_009363875.1 of Mikania micrantha. NCBI lineage: Eukaryota > Viridiplantae > Streptophyta > Magnoliopsida > Asterales > Asteraceae > Mikania > Mikania micrantha. The sequence continues at coordinate 48,573,874 of CM018698.1, forward strand.
TCGTTTATAATCAAAATATTATTAGTCAAAAATATAATAATAATAATAATAATAATAATAATAATAATAATAATAATAATAATAATAATAAATAATCAATTAAAATGTAAGGTCTCGTCTAATAATATAAAATAGTTTATTTTATAAATATGATTATTCGAGAGTATAAGAGTAGAAATAAACGTTCAAAATTTTAAAGTTCGTTTATACGAATGTGTAGGATGAAACGATTATTAGAAATAATCGTTGTTTAAACGATTAGTTAATATTATAAGAGACCGCCAAAAATTAATAAAATATATTATAAATGAACGTTGTCCGTTTTTAACGAAACTTAGGTCGAAACGTAGATAAAAATGAGTAGGTCCTACCCATATATTTATAATTTTATATAACATTATATTTTAAAAGTTATAAGAGAAAAACAAATTTTAATCTTAATTAATTATAATAGTATAATAATAATTATATATATATGAAAAAAAAATTATGTGTGTACGTGGGATTGATATGTGCTGCCAACGAAAGAAAAAAAAATAAAATTAACCTAGTGTACGTGTGCTTGTGATGTTAATCAAAGATAAGCAAAGGCTTATCAATCCAACACACACATATATATTATCTAGATGAATATTTCGAAATAACAAAAAAAAAAAAAATCAAGGCGTTTAACTGTCAAACAAACAACAATTCATTCGTTCATAACCAGAAACTTTCGACTCTTTCATTCAAAGCTAGTATATGATCTGGTATGTATTTCAACCTATGAGTTAGTATTAAAAGTTTAACATTTCTCATAATATTGTTTAATTTATAAGTTTAGGGTTAAGATTCCGGATTCATATACATACATATAATTATATATATATATATTGATTATGATCTATTTTAGAAACAGAAAAAATAAGCAACATCAGGAATCATCCTTTCAAGGTAATTATAAAGTTAGGTTAAGCAGAAACGCTGCCGAATTTTTGTTAAGAAGTTCTAAGCTGTCACCCAGCCAGCCGAAAATTCAGGTGAATACATTTAACTTCTTTTTAAATATAAATTCATTTTTAAGCATTGTATGTTTAAACTTTGACGCATAAAGGGATACTATTAGACCAGCATTTAGGCTATTAGTATACGTATGATTTGCAAATCGTATCCGCATATGGGTGAAATTCCCATACGTGGCTGGTACAGGTGGGCTGGAAGGTTAAACGTAAGACGCACTGCGCAGGCAACCTAACCAGTGACCAGCTGTGGGCTGGAGGGAACAAAACGTAAGACGCGCTGCGCTGTAGTTTCTTAACCAGTGACAGTTATAAACCAGTGTATGCAGTAGTTGTATCGATCAGTGAAATAACCTGCTAAATGTGTAGTATTGCCAATAATAATTATGGTTAAAGGACCGAACATGCTATGCTTGCATATCGAGTCTGTTATTTGTATTCACCAACATTATGTTGACGTTTTATTTTCAAAAAACTTTTCAGGTAATAATGAAATGTAAAAGAGAAGCAAGATTAGAGATTCTCGACCTATGATGCCTTGAATAGGATCTTGTGGTGAGACCATGGAGCTATTGGAGCTATGCCTCCAAGTCATGTATAAACCGGATATTATAAAATGAAGTGAAATTACGTGTTTGTGAAAATCCGGTTTACAATAATATGAAATGATTGTGTTCATACCTATGCGTATGAAATTTTATGAAATCCTGGAAAGTTATTTTTGAAAAGTTATTTACAAATAACAAAATGTGATTTTCATACCTATGCGTATGAATCATTAAGAAACAATGAAAATCTGGTTTTTCATACCCACGCGTATGAACTGTTTATGAATAATGAAAAGCGGTTTTTCACATCTATGCATGTGAATCATTTGAAAATTTTAAAAATTTATGAAATAACGCTTCCGCCGAAACATTTGAAAAAGAATAATATACTCTGACCGAGGCTGTATTGTCTATGAAACCAATCGGGTCGCAGCGCCCGGGTCGCCGAGAGCCCGGGGTGTGACAGGTTGGTATCAGAGCTCATGGTTTTAGCGAAATAGGTACTATTGATAGTATCTAAGCTTTAACCGAATTGAGATAAGTGCATATTAAAGGAATAGGTAGAATAATATTCTTTAAATACTAAGAATGGTTGAAATAATAGTGTGAATCTTGATGATAACCTATGAGCTAATGATGATGAATTATTTTTAAGACTTTGTCAAGTATCATATTTGGTAGACAATGTCTAGAAATTTAAATAATAACGAACATTCTGCAAATACACGTGGTAGAAAGAGAACACACGGCTATTATTGAAACCGTGACTCAGAATACTGAGATACAATGGATGATTGTAGAACGAATAAAAGATGTGATTCTATTAATAATCGCTAAAAAAAAATGTTAAGTGGAATTAACAAGGTTGTTGATTCAGGAGCAAATCAAATCTTTATTGATTATGAATTATGTAAGCTTCTAAATGAACCATTAGTGAAACTAGATAAGCCTTATCTAGAAGAAACCGATAATGGTGATCTAGTTAAGATAATTGAGGATCAAGTAAAATGTTAGACCACTATCTTTAAACACGATATTCTAGCGAAACAATTGTCTATGGTACTATCGAGTTTCGATATAGAAATCGAAATGGATTGGTTAGTTACATACCAAGCATGTATCTTATGCGACTCCAAATCTATTAAAGTTCGTGTTCTAAGTGTAGAAAATTGATCATCAAAGGTGATAAGTCAACAAATCTTATTAGAATCATTTCTATGATTAAAGCTATTCAGTGTCTGAACAAAGGTTGTTTAGTTTACCTAATCTCAGTCACTAGTGATGATCAAGAAAAGAAGAGACTTGAAGATGTACTAGTTGTAGTTGATTTTCCTGGAATATGTCTAGATGAATTACCTGGTTTACCAAAAGAATGAAAAGTAGAGTTCATTATCAATCTCGTACTGGGTACAACTACAATTACTAAATGTCCTTATAGGTTGGCACCAATGAAGAAGAAAGAAATCAAGAAACAATTTGATGAGCTATTGGAAAAAGATTTTATTTGGACGAGCTCATTACTATGGGGAGCTCCAATATTATTTGTTAAAAAGAAATATGGGTCAATGTAGATGTGCATTGACTATAGAAAGCAAAATAAGGTGACTATCAAGAATTAGTATCCACATCCACGAATTGACGATTTGTTTGATCAACTTTAAGGAGTTTGCTATTTTTCTAAAATTGATTTTTGATGGGGATGTCATCAACTGAAAGTCAATGAAGAAGATATCCGTATAACTACTTTTCATATAAGGTATGGGCATTATGAGATTATTGTTATGTCTTTTGGACATACTAATGCTCTAGTTGACCTTATGAACATGATGAACCATATATGAAAACCTTATCTGGATAAGTTCATCATTTTATTCATTGATGATATTCTCATTTACTCAAAAACACCCGAGGATAATGCTAAATATCTTAGAACCCTATTTGAGTTACTATAACAAGAGAAATTGTATGAGAAGCTCTCTAAATGTGAGTTCTGGCTCACTAAAGTACAATTTCTGGGGCATGTTATTAATGTAATTCTTCAAGTGGTTCCAGCTAAGATAGAGGTTATTACCAAATGGGAGAACCCCAAGTCACCAACAGAATACGAAGTTTCTTAGGCTTGACGGGTTATTATGATCGATTTAATTAAAATTTCTCCCGAATAATCGTCCCTATCACCTTATTGACTAGAAAATCAGAAAAATTTGAATGGGTTTCTAAGCAATATGAATCTTTCAAAATTCATAAACATAAGTTGACTCATGTTTCGATCCTAGTCATACATAAAGATGTTGAAGACATTGCTGTCTATTGTGATGCTTCTCATAGATAATTATGACGCGTATTGATGCAACGAAACAAAGTGATTGCCTATGCATCACGTCAACTAAAGACTCACGAAAAGAATTATACGACTCGTGATCTGTAGTTAGGCACCATAATCTTTGCATTAAAGTTATGGAGACATTATTTGTACGGAGTTCATTTCATAGTTTATACTGATCATAAGAGCTTAAAGTATATCTTTTATCAGGAGAAAGTGTTTGACTTGTAATAAACCTGTAAGCTAAAGCATGCCACTTCAAACGTTATATCAATACAAAAACTAAATAATTTCCTTGCAAATGCACAACGAGTCAAAGTTTACGGTTTTATGAAACGAACTTCTTCAATATACCTGATTGAAGTTAATTAAACCAAACATCATGTAAACCACAACAACTTTGATAAGACAAAGCTCTCATTCTATGAAGTTCTAAATTAACTCATTTGTGTGCCACGTTCATGAAGTATGGTAATCATGCAAGGTAAATTACTGTTGCGGGTGCACACGGAACGATAATTTACAGTACATGTGAATCATGCTGTAAGGGACAATGGACACAATCATAACAAACTTTAATTCCAAATCCTAAAATAATTAAATATGCACAAACAAAGTAGGATGGAGACATGAAATGACTATGAATGTGAAATTCTCTATCACAAAAGAAATACGAATGTGAGAGTAGATGCCTCAAAGGAGGCAAAGAAACCAAAAAGAGTATCTGCCTAAGGCGTGAACTACAACTTAATTTAATTAATCAGATTAAAGAAGCAGAAAAACAAGCTCAAAAAGATGAAAACAAAGATTGAAGAAATGAAGGACATGGTAATTAGTCGAAGGAGATGATTCCGAACGAACACAAGAATCTGGGTATTGGCGGATTAAGAAAAAGAATATTAGAATAAGCTCATAAATCCAAATATATGATGTACTCAGGAAGTGATAAAATATATAGAAGTCTCAAAGATAACTATTGGTGGATTAGCATAAAGAAAAATATAGATGTAGATGATGCAAAATGTATAACTTATTTCCAAGTTAAAACGGAGCATGAAAAGCCTTAAGGGTATGTTCCAACAAATAGAATTACTTGCCTGGAAATTTGAAATGATAACTATGGATTTTATAATCAAAATTCCTTGAACTAGTTTGGGTTATCGTTGACAGATTGATCAAGTCTACTTATTTCCTACTAATAAGAGAAACTTATACTATAGATAAATTAGCACAACTAAACATTATTGAGATTGCATCTCTACACGATGTGTTTCACGTTTCTAACCTTCGAAAATGAATACATAACGAGTCAGTGTTAATGCCTCTACAAGATGTTGAGATAAAAAAAAAATCATCAAACAACAAATTCAAATCAAAGATCAAGGAGAGAAGAGACTAAAACGTAAGAAGCTGATGTAGGATAAGGTAAAATAAAATTTTAGACATGGTCCTAAATAAACATGAGGACTATAGTCCTAAATGAGAAATAAATATCCACACCAATTTTAATAATCTCGAGGACGAGATTAAAACAAAGGTGGGGAGGATGTAACATCCTGTTTTGAGAAAATAAATAAAATACTCTCGTTTATAATCAAAATATTATTAGTCAAAAATATAATAATAATAATAATAATAATAATAATAATAATAATAATAATAATAATAATAATAATAATAATAATAATAAATAATCAATTAAAATGTAAGGTCTCGTCTAATAATATAAAATAGTTTATTTTATAAATATGATTATTCGAGAGTATAAGAGTAGAAATAAACGTTCAAAATTTTAAAGTTCGTTTATACGAATGTGTAGGATGAAACGATTATTAGAAATAATCGTTGTTTAAACGATTAGTTAATATTATAAGAGACCGCCAAAAATTAATAAAATATATTATAAATGAACGTTATCCGTTTTTAACGAAACTTAGGTCGAAACGTAGATAAAAATGAGTAGGTCCTACCCATATATTTATAATTTTATATAACATTATATTTTAAAAGTTATAAGAGAAAAACAAATTTTAATCTTAATTAATTATAATAGTATAATAATAATTATATATATATGAAAAAAAAAATTATGTGTGTACGTGGGATTGATATGTGCTGCCAACGAAAGAAAAAAAAAATTAACCTAGTGTACGTGTGCTTGTGATGTTAATCAAAGATAAGCAAAGGCTTATCAATCCAACACACACATATATATTATCTAGATGAATATTTCGAAATAACAAAAAAAAAAAATCAAGGCGTTTAACTGTCAAACAAACAACAATTCATTCGTTCATAACCAGAAACTTTCGACTCTTTCATTCAAAGCTAGTATATGATCTGGTATGTATTTCAACCTATGAGTTAGTATTAAAAGTTTAACATTTCTCATAATATTGTTTAATTTATAAGTTTAGGGTTAAGATTCCGGATTCATATACATACATATAATTATATATATATTGATTATGATCTATTTTAGAAACAGAAAAAATAAGCAACATCAGGAATCATCCTTTCAAGGTAATTATAAAGTTAGGTTAAGCAGAAACGCTGCCGAATTTTTGTTAAGAAGTTCTAAGCTGTCACCCAGCCAGCCGAAAATTCAGGTGAATACATTTAACTTCTTTTTAAAAATAAATTCATTTTTAAGCATTGTATGTTTAAACTTTGACGCATAAAGGGATACTATTAGACCAGCATTTAGGCTATTAGTATACATATGATTTGCAAATCGTATCCGCATATGGATGAAATTCCCATACGTGGCTGGTACAGGTGGGCTGGAAGGTTAAACGTAAGACGCACTGCGCAGGCAACCTAACCAGTGACCAGCTGTGGGCTGGAGGGAACAAAACGTAAGACGCGCTGCGCTGTAGTTCCTAACCAGTGACAGTTATAAACCAGTGTATGCAGTAGTTGTATCGATCAGTGAAATAACCTGCTAAATGTGTAGTATTGCCAATAATAATTATGGTTAAAGGACCGAACATGCTATGCTTGCATATCGAGTCTGTTATTTGTATTCACCAACATTATGTTGACGTTTTATTTTCAAAAAACTTTTCAGGTAATAATGAAATGTAAAAGAGAAGCAAGATTAGAGATTCTCGACCTATGATGCCTTGAATAGGATCTTGTGGTGAGACCATGGAGCTATTGGAGCTATGCCTCCAAGTCATGTATAAACCGGATATTATAAAATGAAGTGAAATTACGTGTTTGTGAAAATCCGGTTTACAATAATATGAAATGATTGTGTTCATACCTATGCGTATGAAATTTTATGAAATCCTGGAAAGTTATTTTTGAAAAGTTATTTACAAATAACAAAATGTGATTTTCATACCTATGCGTATGAATCATTAAGAAACAATGAAAATCTGGTTTTTCATACCCACGCGTATGAACTGTTTATGAATAATGAAAAGCGGTTTTTCACATCTATGCATGTGAATCATTTGAAAATTTTAAAAATTTATGAAATAACGCTTCCGTCGAAACATTTGAAAAAGAATAATATACTCTGACCGAGGCTGTATTGTCTATGAAACCAATCGGGTCGCAGCGCCCGGGTCGCCGAGAGCCCGGGGTGTGACAGAAGTGCACTAGTATCTAGGACACTTAGTTGCACACTGAGACCAACCCTTAGACGCGGCGACTAATACGTATACTGTGACAACTAGTACCTGACCGCCCGGCAAGTCCGTACGGTATGTGTACTTGCATACAGTAACTATGTGTACATACGTATTTGTAAACAGTTTTTGTATTAACAGGATCCTAAATACAAGAACAGTTGTACGTATTTTCGTGTAAACTTAAATACATTAAGTACAACGTACATTTGAAACATTAGTTGTGTTTATTAAGTGAAAACTTAATGACAGTTAACACAACAAATCATGAGAAACAACGGTATTCAAACAATATTCAGAAAACAAATCGGTTGCGATCTGATGTCCATAGATGACAGGAATCAGATGGCCGACAATTCAATGTGAAAACAAGATGAAAACAGGATGTTTAGTTGAGTCCGACAGTGAGGAAACACAATTTAAACATAAATTGCAGTGTCGTTTCAGAATAACGAACTGACAGTGTGTTTGCGTGGGTGACGATTCACACAAACATATCTGTGAGTTTAACGTTCTGAAATGATGACTGGAAAGTAGAAAACAAAAGTCGGAAAGCAAAACCATCGTCGTGTTCGTTCGAATGACGATTCGAACGAATACGCGCGATGGTGACGCGATTCGACGGAACGAAAACGAAATACGACGCGAAACGAATTTAATCTTAATTAAATAAAATAATTAACATTTTTACAATTTTGAAACTCATCAAATTAATTAAATTAACATTTTAATTATTTATTTTAAAGTACGCATAATTTTCCGGAATACGCGACGAATTAACGAACCGAGCAACCGAAATGGACCCGGACACCACACGTCATATAAATAGGTTAAGTGAAGACTTCTTTCATTTTTACATTCAAATTTCCTCTCTCTCTCTTAAATTTCCGGCCACCATTATTCCACCACCACAAACCACCTTCTAATGCTCATATCTCCTTCATTTCTCCATGGATTTGAGTGATTTTCGAACCCACGCGTAGCCCTTGAAGTCCTATACACGAAAGTACAACAGATCTAAAGAGTTATCCACGAAATCTTGAGGTATGATCAAAAGAAAAGTAGGAAAAGTAGGGTTTTCTTGAGGTGGTGTTGTCGGCTCACCCACCAACCGGAGTAAAAACCTCCCTCTGCACCCTTCCCTCGTCATCAAGGTCTGATATGGATTTAGACACGCCATGGGAGCAGCAAGGGCTAGGGTTGGAGCTGCGTGTTGAAGGATGACATGCAGGGTTCGTGACAAGACCGAACCTTGTGTTCATCCTCACCGAAACCTGATGCAGTAGCGAACCTTCAACCACTCGCGAACCATTTGGACGACGAACCTTTGGAGTCACGAGCCATGGCGAACCCTAGCCGAACTCATGAGGATGGACGAACCCTCTTCCTCCCGGATCCTCGACCAACGAACCTTGTGGGCGTGTGTACATCCACGAACCCTTCTTGAGGCAGTCACCGAACCCTCCTTGCAAGGCCGAACCTTTGCTGTTCAGACCTAGCCGAACCATGCTTCACTGTAGGCGAACCTTTGATGACCAGATGGTTGTAACAAATTCGTTAATCTGCTGGTGACCTAACCTAACCCATGCAATATTGATTTCTCTCATATGGGTGATAAATACGGCCCACATATCCATGGTGTAAGCCATTACGTTTTTTTCAGCCCACATACTTATTGCCAAGCTCAATTTCTTTTTTTTGATGTAACCAATAAATACATGCTGGACCCAACTGTTTATAAAAATTTTGTTAAGTAAACCATGCATGAATTCCTTGGAGCCGCACCACCATAAACATTCTGTTCGTTGGCCCACACTTAATTTCTATTCGATGACATATCAAGGCCCATTAAACAATTCGGCCCACACCCCCTTGAGCAACCATAACGAAAAATCCATTAGGCCCAGTGAACTTATGCGGCCCAAACAATTTTATCTAGGCCCAATACCAAAGCGACAGGCCCAACAGCCCTTTTATTTTCGGCCCAAACGATCTGGCCCAATACTACTCTTGGCCCATTTCCTTGTGATGGCCAATATGGTTATTCAGGCCCAATAACAGCCCGCAACAATTACCTAGCCCAATTACCTAGTTTAATTTGATGATAGGGTCAAGTTGGTTAACACACCCATTCGGACACTTGTTCGTCAAAGTAAATAAACAATTTCATAAGAATAACTTGATTAGAGATCATACAATCATGATAACCACGATTAAATACAAGATGACAAGAAGTCTTGCAAGTAATTACAATTGGATTAGGTTGACACTAGAGTTATATTACCAAATTATGTTACAAGGATTTAAAGGTTGATAACCTTTAACTCACACTTAAATTAATAATTGAAACTCTTTCAATATTATAAAATTCAAAGGGTGATAACTCAATCTAAACATGAATATGATTTCAACGACTTTGAACACGAAACAAGGCCGAATGGTGATTAAGACCAAAGGGTGATGACCACGTTAGGGCTAACACGTACACGCGCACAAAACCTACAATTTATACTTATAAGTTAAATACGTCATGAAATCAATACAGGAACGTGAACACAACTACAAGGACAATTAAAGAGCGCGTGCATTTTTCTTTTAAGCTAAGTCAACCCTACAACAGCAAGGTGAGTTCATATGCCCCTTTTACTTTTAATCTTAACTGATTTTAACTCTCGGGGCTGAGAAACATGTTTACTTTTATTTATTTAAAAGTTTTACTTAACATGTTAATTATACTCTGATTAAATGATATTAAATTGTTTATTATCATATATCATTGTATGCATGCTTGTATGATTATGAGATAACAGGGAAACTCAGATGATTATGATAATGTAATTTCTTAATCATCAACACATTAGAATAACTTAGTTATAAGATAATAGCTTATAACACTTAGTTATTTTCACATGAGCAAATACCTAGACAGTTTACACATAAGCATAACGAGAACAATCCCTCATTGAGACTTTGGGATCACACGGATTACAGTAAATGATGATCATGATAACGTAACTTCATGGGATTCTTATCATTTACAGTAAATGATGATCATGATAACGTAACTTCATGGGATTCTTATCATTTACACATAATTAACATAATGTAATAAGACAAGTTCTTATTCGACTTTGTTAAACACACGAGAACATTCCCACACGGATACTTTGGGAACACATGGATTCAGTAAATGACGATTCTTATCATTTACAGTGAATGACGGTCATGATAACGTAACTTCATGGGATTCTTGTCATTTACACCCGATTATCATAACGTAATAAGACAAGTTCTTATTCGACTTTGTTAATCACATGATACAATCCCACACGGAAACTTTGGGATCACACGGCGGGATAGGAGAGAATGGAATGCATTTTAATCTGATTACGTGAGGATTTAAAATGGATTCCATTCGGATTCTATACGCTACATTTGGAGACACATGATGAACAGTTAACTAACACTTTTAATATTTAGAAGTGAAACAACAGTTAACCCCACAACTATAGAATAATCTAAGGAATGGATTTAATAAATCTAATATCCTTAACACATATATTGGTTATCAAAACTTAGGTTTGATAATTACCACGTTATCATATTATTATTCTATACATGAGAACACAGGTGATCAAGGAAGAGATAACATGTGAATTGAGAATGGAAATCAATAGTTGTATTACAAGTAGTGTGGAGTTCTAGTGGTGTTGTGGTGGGATGTTGGCTAGGGCTTAGTTCCCTTACATATGCCCTATATATAAGCAACACTACTAGGATGATATAGTACTTGTGACTATAACTATTGAGGAGCCATTGGATGAACAAGTGAATCAGACAATCATACGAGTAACATATTATCATTGTGAATGTGCATGTGAATGAATCAAGGTTTTACATTAACTTACTTATGAACTCACCAACCTAGTGTTGACTTTGTTTTAAATACATGTTTCTCAGGTGACGAACAGGTGTAGACATATACATGCAAAGATTAAGCTAGTGGGCTTTTAGAAGACCTAGCTTTATTTTGTGTTGCATGCTTTTGGGGAAACAAGGATATGAATCATCTTTTGTATATCTTGTACATATACAAGATATAGTTACATTGATTCTTTTTGGTAGATTTACTTGATTAAATTATGAACGATACTGTGTAATTTAATCTTGTAATTCTATATCATGGATGTGTTAGAAATTTCTCATTTATTTATCATGTGCTATGTAAACAATCTGATCATTTGATTATCACTCAAAGATATCGCGCCCCGGGAACCTTCCGCCCGACGGGAAAACCCGATCCGTTCCCGCCGGCCCGGGGTGTGACAGATTGGTATCAGAGCCATGGTTATAGAGAAATATAGGTCATATTACTAAAATGGTTTGGCCTAGACTATAACCTAGGGACCTCATGTAGAGTTCTTATGATATAGGATTCTATTTGCATATGTCTTCTGCTTCTGATCACTGCACTAACCGATTTTCTTTCGGTTATGATCAGAATGCCGCCACGAAGACAACCACCTCTATTACCGTTGACTCAAGGCTCTGCTCCTCACTCATCTACGCCGACACCACCTGATTCTCCTCCACCTCCACCTCCCCCGCCACCACCGGCGTATCAGCTGGATCCCGCTACCATTGCACTGGCCACTCTGTTGACCAGTCAGCTGAGGGAGGTAATCCCAGACATGATGAACCGAATCAACACCAACAACAGCAACAACGTTGCCAACTCATCAGGAGAAGGCAGCGGTAACACCAGACAGAGTCAGGACTATGCCTACAAGAATTTTGTAGGTTGCAAGCCACCCAGTTTTAGTGGCAGTGAGGGTGCAGTCGGACTGATCCAGTGGATCGAGAAGATGGAGGCTACCCTCGACATCAGTGGCTGTCCTGAACAGAACAGAGTTAAGTATGCTGCGGGATCATTTAGCAAGCGAGCGTTAACCTGGTGGAACGCTCAGGTTTCAATCAGAGGCCGGGATGAGGCCCAGGCCATGCCGTGGAACGAATTCAAAGCGATGTTGAGGCCAGAGTTTTGTCCAAGAAATGAACTGAAAAAGGTTGAGACTGAACTACTCAATCTGGAGATGATTGGTGCTGGGCATCTGGCCTACACCACTAGATTTCATGAGTTAGCTACTCTGGCACCTGATGTGGTGCCAACACTTGAGAAGAGGATAGAACGGTATGTTGGTGGATTACCGCCCAGTATCCGAGGTCATGTGATTTCTGCTCACCCTACCACCATGGAATTAGCTGTTACACTGTCAGCATCACTGACAGATATGATGGTTGCCTCTGGGGCATTCAAGAAAGAGATTGACTCAGCCAAGGCTGGAACTTCCAAGAAGTCGGACAAACGTCCGGCTAAGAGACAAAAGGTGGCCAGAAACTTTGCTGCCACTACTCAAGCTCCGATGCGCAACCAGCCACCCCCATTGGAGATCAGGAAGCCATACACTGGCACTGCACCTCTGTGCAACTCATGCCAGTTTCATCACTTGCCAAATGTTCCGTGCAGACATTGCACCAACTGTGGGAGATTTGGTCATACAGCAAATTACTGCAGGAGTCCGAGGACTCAGAACAGAAACAACAATGCAGCTACTGCTGCTGCTACTGTAGATCTTAGGTCTTGCTACAACTGTGGCGAACCAGGACATTTCTCTCGGGATTGTCCCAAGAGGAATCAACAAGGGGCTCAAGCACCGCGAGGAAGAGCCTTTCAGATAGGAGCAGCTGCCGCTCGACAGGACCCGAATGTTATTACGGGTACATTTCTCTTATCTGACTTCTATGCATCCATATTATTTGACACTGGTGCGGATCAGAGTTTCATCTCATCCGACTTTGCATGCCATCTTAATTATGATAAGGAATTGTTAGACTCCCCTTATACTATTGAGATAGCAAATGGCAAACAGATTACAGTAGACACTATATTTAGGAATTGCCCATTGACACTTGGCGATCATACATTTTCCATCGACTTGATACCGATGGAGCTGGGCAGTTTCGACATCATCATCGGAATGGATTTGCTATCTCTTAATAGAGTTGAGTTCATCTGTTCCGATAAGATACTACGCATTCCTGTGGAGAACAATGAGGTCTTGGAGATTCGTGGAGACCAAGCGAAACGCAGTGTCAAGATAATATCGTGCATGAAGGCTCGCAAGTACTTACGAAAACAATGCGTTGCATTCCTAGCTCACGTGATCGAGAAAGACAAGAAGACAATCAAGATTCAAGATGTACCAATTGTGAGAGATTTTGCAGAAGTCTTTCCGGATGATTTACCCGGACTGCCACCCGAGAGATCGGTGCAGTTCCGAATCGATTTGATTCCGGGAGCAACTCCTGTAGCTAAGTCTCCTTATAGACTTGCTCCATCAGAGATGCAGGAGCTGTCTAACCAGTTACAAGAGCTACTTGATAAAGGATTCATCCGACCGAGCTTTTCCCCGTGGGGAGCTCCGGTTCTTTTTGTTAAAAAGAAGGATGGAACTTTCAGGATGTGCATAGATTATCGAGAACTTAACAAACTCACCATCAAGAATCGGTACCCGTTACCGAGGATTGATGATTTGTTTGACCAGTTACAGGGAGCACAGTACTTTTCAAAGATAGACCTGAGATCAGGCTATCACCAGCTCCGGATACAAGAAGAAGACATACCCAAGACGGCTTTTCGTACCCGATACGGACATTACGAATTCATGGTAATGCCATTCAGATTGACGAACGCACCGGCTGTGTTCATGGACTTAATGAACAGGGTGTGCAAGCCGTATCTTGATCAGTTTGTTATTGTCTTTATTGACGATATACTGATTTATTCAAAGGTCGAGAAGGAACACGAACAACACCTCAAGACAGTTTTGGAGCTTTTGAAAGAAGAACAACTCTATGCCAAATTCTCCAAGTGTGAATTTTGGTTAAGGGAAGTTCAGTTCTTGGGTCACGTGATTAACAGTGATGGTATTCACGTGGATCCTGCCAAGATAGAAGCAATCAAGAACTGGGATGTGCCTACGACACCAACGGAGATCCGATCATTCTTGGGATTGGCAGGTTATTACAGGAGATTCATCTCGAATTTCTCTAAGATAGCCTTGCCTCTCACCAAGCTCACACAGAAGTCTGAACCTTTTGTGTGGACACATAAGCAAGAGGAGGCATTCCAGACATTGAAACAAAGATTGTGCAATGCTCCAATCTTAACACTCCCAGAAGGCAGTGATGACTTTGTTGTTTATTGTGATGCTTCCCATCAGGGACTCGGATGTGTTTGATGCAACGAGACAAAGTCATTGCTTATGCCTCACGACAGCTGAAGATACACGAGAAGAATTACACAACACACGATCTTGAACTGGGAGCTGTTGTTTTTGCACTAAAGATTTGGAGACATTACCTTTACGGTACCAAATGCACTATCTTCACAGATCACAAAGCCTACAACACATATTTGATCAGAAGGAGCTTAACATGAGACAGAGACGTTGGGTTGAGCTCCTGAACGATTACGATTGTGTGATCAAATACCATCCGGGCAAAGCAAATGTTGTTGCAGATGCTTTGAGCCGGAAGGAAAGAGTCAAACCTTACGCGTTCGCGCAATGGGAATGACGGTGCAAACCAGTTTGAGAGATCACATTTTACAAGCACAACAAGAAGCAGTGGCAAGAGACAATCTGAAACGCGAGCTCGATTGTGGAGCCGAGAAACACTTCAAGACAAAGCAAGATGGAGTTATCTATTATCTGGATCGTGTTTGGATTCCAGCAGTAGATGAACTTCGAACACTCATTTTTGACGAGGCACACAAGACACGCTATTCAGTTCATCCTGGTGCCGATAAGATGTACCAAGATCTTAGGTCGTTTTATTGGTGGCCAGGCATGAAGAAAGACATTGCCACTTATGTTGGCAAATGCCTCACATGTGCCAAAGTCAAAGCTGAACACCAGAAACCCTCGGGTTTGCTGGATCAACCAGAGATATCACAATGGAAGTGGGAACAAATAGCTATGGATTTCATTACCAAGCTACCCCGCACTTCCAGCGGATACGATTCTATTTGGGTCATCATTGATCGATTGACCAAGTCCGCACACTTCTTGCCAATCAGAGAGACTTACAAGATGGAGAAATTAGCAAGACTATACATCGATGAAATAGTAGTAAGGCACGGTGTGCCATTGTCTATTATTTCTGACCGGGACAGTCGATTTACTTCGCGGTTCTGGCAATCATTGCAACAATCCTTAGGGACAAGTGTTAACTTGAGCACTGCTTATCATCCACAAACGGATGGACAAAGCGAGCGCACCATTCAAACCCTAGAGGATATGTTGAGAACATGCATCCTAGACTTCGGTGGAAGTTGGGATACACACTTACCACTTATCGAATTCTCCTACAACAATAGCTACCACAGCAGCATCGGATGTGCTCCTTTTGAAGCACTTTATGGTAGAAAATGTCGGTCTCCAATTTGTTGGACCGAAGTGGGAGACAACAGAATCACTGGGCCTGAACTTATTCAGGAAACTACTGATAAGATTGCCCAGATACAACAACGATTACAAGCAACACGTAGTCGCCAAAAGAGTTACGCAGACAAACGGCGCAAGCCTTTGGAATTCGATGTGGGTGACCGAGTCATGTTGAAAGTGTCCCCATGGAAAGGCGTAGTTCGTTTTGGGGCTAAAGGCAAGTTAGCACCTCGGTATGTCGGACCGTTTGAGATTACTCAACGTATAGGTCCTGTGGCATACAGACTCAGACTCCCGGATGAACTCAGTGGAGTACATGATGTGTTTCATGTATCAAATCTCAAGAGGTGCTTAACAGACGAGTCATTGATCATACCATTGGAAGAAATACAAGTTGATGAGCAATTACACTTCATTGAAGAACCTGTAGAGATTATGGAACGTGAAGTTAAGAAACTGAAGCGTAGCCGTATCCCTATTGTAAAGGTTCGATGGAACTCCAAGCGTGGACCATAATTTACTTGGGAACGCGAGGACAACATGAAAGCCAAGTATCCTCACCTGTTCGAGAAATAAAGACCGATCTTTATGCTTAAATTTCGGGACGAAATTTCTTTAACAAGGGGAGACTGTGACAACTAGTACCTGACCGCCCGGCAAGTCCGTACGGTATGTGTACTTGCATACAGTAACTATGTGTACATACGTATTTGTAAACAGTTTTTGTATTAACAGGATCCTAAATACAAGAACAGTTGTACGTATTTTCGTGTAAACTTAAATACATTAAGTACAACGTACATTTGAAACATTAGTTGTGTTTATTAAGTGAAAACTTAATGACAGTTAACACAACAAATCATGAGAAACAACGGTATTCAAACAATATTCAGAAAACAAATCGGTTGCGATCTGATGTCCATAGATGACAGGAATCAGATGGCCGACAATTCAATGTGAAAACAAGATGAAAACAGGATGTTTAGTTGAGTCCGACAGTGAGGAAACACAATTTAAACATAAATTGCAGTGTCGTTTCAGAATAACGAACTGACAGTGTGTTTGCGTGGGTGACGATTCACACAAACATATCTGTGAGTTTAACGTTCTGAAATGATGACTGGAAAGTAGAAAACAAAAGTCGGAAAGCAAAACCATCGTCGTGTTCGTTCGAATGACGATTCGAACGAATACGCGCGATGGTGACGCGATTCGACGGAACGAAAACGAAATACGACGCGAAACGAATTTAATCTTAATTAAATAAAATAATTAACATTTTTACAATTTTGAAACTCATCAAATTAATTAAATTAACATTTTAATTATTTATTTTAAAGTACGCATAATTTTCCGGAATACGCGACGAATTAACGAACCGAGCAACCGAAATGGACCCGGACACCACACGTCATATAAATAGGTTAAGTGAAGACTTCTTTCATTTTTACATTCAAATTTCCTCTCTCTCTCTCTTAAATTTCCGGCCACCATTATTCCACCACCACAAACCACCTTCTAATGCTCATATCTCCTTCATTTCTCCATGGATTTGAGTGATTTTCGAACCCACGCGTAGCCCTTGAAGTCCTCTACACGAAAGTACAACAGATCTAAAGAGTTATCCACGAAATCTTGAGGTATGATCAAAAGAAAAGTAGGAAAAGTAGGGTTTTCTTGAGGTGGTGTTGTCGGCTCACCCACCAACCGGAGTAAAAACCTCCCTCTGCACCCTTCCCTCGTCATCAAGGTCTGATATGGATTTAGACACGCCATGGGAGCAGCAAGGGCTAGGGTTGGAGCTGCGTGTTGAAGGATGACATGCAGGGTTCGTGACAAGACCGAACCTTGTGTTCATCCTCACCGAAACCTGATGCAGTAGCGAACCTTCAACCACTCGCGAACCATTTGGACGACGAACCTTTGGAGTCACGAGCCATGGCGAACCCTAGCCGAACTCATGAGGATGGACGAACCCTCTTCCTCCCGGATCCTCGACCAACGAACCTTGTGGGCGTGTGTACATCCACGAACCCTTCTTGAGGCAGTCACCGAACCCTCCTTGCAAGGCCGAACCTTTGCTGTTCAGACCTAGCCGAACCATGCTTCACTGTAGGCGAACCTTTGATGACCAGATGGTTGTAACAAATTCGTTAATCTGCTGGTGACCTAACCTAACCCATGCAATATTGATTTCTCTCATATGGGTGATAAATACGGCCCACATATCCATGGTGTAAGCCATTACGTTTTTTTCAGCCCACATACTTATTGCCAAGCTCAATTTCTTTTTTTTGATGTAACCAATAAATACATGCTGGACCCAACTGTTTATAAAAATTTTGTTAAGTAAACCATGCATGAATTCCTTGGAGCCGCACCACCATAAACATTCTGTTCGTTGGCCCACACTTAATTTCTATTCGATGACATATCAAGGCCCATTAAACAATTCGGCCCACACCCCCTTGAGCAACCATAACGAAAAATCCATTAGGCCCAGTGAACTTATGCGGCCCAAACAATTTTATCTAGGCCCAATACCAAAGCGACAGGCCCAACAGCCCTTTTATTTTCGGCCCAAACGATCTGGCCCAATACTACTCTTGGCCCATTTCCTTGTGATGGCCAATATGGTTATTCAGGCCCAATAACAGCCCGCAACAATTACCTAGCCCAATTACCTAGTTTAATTTGATGATAGGGTCAAGTTGGTTAACACACCCATTCGGACACTTGTTCGTCAAAGTAAATAAACAATTTCATAAGAATAACTTGATTAGAGATCATACAATCATGATAACCACGATTAAATACAAGATGACAAGAAGTCTTGCAAGTAATTACAATTGGATTAGGTTGACACTAGAGTTATATTACCAAATTATGTTACAAGGATTTAAAGGTTGATAACCTTTAACTCACACTTAAATTAATAATTGAAACTCTTTCAATATTATAAAAATTCAAAGGGTGATAACTCAATCTAAACATGAATATGATTTCAACGACTTTGAACACGAAACAAGGCCGAATGGTGATTAAGACCAAAGGGTGATGACCACGTTAGGGCTAACACGTACACGCGCACAAAACCTACAATTTATACTTATAAGTTAAATACGTCATGAAATCAATACAGGAACGTGAACACAACTACAAGGACAATTAAAGAGCGCGTGCATTTTTCTTTTAAGCTAAGTCAACCCTACAACAGCAAGGTGAGTTCATATGCCCCTTTTACTTTTAATCTTAACTGATTTTAACTCTCGGGGCTGAGAAACATGTTTACTTTTATTTATTTAAAAGTTTTACTTAACATGTTAATTATACTCTGATTAAATGATATTAAATTGTTTATTATCATATATCATTGTATGCATGCTTGTATGATTATGAGATAACAGGGAAACTCAGATGATTATGATAATGTAATTTCTTAATCATCAACACATTAGAATAACTTAGTTATAAGATAATAGCTTATAACACTTAGTTATTTTCACATGAGCAAATACCTAGACAGTTTACACATAAGCATAACGAGAACAATCCCTCATTGAGACTTTGGGATCACACGGATTACAGTAAATGATGATCATGATAACGTAACTTCATGGGATTCTTATCATTTACAGTAAATGATGATCATGATAACGTAACTTCATGGGATTCTTATCATTTACACATAATTAACATAATGTAATAAGACAAGTTCTTATTCGACTTTGTTAAACACACGAGAACATTCCCACACGGATACTTTGGGAACACATGGATTCAGTAAATGACGATTCTTATCATTTACAGTGAATGACGGTCATGATAACGTAACTTCATGGGATTCTTGTCATTTACACCCGATTATCATAACGTAATAAGACAAGTTCTTATTCGACTTTGTTAATCACATGATACAATCCCACACGGAAACTTTGGGATCACACGGCGGGATAGGAGAGAATGGAATGCATTTTAATCTGATTACGTGAGGATTTAAAATGGATTCCATTCGGATTCTATACGCTACATTTGGAGACACATGATGAACAGTTAACTAACACTTTTAATATTTAGAAGTGAAACAACAGTTAACCCCACAACTATAGAATAATCTAAGGAATGGATTTAATAAATCTAATATCCTTAACACATATATTGGTTATCAAAACTTAGGTTTGATAATTACCACGTTATCATATTATTATTCTATACATGAGAACACAGGTGATCAAGGAAGAGATAACATGTGAATTGAGAATGGAAATCAATAGTTGTATTACAAGTAGTGTGGAGTTCTAGTGGTGTTGTGGTGGGATGTTGGCTAGGGCTTAGTTCCCTTACATATGCCCTATATATAAGCAACAGTACTAGTATGATATAGTACTTGTGACTATAACTATTGAGGAGCCATTGGATGAACAAGTGAATCAGACAATCATACGAGTAACATATTATCATTGTGAATGTGCATGTGAATGAATCAAGGTTTTACATTAACTTACTTATGAACTCACCAACCTAGTGTTGACTTTGTTTTAAATACATGTTTCTCAGGTGACGAACAGGTGTAGACATATACATGCAAAGATTAAGCTAGTGGACTTTTAGAAGACCTAGCTTTATTTTGTGTTGCATGCTTTTGGGGAAACAAGGATATGAATCATCTTTTGTATATCTTGTACATATACAAGATATAGTTACATTGATTCTTTTTGGTAGATTTACTTGATTAAATTATGAACGATACTGTGTAATTTAATCTTGTAATTCTATATCATGGATGTGTTAGAAATTTCTCATTTATTTATCATGTGCTATGTAAACAATCTGATCATTTGATTATCACTCAAAGATATCGCGCCCCGGGAACCTTCCGCCCGACGGGAAAACCCGATCCGTTCCCGCCGGCCCGGGGTGTGACATATACTTATTGTATTCGAACTCTTTTAAAACAACTCAGGAACTGAAGATACTTAAACTACAAATAAGAGCGCGCATTTTGTGGTAGTACATTACACAACACAGGTGAGTTCATTGCCCCTTTTCTAAACGTTTTTGTTTTAAAACGCGGGGCTGAGAAGCATGCGTAAACTGTTTATTTAAATTGTTTACTTAAATGCTTTTAAATTCTATATGTTTTACATGTATGATTGATATCCTAGATCATGTCTAGGTAAATTTTATGCAGATTTTACTAAGTTTATCTACTTATGATATAAGTGGATAATTGGGTTAAACTAAACATTTCAACGAATCAAACGAAACTATTTTGACGAAAACAAGTGTGTGATTTCAACGAATCAAACGAAACTATTTTGACTAATCAAGTGTGTGATTTCAAACGAATCAACAAATCATTTTCATTGGAAAGTCTGGGAAATATCAAAGATAACATATGTCAACGAAACAATACGAAACAAGGGACGAATCAAGTACGAATCAAGAAATCCTACATTTCAAGAAGTCCTAGCTAGACCGATTGATTTGTAGGTCATATGTTTGCTGATATTTGCATAGTTCCCTAACTACTAAGAACCTTGATTGCTAGACTAGTCTACTCGAGTTGACCAAGGTCCAATCATTAGGACTTAGATTTTATTGAATGTTTATTTATTTATTTAATTAAGCATTTATAACTGTTCCTACAATTACTGTGGTTGATCATTATTGTGATGAACTTAAGGAATCAACATAGATTCCAAATTATTGTATTTACAGGAACAATGAACTGAAGATTTATTTGTGATAATAGTAGAGGTAAAATGCTTAATTTTCATTAACATTAATGTCCCATGTGGATTAGTATGTGGTGGGACGGCGTCTGGGCGGGTTTGTAGGCTCGACTCAGGGGTATGCCCTATATATAAGCATACCGATTTGGATGATACATGTGATGTTAATGAGATTAAGGTTGTTACCTGAGAGTTAACAAATGTTTTGAGTGTAGAATGGAACTTTAGTGGAATGGAAGTGGGTGTAAGGTAAAAATGTTTAATTATCATTAACAACAATGTCATATGCGTATTAGTATGTGGTGGGACGGCGGCTGGGCGGGTTTGTAGGCTCGACTCAGGGGTATGCCCTATATATAAGCATACCGATGTGGATGTTACATGTGATGTTAATGAGGTTAGGGTCTTTACCGAAAGAGGTTTACAAATCATTTTCAATTATTAAACTCTATGAACTCACCAACCATGTGTTGACTTTATTTTTGCATGACTTCTCAGGTGACGAACATGTCAATTAAGAAGTTTATGCTTTTGGACTAGGGCTTCAGATAGAAGACTTAGTATTTTTGGACCTGCATACTTTTGGAACATCATTATACAATTATTTTGTATATTTTGTGCAGTTACAAGATAGATATCTTATGATGTTTATGATAGATTTACATTGTTAAATTATGAACGATACGGATGTAATTTAACTTTGTAATTCTATTATATTTTAGCATTACTCATTTATATCATGTGTAATGTAAACAATCTGATCATTCCGATTATCACTCACGATATCGCGCCCCGAGAACCTTCCGTCTGACGGGGACTCCGATCCAACCCCGCCGGCTCGGGGTGTGACAAAAAATCACTAATATGATACTTTGGTCACATAAAAAACATATTTATTACGAAATGTAACCATAACTTACACTTCTTTTTAATATTAAACGTTAATAAATTTACACATATACATAAAAGAAGAAAATATTGTTTATGTGTAATAATGATATTTAAAAAAAGAAAACAATGATTTGGATTGATCTTGGTGGAGTTATACGGGTTACCGTAATAAATAGGTTAACAAAGGAACCATCCCCTATATATATATATATATATATATATATATATATATATATATATAACTATAACAAATAGCAACGTCGGTGGTTCGCCAACTTTTTTTCCTTTTATTCATTTATATTAACTTCAGCCAACTTGCTTTTTTAATTTTTTTTAAATTAACTTTTATTAATTGTATGAAATATATGTTTTGCACTTAAATTTTAATGTTTCAATTCTAAACTTTGTAAAATATTTCTTTTACCTTTTTAATGTTTTCTAAGTTTATAATATATCCGTGTACTCAATGTGAAGTCTTTTAAGTTTCATTTCTAAGGTTTAAAGTTTCATGCAAATTTTTAAGTGTTGACTAAATACAATACGCTTTTATTCATCTAGATATATTTGAATCACTACACGTTTTGACACCACAATCAGTCACGGCAGGTCAAATTACTTGTTAAAACTAAAAGCCAAACTAAGTTTGTGATTTATAGTTTTAACTAAAAAATAATTAAAGATGGTATTACCTGTATATATAAAAACCAACGATGGTGTGAAACTCACGTGGCCAGTACGTGTCTCCCTAATTCTTCCCCATTTCATAGTCTTTCTTTCTTCTCTCTTCTTCTTTTTTCTTCTCTGTTTCCTGCCCTGATCTGCTCTCAGGCGACCCAGACAAGGCATCACATTGATTGACATGGTTTTTGAATGCTTCTCGCCACCAGGTCTCTTCTTCTAGGGTTTCTCCGACAACGGCTCTCAGAATTTCAGTCCCTTCGTTACCGTCACCACCAACGACCGCATATCATCTTAGGCGATGGTGATGATGAAGTTGGTGTGGTAGGGAGATTTCACACCCATGAGTCATGGTGTTCCACTCTGCACAGGAATGGTTTTCACCTTTTTTTTTTTTTTTTTTGCCTTGCGTGTTCCTCTACACGACTTTCTTCCTGCTTCATCTTTGCCTTTTGGTGCCCTTTCATTTACCCTTCGACGGTGTATACGTTGCTCCTGGTATTTTCTTGCAGGTACGTCTTTAATTTTGGTTTGTATCATCTTATCTTTTGTCTACTTGAATTGTCAGGTGTAGGTTTCACAAAATTAGGTTTTACTCACGTTTGATTTTGGGTTCTTTTTTCCTGCCTGACTGAATTCTTTTCTCTTCTTCTGCCATTACTTAATGAAATTATGGTTGTTTTGTGGTTTTCTTGGTGTTTTCTATTAGTATTTCTTCCGACGTATACTTTTCTAACTAATGAGATTCGTGTGGCCGAGGATGAATTTGGGCTTTCTGTAGTGATCCAACAGCTTTTAAGGCACTTATTTGGAACATTCAGACAACAATTAGTTGTTCAAATTTCTGGTCGTCACTTCTTCCTATGTTGCCTCTCTTGAAATATTGTAAATATGATCGAACCTTTCTATGTAATGTGTTTCCAGCCTTTTCTTTTCACCATTTTTAATTGTTTTAGAGATTTTGTATTGCTTTACTGCATCAAATACATTAGTATTATTCCAATTGCATCTAAAGACCCAAATATTTTGAGATTTATTAACTAGCATGAAGATGTATGTTGACATTGTAATCAACTGAGCATAACAAATTCACAGGGCAAACTACGTCTTTGCATTCCATTTAGGTTTGTTCTAGGTTTGATTAGAGGTGTATCTATTTTGTTTTTTGATATGCTGAATCACTAGGGTCAATTTTTGGTTAAAATGATACACAAAATGTAATTGTTGTAGATATGAACCTGATGTTGAGTCATTTACACTAATCATTTAGAAAATATTTTACCATGTTCAGTGGTTTAATTCATAGGTTCTTGAATGGATTCTCTTTTTCTTTCCCTTTTGGCTATGCTTCTTCAGTTTTTTTTTTTTTTTTTTTTTTTTTTTTTTTTTTTATAATTAAAACGATAAGTTCATGTTGGCCTATGGAAGAGTAATTCTAATGATATGTGATTGCGTGATTTTGGTTTTAAGGTGCATATAAAACCTATTTAAACTTAAAATTTGAGGTCAACTATCTCGATGCACACACATATTCAAAACAAATTTATGTTGTATTTTCTCGTTAATGACACAAAAACTAGAACAAAGATATCTTTAAAATTATAAAGTCATCCCAGCATTTAAATTTATTATGTACCAAATGAGGTCAACAATACAATACATGTGCTTGCTATAAGAGCATGTGTTTACAAATAGTTTGTTACTTCATTTAGCACAGGAAATGTTTACATATCACTTTTTATTTACTGATTTTGTAAAGGATGAAATTTGTACCATGAGTTCTAGGACCTGAATAATCAACACATGAACTTTAAAAAACAAAAAAGAATGATAATTGAGAACATAAAATAGGATACTAAAAAAAGGACACTAAAAAAGACATGTAGCCATGTAGGTGGAAGCTATATCATCTTTAGATTTTTATGAGTTTATGAATACATCACCTAATATATTCAATAGAATAAGATTTCTTAACCCTAGGAAAGCAGATTATAAGTGAGCTCGCACTCTTTCATTATCGATTTTGTAAGGGTTGAAATATGTATCTTTGTATGATTAGATTTAAGACCATATTGTGTGCTTTTGTTATCACTGAAGGGAACAGGGATGAAGATGCAACTGACCCAACTGCGTTGAAAGAATTCACATTAGAGCAACTTAAAACCGCACATCTGATTTTGCTGTTGAGAACATTGTTTCTAAGCATGGTGAAACGGCTCCAAATGTTGTTTATAAAGAGAAACTTGTGAATCAAATGAGGATAGTTGTAAAGCAGTTTAATAGATCGGCTTGGCTTGATGCTCAACAATTTTTGGTTCTACATCAAACTTGCTATGTTTCTAGATCTGTTTGAATTGTATGCAAGTTTTACTAATCGTTTTTGTTTCATGTGGTTAACCAGTCAAATAATGAAAAGAGTATGAAGAGTGTAGTTGACCTCTTTGTCATCTAGAGTCTGATGGTTCTTTATGGAGATACTCGGGTCATTTATTATTATTTTTTGGAGCATGTTATCGGGTATTTATTATTAAAATCACCTATGAATGTTACTCTCCTGGTCTCTTGAAAAATGCAAGATTCAACTGGACACATATTAAAATGTAGTGATTGACTTTTCAGTCATATCTTAAACAACTTTCAGTTAGGAGAATCCTGAGACATCTACACTATCAGAAGTGACTTTGATTGTGTCAGCCCTCAAAAGATAAAGGTATTGAAAGCATCAGTTTGGTTTGGTCCCTATGATCAGGCATCATGAGAACCTTAGTTTCGCTAATGGCAGAATATAGTAATATACTGAATACAATTAAAGAGGTAACTTTAGTCAATAGCAATTACCACCAGCCAATCTAAATAGGTAACTATACAATAGGAATTAAGCGTATATGATTCGTTTCCAAACTTTATTTCGCGCGTTGTGATGATGACGTTAATATAGTTAAATATATAAAAAAACATACGAAATTGTGTGTGAGGTGAATATTGAGGTTAAAAGTTTATCTATGAAGTTTGTTTAATATGCTAACATGTTAGACTTATTTTTTACTTGCAATACACTCACATTTGGTTGAAAGCCACCTTAAAAAAAAACATATTAAAATGTATTTTTGATTTAATAACACATCAGTGTCCTATGATAAGTTTTAAACCAACCATAGTTTGAAGTTATATAATGAACCGTTAGATTCAACTTTTTGTAAACATTGACACATTCATGTTCAATTGAAGACTAAAAATGGACGTTAACCATATTGATATGCACACATATTCATAACAAAATTATTTTGTTTTTTTTATATCCACTAACTTTAGTGTTATGTTAAAATAGGTTTGAGGTACATTGAGTAATAGCAGTGTCTCGTATAATTATCTGTACATTGTGATTTTGTAGCTCTGGATAACGCCATGTTTGTAAATTATATCGCATGTTAGATAAACTTTTCACATTTGTTTTATTCTTCAAGACAAAATAGTCAAACTAACAAGTTTTAGATTTCATATCACAAGATTCAAAGATATCCCATGTTTACTTCAACTTCCCAAGAAGAGTAAACCCCTATATTTAATTATTTAGGTTGCTGAAGTTAAATAAAAATATAACTTTATGGATTTCAGTTATATCTATAGAGAAACCTAGCACTTGAAAATACAAATTCTCCACCACAGGTTTCCGCCCCAATCATCAGTGCAAATGTTGATTCAAGTGTAGGCTTTGTAGCAAACGTGTCATCATCGTCAAGATCTCTAGCTGTTACTAAAGTTGAATGATGTGTGCAAAATAGTTTAATTAAAAATAATAAAAATTACAACTATCCTAGACACTAAGTAATACTCTAGACTCTCTAAACTAAACTACTAACAGGCAAGTGAACCTATCAAAAATAGTAAAGAAAAGTAAGTCCGGATATTGAACCCACAGACTCCTATAGAAAATGCAAAATAGACTTAAGAACTTATCTATACAAATTTAATTGATTAAAAGAATGGTTTAAAAGGGGGGGGGGGTTCTTACTAAATTAATTAAGCTAAATTAATAACCTAAAAACCGGATTAAGACTGAATAAGGGAAATGAAACAAGAAGTCACAAATGATGAGATGACTATCTAGGGTTTACTCCATACATGTCCAATGCTTTTTAGATTGATTATGGAACTATTATGGAACCGGGATCTTTGATTGTTAACTAATAAACAATTTAGAGTATCTTCAACCTTTCTCAAAGATTTCAACTAAGATGTCTATGAGTCATTTAATTACCGGCTTAAGTTAGTTACTCTCACGAGTTACCCAACCCATCAATAACATATCCTAAAGACCATCTACCTCACGGAAACGAAAGTCTGAATACACAAACATGTGTACGGGATAATATGGAAAATCAACTTGGATCTAGTTTGCAAGATTATGTTCAATTAAACAAATCTTAGTCTTTTCACAAAGACTTTGACTAGTAACTAAACACTCGAGACAAACTAACAAACTCTCACCTCACGGCTTTTGAATTTGGTTAAACATTTAGTTTGTTCATGACCTAATTAACATTCCTATGAATCACTCTAGCAATACATTCACTAATCAAAAACACCAAGTAATTGATCTAACATGCACCTATTATATGAAAGACATTCATCAAAGCACATGAGGAATAGATAAATCAAATCAATAAACTAATCTAAACATTCATACACATCCAAGATTAAAATCCAAACCTTTATGTCATTAAAAATCCAAAACTTGTTCCACAATCAATCGTTATAGACATTAAACATGCATGATCATAAAACCCTAGGTAGTGTTAATGATCTAGCCACAAATCATTCTGAACAAACAGCAAGAACTAATGTAAAAACCAGTAACAAACATCATACGAATGGAAAACAATACAAGAATAAGAACCAAGTGCGATTACACCCTTCGATTTGCAATCCTCGGGCTTCTCGGTGATGATTCTTGACCTCGATCTCCTATTCCAGCCTTCTAGTCGCCTCCCAAGTCGTCTCCAAGCCGTGTTGTAACCTCATTCCTAAGCCTCCAGCCGTTTTCAATCTCAAACTTCGAATTCTGAATTTTTAACCCTGTCGCGCTACGCGACAGGCTGCTGGAAACCCCTCGCGCTACGCGAGGCAACCCACTACCCGACAAAATAGTCGGGTCAAAACCCAACTTTAATCATCTCCAAAACTGAATAAAACTGTTTTCGGGTCCGTTCTCGTCCAACTGGGAGCTCGTTTCCTTGATCTTTTGTGCCAAAATTACATGTTTATTACCTGGAAGCATCAAATTACAGAAATGTGAAGAACCAGCTTAAATCGACTCCAAAACTGAACAAAACTGTACAGAAACTTAACAAAAACAAATGGAAAAACAGATGTGTTTCACAACACATCACATCTCCACACTTATCTCTTTTTCGTCCCTGAAAAAGACTTATGCCAAAATATGGGATCATAGTTAGGTAAAATGGTTTCTACACAATTAAACTCATTAATTCAAAATTCAATGCTTTCGAAAAGATTGCAAATATTGTTATCCTATTAAACTCATACTGATTATTCAAGTCCCTTAATCATGGTTCTGTTATGTTATGTTAATGTTCTACATTTCATCTCATTAGACCCACACTTAGGAAATTTAAAACTAAATCAATCCTGGATTCCAGCTTTCAAGTTACGCTCACATATAAAAAAAACAAGAAATTTCTAAAATCAGACTTTTACAATGGAAGCAGATGGAACCGTGAGCATTTTTCTTTTTTTTTTTATTATTTTTTTTCTTTTTTTAATCCATTGAACTTAACTTAGTGGTGTTTCAACCAGGCTGCAACCCGGCGTGTGACACATAAGTTTTTAGTCCAACTTCTTTTCTTTTATTTTTCTTTTTGCTCAGCTTATTTGGTGAAATGGGGGCGCCATAAGACTCGGATTTATTCTCATAAAAAGAGTACTTATGTGCCAAACAAAAATCAGATTTTCAAAAATCTTAATTGTTATTATGCAAAGGCTCCTTAACAGCTAGAAAATAGTTTCATTAATTCCAAATTCCCAAGATGTTTCCCATGAAAATCATGCATTTAAATGAAATTATACCAATCCTACGGGACAAAAACAACCAGTTGAGCCTACCTACACATCCTATACCCAAAGCATAAAACCCAAACCAACGAGTTAACCATGAGTGACACCATAAAACCTAACTTTTCTATCATTTCCCATCACACTTTTGCAACCGACTTAAACAAGGACAAGAAAGATCTAAGCTCACGCAAAAAAAAATTAAAAATTTTGACTCAAATATAAATAAACTAAAATTCAAAAACTACTAAAACATAAATTAAACAAAGTTTCCCATCCCCACACTTAAACTGTACATTGTCCCCAATGTAGAGAAAAAGGAAAACCAAAGAAGAACTAAAAATAAAAACTAAAAACTGAAAATGACTTAGCTGGTTAACGAGAAGACTGTCAAGTGTCAGTCTTTCCAAGTAAGCTCCTCAATCTACAATTTGCTTCACAAGCTATAAACAGACACATGAGATCTATACACAAGAAGATCAAGCAACCATCAATGAGTCCAAAACATAATAATATCCAAATCCAAGACATATGCAACCACTACCAAACCATCACCCCCCCCCCAAACCACAAGTTAAGTGTTTAGAAAATACAAATTGTCACACCCCCAAATTTCAACTAACGGAATCACACCGTTTGGGAACATGACAAACCAGGATCTCAGATCATTAGACATAGCGAAGACCTCTATATGAATTTTCAAAACATACTTTGGTCTTTAAAACATAACATCAGAGTTTTTCAAAAGTTGCGGAAGCGTTATAAAACCAATAACAGTTGAAAAAATGTAAATTACAATACAAATTTCCAATTGTTTAAATCCAAATATCTAAAATGTTCAAAAATGCATGCGACTCTATCTCCTAGTCCATGCCAGCTTTAACGCGCGCCTTAGCGTCCTGAGAAAACATGTAAATCAAGTCAACACAAAGGTTGGTGCATAACACAGGTTTTAAATAATCACAGTGTTCAAAACAGCAGTTTGAATAACAAGTTGTAGATAACATAATCACACATGCACAGTCATGATAGCTAGTCATATAAACTATTTACATAAGTGTTCGACACCGAAGCTGACGGATTGCCATGCTATAGCATGTTTTCGCCTTGCCACTATTGTCTATCACGACAATAGTAATAATTGTGTTTGGTCAGTCAAACACCTGCGTAGATCCCATCTACCAGGTGAGGTTTGTCAAACCTAATAGATCTATTTCCAACTACCACGCTTTGCATTACAGCAAACTAAACGGTTCGAGGTGTGTAAGGACTTTCAAGTTGATATGTTTTCACATAATGTAAACAGCTAACTCATGCAAGTGATATGTATCTAAAAACAGTTTGTTGCACATGTTTTCTCCCCCAAAACAGTTTAAAATAAGAAAGGGGCCGTGTACGCACCTTTGAGTTTAGCAGAATGATCACACACTAAAAGCTCGTGTAAGAAATCCTCCTACGAAGAATCTGTGTTTAAACAATAACCTAGTGTTATTCGAGATGTCGTTTTGTGTTTGAAATCACATACGTGTCAACATACGTATGTTAGAGTGTTAGGAATACGCATACGTGAGTACGCGTGCCTTTGAAATCGTTTAAATAAAATCATATTTGATTTTATTTAAATAACCGTAATTATACGCGATTTCGTTTTCGGATTAAAATATAAATTTTATTATTCTAATATATTCGGGACTTCGTTACGGTTCCAACGCAACTTGAACGGATCAATTCGGACTTGAAACGAAGAAGTTATGCTTAAAATGCTAAAATGATCTTAATATATAAAAAAAACGGTGAGGCCTAGGGTCGAACCCCTGCCCCCCCATACTCAATACACCTTGTTTACCAACTCACCTATTGATAAATCATTAACAGATCGTGGTTTATATTTCTTTTAAGCCCAAACGGCCCAGTCCCCCTATTGATCATAACCGAAGCAATTCTACACCCAATTGAGCCTCAAATTGAACTTAATCGAATCCGACATCATAGGGTTTTTGTTCCTGTAGCTAATGCGACTCGAATTACAAATTTAATCGAACTACTTTGATCAAAACATTCGGTTTTTCGAACCTACACATGTTCGAACTTAATCCCCTTATCCCATGATCCAAATTCGAAGAATTTGATTAATTTAATCAGTAAATCCATAGAGTTTACATTAAGTAGCAGGTTTCTAACCTTCCCTTGATATTTAATTTGAATTTCCTACCTGTTTTCACTCAAACCCCCAAAGTAGTTTTGTCTAAAACCCTATCACTCGAAGTCCATCAATTCGTTGAAACTAGATGCAATCATCATAGCATAATCATTAATCGGAACCTTATGAAACTACAAGTATCATTCAATTTAATTTTTGAACCCATCTTACTCAAATTCCCACTTGCGTTTTCTAAAAGAAACCCTAGAACTTGATCATCTTCAATTCGTTATGATTTCATGAAATTGACATATGGATTTTGTTAATCGGAGGTTTATGAAACTGCCCATGCATAATAATTCGATTCTTAAACTTGTTTGATCAAAAACCCCCAAAACCGTTTCCTATATGAACCCTAGGATTTGAAATCTTAGAATTTGTTGTTTAAAACCGAAATTAACATATGCTTTTCAATGAAGAGGTCATTTCGAAGCTTTCTGTGTAATTTGATTTGGTTTGTAAAACCATTTGAACAACAATCCCCAATTCGTTCTAGATGATGAACCCTAGAACGAGATATCGTATCATTCGATGTTAGAAGCCACAATTAGAATAGGGTTATGCTTAGTCGCATGCTTTAGTGTATATAGGGATCGATTGTAACCTGATTGAAGATCAAATTGGCGTATATCGACTTTAGGCTTGAGTTTGGTCACCCCACGATCGAATTCTTCTTTCTAGAGCTCTTAAGATCAAATTCTTCTGTGAAAGGAGCACTAAAGGAACCGGCCAGAGTTTCTGTAAGTTAGATTGTGAAGAATTTGATCGATTGTTATAAGATTGATGGCTAATTACAACGGTTTCGAATTTTCATCTTCATTGCAACTTAATTCGACGAGTTATTGTGTTAGTAACGTATGGAAACTGTTATAATCATTAATATGATGATTAGAAATCGTTTAACACAATAATCTATCGAATTTTAATGCTAATTTGAAACTTTATAAGCTTTTTACACGAATTTTGACTTACAATAGTCAAAATTGTGTGTTTCGTTTACTTAAATGATAATTTCCTACCATTCAAATGTTTATACACTTGTTTTGCTATCTTCCAACCCTTGCAACTTGTTTTTGCTCGATTTCGCATCATTTCGATTAATGGAATTAGTCATAAATTACCGAATTGTCATAAATTGACCAATTGAAACATTATTGGGCTTAATTAATCAAATTGGGCCTCATAACTATATATGGGCCTACCTTGGGCCTTGTTGGCCTACCTAAACTTCATTGGGCCTACCTAGACTTCATTGGGCCTATACTGGCCTTATTGGGCCTACCTTGGCTCATTGGGCCTCCCTTTGCCCTGTTGGGCCTAACTTCTATACAATTGAGCCTACAAGAGTTAACGAGGTTAAGTCAAAAAAATCAGATTGTCACACAAATGTTCAATAGTCATAACCAACACTGCAATAACCAAACACCGACAACCACCTCCCCACACTCAATCCTCATCATCAGCACCACCTCTATTATCTTGCTCATCTGGAGCCCGGTAAAACTCTAGAATATCAATGTGCAGTGAGGTCATCAGGTACCTCATAGCGTCCTCTTGCCTCCTCTGATCATGAGTCCTCCAATCCCTGTACTTCTCATGGTACCCATCCATCCTATGACATAGAGACTCTAAAGTGAGTGGATCCGGTATGGGCTCCCTAAGGGGGTACTCTCTGGGAGGAAAGTCTCGCCTAAAAACTGGCCTCTGTCTATGAGTAGGCACTGATCCCATGACCACATCCGTAGTTGGTGTCCCCTATGGTGGCATCATCTGGGGACCAACAACAAACCTTGCCCACTTGGGTGGGTCATCCCTCTCACAAATTCCTGCTCTACGCAGGTCCCTCATATCAATAGAGGTGGTCAGTGGCCCCATAATCATCAAATCCGGCCTGTATCTATCAAAAACTCCTAAATACTCAGCCATGTTGTAAATATAAGGACCCATGTCCAACCACGCTCTCCCACCACCACGCCTACCTCTAGCTAGAGATGTAGCTATCACACAGGCCACGTTGGCCTCTCTCCCAGTCACCATACAATATAAACAGAACAGGTCAATCCAATTGACCTTCTCCTCCCCAGACGACCTCCCCACCACCGTACAAGCCAAGACCTTATGGATATATCTCAGAAGGGGGTCTCGGATGTCAGAATCTACCATACTGGTGGAAAAGGGGGAATCTGCAATAGTGCCCCAAAACTCACTCAAGTCCACCTCAGAAATACAGAAGTCTCTGTTTTTCTTAGTGGCACCTCTCAAGGACGATGTAAACATGGGGGACAAGACCTCATCCTCAGTATAAAACCCAGACACAACAGCGAACTGAGGGATATACATCTCATAGACATGTCTACCCAAAGAAAAAGACACTGCGTCCACTGAGTCAAACTCAGAGTCACCGTACATGAAAGTGGAGTGGAACTCCAGTGTCAATTCCTTATATTGAGTCCAGTCGCACGCTAAAACCCTCACCCACTTGGGTCCTAGAAGCCTCTCTAATCTATCTCTCTGACCCAACTGGTCAATCAAGTCCCAACTAATATTCCTGTGATGGAGGAGTTCTAAAGAGATAAACCTATCAATCCTATCACTCTCAAATGTACCTAACTCAAACAGTAGCAGTGTATGGTCTCGCAGTCTTCTGGTCTTGGTTGTTGGCACCCTTTCAGCTTCTAGATACCTGATGGTCCTTTCATCCCTTTGGACCTGTACTGGGGAACTTGGTTCTCCTTTGGGCCTTGGAACTGGCCCTCTTCTCCTCTTCCCCACAGCTCCCGAAGAACTAGCTCCAGACATACGTGAAAAACAAAATAAAACCAAACAAAGGTTGCCAAGTTAGCAAAGAACCAAAGAAATGTAACCGTATAGCATTTCATTCGTGGTTACCAAATAATTCAAATTAGGATATTGACAACAACTCAATTCCAACAATCAAAAACTGATTTTTAATCACCCATCAAAACCCATTGTTAATATCCTTTCTAAAAATCAGTTTCCTTTTCCATTCCAAAAGCCCAATGGTTATTATCAAAGCAAAATTTTGTCCAAACAATTAGCATATGGTTTCATGACCTCAATTGAAGAAGTTTAAGCACAATGATCTCAAGAATTACACTAATCCAACATGTATAACTACCATCATGCTCAAAACAACCAAAAACCCAACAAAAACTAACAATCAAAACTAAGACCTAAACTAAAAACTTGAAAAAATAATCAAAATTTGCAAGAAAATGAAGTTGGAGTACCACATTACCTTAGAAATGAGGATGAAAATGAAATCTAGGGCTTGAAATCAAATAAAACCCGTCTGGGCATGCGTCGCGTAGCGCGACAATGTTCTAAGAAGCCGTCGCGTAGCGCGACGACTCGTTGACCCGCGCTTTGGCCAGATTTGTCGCATAGCGCGACAATATGGCTTGTGGGTGTCGCATGACGCGGCGATGCCATTTTTCCAGAGAGTTTTCTGGTTTTCATGCCTTAGCCAAATTTTCAACCCTCATTTTCCACTAAAACACCCAAAACAAATTCTAAGGCAAGTAAACATACCTGGAAGCTCCAAACCACTTTTCTTGCATCAATTTGATTAAAAACCTGCAAAACACAAGAAAAAACACACAAAAACGAAAACGAAAAACGAAAAACAATTACGAGAAACACGCCAAAAACACTAAAAAACTACCCTATACACACTATACAC
Organism: Mikania micrantha; assembly: GCA_009363875.1. Taxonomy (NCBI): domain Eukaryota; kingdom Viridiplantae; phylum Streptophyta; class Magnoliopsida; order Asterales; family Asteraceae; genus Mikania; species Mikania micrantha. The sequence goes on from CM018698.1 coordinate 48,609,167, forward strand.
TTGGGTTTCATCCCAAGAAACCGTCAACACTTCAAACCCTTCAACCTTCGATCATGTAAAGACTTGGTCTTTTCTTTGATACTCAATGAACGTGAATAGACCGCATCACGAAGGGCCTCCAACTTATGAATTTGAAAGTACCTTTTCTTACCCGCCTCGGTAAGATCAAGATTGACCATTTTAAGAGCCCAAAGAGCTCTATGCTCCAATTCAACGGGAAGATGGCATGCTTTGCCATAGACGACCATGTATGGTGTGGTCCCTAAAGGTGTCCTGTAGGCCGTTCTAAATGCCCACAATGCGTCGTCTAACTTATCGGACCAATCCTTCTGACTCTTCCCAACGGTCTTTTCAAGTATCCTTTTCACTCCTCGGTTTGCATTCTCCAATTGACCGCTTGTTTGTGGATGGTATGCGGTCGCCAAACGATGAGTGACACCGTAGCGTTGTAGTGCCTTTTCTAACATGGTGTTACAAAAGTGCGTGCCACGGTCACTTATTAAAGCTCTAGGAGTTCCAAACCGACTAAACAATTTCTTTAAGAACTTGAGAACTACTCGGGCATCATTTGTAGGCAAGGCTTGAGCCTCAACCCACTTTGAAACGTAATCTATGGCCACGAGTATGTACCTATTCCCTTTGGACAAAGGGAAAGGTCCAACAAAATCAATGCCCCACACATCAAAAACCTCCAACACTTGAATGGGGTTTTGAGGCATTTCATCCTTAGAAGAGATGTTTCCGGTGCGTTGACAAGGATCACACTTCTTAACAAACTTAAGTGCATCCTTCACCACCGAAGGCCAATAGAAGCCACAATCGAAAACTTTTTGGGCGGTAGAATGATGACCATGATGTCCACCCGTCAAGCCTTCGTGGCAATGCTTAAGAATCTCTAAGCCTTCTTTCCTACTCACACATCTCCTAAGGATCCTCTCTCCTCCCACACGATAGAGATACGGGTCATCCCAAACATACCTACCCACATCCCTAAAGAACTTCTTCTTTTGTTGAGTGGTCATTCCCTCTATCACCACTCCATGAGCAAGGAAATTTGCCAAGTCGGTGAACCATGGCATTCCTTGCTTCTCCGCCTCTACAAAGTCGATCACCTCGTGAGGGAACCTATCACCTATCTCCTCCTCACGAATCTCACTCCTCCCCCGGGTCCTCCAACCGGGAGAGATGATCGGCCGCCACATTTTCTGCCCCTTTCTTGTCTTTAATCTCAATGTCAAATCCCGACAACAAAAGAATCCACCTAATGAGACGAGGATTTGCATCTTTCTTTGCAAAAAGAAACCTCAATGCCGAGTGATCGGTGAAAACGGTGGTCTTTGACAGCACAAGGTATGACCGGAATTTGTCAAAAGCAAATACTACCGCTAGAAGCTCCTTCTCGGTGGTAGTGTAATTCTCTTGAGCATCATTGAGAGTCTTACTAGCATAGTATATGGGGTGAAAATGCTTATCTCTTCTTTGCCCCAAAACCGCCCCAACGGCTTGGTCACTAGCATCACACATGAGCTCAAAGGGTAAGCCCCAATCGGGGGCAACTAAAATAGGAGCACTCACAAGCTTCTCCTTCAGAAACTCGAATGCCTTCATGCATTCCTCATCAAACACAAATGGGGTATCTTTCTCTAAAAGATGGGCCATAGGCCTAGTGATTTTTGAAAAATCCTTAATGAACCGCCTATAGAAACCCGCGTGACCAAGAAAACTCCTAATGGATTTAACACTCGAAGGTGGTGGAAGTTTACTTATGGTCTCTATCTTAGCTTGGTCTACCTCAATACCCGCTCTAGAGATCTTGTGGCCTAACACTATCACCTCGGTCACCATGAAGTGTCACTTCTCCCAATTTAGCATCAACTTCGTCTCCACACATCTCTTCAACATTCTCTCTAGATTCACCAAACATTGATCAAACAAGCTGCCATAAACTGAAAAGTCATCCATAAACACCTCCATAGATGACTCAATCATATCTTGAAAAATGGCTACCATGCACCTCTGAAATGTGGCAGGAGCATTGCATAGCGCAAATGGCATGCGACGGTAAGCATTAGTGTCATAGGGGCACGTGAAAGTGGTCTTTTCCTGATCCTCCGGTGCAATGGGGATCTGGAAATACCCAGAAAAGCCATCTAGAAAGCAGTAGAACTGTTGGCCTGCTAACCGCTCCAACATCTGGTCAATTAAAGGAAGGGGAGAGTGATCCTTCCGGGTGGCATCGTTAAGTTTCCTATAGTCAATGCAAACTCACCACCCCGAGACCGTGCCAGAAGGAATGAGCTCGTTTTTCTCATTCGTGATAGCCGTCATCCCTCCCTTTTTAGGGACAACCTGAGTGGGCTCACCCATGATGAATCCGAGATACGATAGATCAAGCCCGCATCCATCAACTTCAACACCTCCTTCTTCACAACCTCTTGCATGTTAGGATTTAGACGCCTTTGAGGTTGGACTACCGGCTTATACTCATCTTCCATGAGTATCCTATGTGTGCAATAAGCAGGGCTAATGCCTTGGATATCGAAGAGTCTCCAAGCAATAGCACTCTTATACACCCTCAACACACATAACAATCTCTTCTTCTCCTCCTCACTCAACCTGGATGAAATGACAACAGGTAGAGTGGAATCCTCTCATAAAAATGCATACTCTAGGTGGGAGGGCAAAACCTTAAGCTCAAGGGTGGGTGGTGACTCTATAGAGGGTCTCTTACTCTCCTCCCTCAACTCATCAATCTCTCGCACCTCAGAAATCACCGACACACCCTCATCAACCATCTCAAACTCCTCCTCATTCCTCTCAACTACCAAATCAGCCCCGCACACGTACTCAAGACACCTATCTACGTGTGACATGAAAGAATTTATGAAGTAAACTGAATGACATGGATCGCTAAAGTCATCTTGATCACCGGGATGCCTCATAGACTTCACAACCTCAAATGTGACAGTCTCGTCACCCACTCTAAGAGTGAGCTTCCCATCAAACACATCAATAATGGATTTAGCGGTCCTCAAGAAAGGACGGCCTAGAATGATAGGCACACTCTCATCGGCCTCCATGTCAAGGATCACGAAATCCACGGGGAACACAAATTTGTCCACCTTCACCAACAAGTTCTCAACAATACCCCATGGACACTTGACCGTCAGGTCAGCAAGGGACAATGTCATGCGCGTAGGCATAAGGTCACCAAGTGCTAGCTTCTCATATAAAGAATAGAGCATCAAATTGATGCTAGCACCTGAATCTGCCAACGCGTGCCTCTGAGTGTCACTACCAAACAGACATGGGATTGTAAAGATCCCCGGGTCTGTCAAATTCTCCGGTAGCTTGTTCCGAATCACTGCAGAACACCCCTCGCTCAATGGAACATTAGTAAGTTCCCCTAGCCGATCCTTGCTCTTCAACAAACCCTTAAGGAATTTGGCATACTTGGGCATATGCTGAAGAGCCTTAATGAATGGAAGATTGATCTTCAACTGTTTAAACATATCAAGAAAGTGACCATACTCCTTAGCATGCTTTTGGTGAGCTAAGCGAGCAGGGTATGGAAGTCGTGAATGATCAATCTTAGGACTCGGCCTAACCTCAACCGGTTTCTTCTCAACCGGGACCACTACAGGAGACTCACTGCTCGGTGCTATACTTGCTGGGACTGGCCTCATGTGCACCCCTCCAGGAGTCTCCATCTCAATCTCCTCATCAGAGAGACCATGCTGGGAGCATCTGCTAAGAAAATTCTGGAATCTCTCCCAAGCAAGGTAATATGGCTCATCGGGTGCCATACGAAAAGAGTGGATCTCATCACGAAGGCGGGCTGCCTTGGCAGGTGGAAAGTACTTCTTAAGGAAAGCATCCCTAAGACTGCCCCAAGTGGTGAATGATCCGGGTGCATGTGAGTCAAGCCAAGTGGCTGCTCTACCCGCAAGTGAAAAGGGAAATAGCTGCAAGAAAATGGCATCTTCAGTGGCACCTTGAAGATTAAAGGTACCACAGATGCGAGTGAGGCGAGCTATATGTGCTGGAGCATCCTCATCATCCCGGCCATTAAACTGAGAATTGTTAATGGATGTCATGATGTACGAGGGAATCTGCCACGAATTTTCATTCGTAATGTTTGGCACAGTGAAGGGATTATTAAGTCCCGTGAAACCCTCTGTGGACTGCTTATGAACTGTACGACGGTTTGCCATTTGTGGAACAAAGTGCAAACGAGGACTAGAATGAGTAGAAGAATTAGAAGAGGAAGGTGGTGTGTGCTCAGAAGAATCAACAGAAATGGGAGTAGAAGCACTTACCTCGCTCGTAGACCCTTCAGAAAAGTCCCGCGAATCGCTCCTTGAAGGCAAAGAAAGCTCAGGTGGCGGTCCGTGTGAACGTAAGTGTGGCATACACTACCAAACCTGCAAACAAATAAAAGTAAATAAAAAAGAAATAAAATAAAATAAATTGAAACTAAAAACAAACTAAACACAAATAAGAACAAGAACTAATAAGCACAATCGACTAAAAAGTCCCCGGCAACGGCGCCAAAAACTTGATGTGTGCAAAGTTGTTTAATTAAAAATAATAAAAATTACAACTATCCTAGACACTAAGTAATACTCTAGACTCTCTAAACTAAACTACTAACAGGAAATTGAACCTATCAAAAATAGTAAAGAAAAGTAAGTCCGGATATCGAATCCACAGACTCCTATAGAAAATGCAAAATAGACTCAAGAACTGATCTATACAAATTTAATTGATTAAAAGAATGGTTTAAAAGGGGGGGTTTCTTACTAAATTAATTAAGCTAAATTAATAACCTAAAAACTGGATTAAGACTGAATAAGGGAAATGAAACAAGAAGTCACAAATGATGAGATGACTACCAAGGGTTTACTCTATACATGTCCAATGCGTTTTAGATTGATTATGGAACTATTATGGAACCGGGATCTTTGATTGTTAACTAATAAACAATTTAGAGTATCTTCAACCTTTTTCAAAAATTTCAACTAAGATGTCTATGAGTCATTTAATTACCGGCTTAAGTTAGTTACTCTCACGAGTTACCCAACCCATCAATGACATGTCCTAAAGACCATCTACCTCACGGAAACAAAAGTCTCAATACACAAACATGTGTACGGGATAATAAGGAAAATCAACTTGGATCTAGTTTGCAAGATTATGTTCAATTAAACTAATCTTAGTCTTTTCACAAAGACTTTGACTAGTAACTAAACACTCGAGACAAACTAACAAACTCTCACCTCACGGATTTTGAATTTGGTTAAACATTTAGTTTGTTCATGACCTAATTAACATTCCTATGAATCACTCTAGCAATACATTCACTAATCAAAAACACCAAGTAATTGATCTAACATGCACCTATTATATGAAAGACATTCATCAAAGCACATGAGGAATAGATAAATCAAATCAATAAACTAATCTAAACATTCATACACATCCAAGATTAAAATCCAAACCTTTATGTCATTAAAAATCCAAAACTTGTTCCACAATCAATCGTTATAGACATTAAACATGCATAATCATAAAACCCTAGGTAGTGTTAATGGTCTAGCCACAAATCATTCTGAACAAACAGCAAGAACTAATGTAAAAACCAGTAACAAACATCATACGAATGGAAAACAATACAAGAATAAGAACTAATGTAAAAACCAGTTTTTTGCTTTCTTTGTTTTCGGGTCCGTTCTCGTCCAACCGGGAGCTCGTTTCCTTGATCTTTTGTGCCAAAATTACATGTTTATTACCTGCGAGCATCAAATTACAGAAATGTGAAGAACCAGCTTAAATCGACTCCAAAACTGAATAAAACTGTACAAAAACTTAAAAAGACAAATGGAAAAACAGATGTGTTTCACAACACATCATTGAACCTACCTAACAAATATGTCATCTTTGACAATTTCCCGTTTATTCCCTATTGAACTGTTTCTCCTTAGTATGTGTATGCACCACCATCGCTACACGTATTACGAAATTTACATTCGCGTCGCAACGCGCGGGTCCATGCCTAGTAACTAATAAAAAAGCAACGTAGGTGGTTGCTCTCTCCCTTTTCTTTCTTTATTGTTTTCTTCGTCATATAACTAAGAATTCAACTTGGTAAACAAATGTTTGTTGGTGGAGTTGGTAAATTGTTTAGTGTGAAGTTAATGTGGCAAGGGTTCGAATACCTCTCAAAACAAATTTTCCTTCTTTCCTGTTATTCCTTTTGTTTTTTGTTTAAATATTCATATTTTTGCTCTCTCACCTCTTTTAAAAGGTTGTAAAATATCGTTTTAACCCTCCTTAGATTTCTAAAGTTTCGGATTTATCCTTTCGTTTCTTAAATCTTCATTTTATGTTTTCAGAGTTAACGTTTTCATCTCTTTGACTACTTTGACTATCTAAAGTTTCTAATTTACCATTTTTGTACCTTAGCTAAAAATAATAATCTCTTACATGTTTTTTTTACGTAAGAGTCCGTATAAATTCATGTAAATCCATGTTTCGGCATAAAATTCTCCCGGAAATGAGTTCTGTCAAATATCGCTTTTGTGCTCAAGCAAAAACAGTAATTTCTTACGTGTTTTGTTTTACGTAAAAGTCCGTATAAATTCGTGTTAATCCACATTTCGGTATAAAATTATCTCGGAAATGAGTTCGGTCAAATATCGCTTTTATGTATGTCTTCTGTTGTTTTATGTTTCGACGTAAATTTTTTTAAGATATATGTTGAGTGAAATATATTACGTTTTTCATTCAATCTAATAAATTCGAAGTGTTTTACATTTGATGCTCCCACAACGTGCAGCGTGTAACGTTACTAGTTCGAATAAAAAAGCAAAAGCGTAATAAATCATTTTTCACGTTGACTACTTGACACCGTCTGTACTCTGTAGATTTATCAAACACTTAAAAGAGCCATTGACTTGAACGCTGGTCAGTAGTTTCTTCCACAGCGACGATCCTGTTCCCGATCGTCATCATCGGAGGTGAGTTCTTATGACTCCGATCAAAAATGCTGTTGCAGATGCAACGATTTAAGCACCGTTAGGTACGTATGCAGCTACTTCAATATTTCCGATTGTAATTGGACAACTTTACCGGAGTACTTTCGTTCTATTTTACGATCCATATTTCGTTGAATCTGGAACACTAAAATCATGCAAATTACTAAGATTTTGATGAGATTATTCATGTAGATTTGCAACCAGTATCATTTCAACTAAAATTCGATCACCCTAATTTTGCGGGGCAACGTTTTGTTGGTTAACATGGATGAGTATATATGTTTTCGTGTTCAGGTGTGATAGATTATCGGTATTTGCCATTTATGAGACCTGCAAATGATATTGCTGAACAGTATGACTGTAATTTCAATGAATTACAGTAAAATGAAACTTTAAGAACGCAGATTGTAATGAAATTCGTGTTTTACCTGTGTTGGCACAGCGTTTGTACATAAATGGCATTTTGGCGGTCTATATCGACTACCAGTCGTCCCTATAGGTTTTTCCGTCGTCGGCACTAACCAAACAAAATCAAATTTTATTCGCCTATACCTACTACATGTCGTCGGTATAAACTTACTTTGTCTTGATGAACGCTATAACTGTTCCCTCTATTGGTACGAATATCTACCGACGACGTCTATGCCAACGACTTGTCGTCGGGACTGGTTCAATAAAATCATCGGCACAACCTTCAAAAATTTCGTCGGCATAGGCCCTAAATGTTGTAGTGTGATTTAACATGTTTAATTTCTGAGTGGAAGATTAAGTTAAACTCAGATTATCCATGATTTTGTACAAAATCAGTGATATAACTAACGTTGAATCCTTCCCTGTGTTCCATGACAGTTGGAGAAACAGGAGTTGCACTGTCAATCCGGATCACAACCAAAGTAATATTTCTCAGGACCTGATATAGTTAGCATTTCAGGCGAGAATCATGGCTGATGCTCTTGGTCTTCACATAAAGCAATTATTTAAACACTGTGAGGCATTTGTTAGTTCGTGGGGAAGTAGAACAACATATAATGAGACAGTTATAACGAAATCTTTTGATGGACTCATGCATCACCTTGGAGATATGATGGTAGAGCCTGAAAATGAGGAAGTGCTGGCTTTACTGAAACAATTAGAAGGCCTGGTGAGAAGCACAGCTCCCTGGTATAGTCGTACATATATGAATGTTTTTCGAGGAATGATGGTTTATGATGCTTGGGCTATTGTATTAAGAACAAGAATGGATAAGATGATAGTTATTTGTGAGCAACTCTGTAACATCAGATGGGGCTCAGATGTAGAGGAAGAAGAAGCTGTGGTAGGATTTGATAATGAAGTAGAAATACTTCTTGATCAACTTACTGGAACTTCTATAAAGCAGTTCCAGATTATTTCAATTACAGGAATGGCTGGGCTTGGAAAGACCACTTTGGCTAGAACGTTATACAACCATGAATTAGTTAAGTATATGTTTGACTTTCGAGCTTGGACTTCTGTTTCTCAGGTATATCAGACAAAGGATCTGTTACTCGGCATTTTAATTTGTTTTATCAATGTTCCTACAGATGATCTTTTCAAAATGAGCGAGCACGAGCTGGGGGAAAAGCTATACAGAAAATTAAAGGGTCATAAATATTTGGTGGTCTTTGATGATATCTGGGATTTTAGGGTTTGGGATAATCTCAGAATGTATTTTCCAGATGACAAAACTGGAAGCCGAGTTGTATTTACTAGCCGCGACATAGACGTAAGTTTATGTGTAAAGTCAGCAAGACCTGCTCATGTTTTACGTCTTCGTACGGAATTTGAAAGTTGGAGCATATTTCTGAAGAAGATATTTAGAATGGGACTATGCCTTCATGAATTGAAAGAATTAGGACGGGTGATAAATAAAAAATGTGAAGGTTTGCCTCTTGCAATCGTTATAGCAGCTGGTCTACTGAAAAAGAATCTTTCAATAACCTGGTGGGAGCAAATTGCTGCAAGTCTTCGTTCATTTATGGTTAGCGATCCAAGACAATACATAGACTCGTTGACTTTAAGCTACAATCATTTGCCTCCTCACTTGAGACAATGTTTTCTGTTTTTTGGATCATTTCCTGAAGACTATGAAGTCCCCGTGACAAAATTGATTTGGCTATGGATTGCTCAAGGATTTATCCATGAAACCGGGAGCAGAATGTTAGAGGATGTTGCAGGGGATTTCTTGGTGGATTTAATCAGGAGAAGTCTGCTGATGACTCCAAGAATAAAGGCTGACGGCCAAGTTAAAACATGCCGCATCCATGACTTATTGCATGATTTTTGCTTGAGAAAAGCCAAGGAAGAAAATTGTCTGTCAAAGAACGATAGGTATGATCATGTTTATGTATAAACATTCTCAATTAAGAATTACTAACCAAAACTTGCAGGTATGACATGGTCTCGTCAGTGCAATTCTTTCCATTGGAGCTAGGAAAATTTCTTCAAGAGGGTGGATCCATTCATATCAACACATACAAATTCCTTAGGGTTTTGGATATGGAGTCAATCCTTATCACCTTGTTTCCTCTAGGTGCAGTGCAGCTGGTTAATCTGAGATACTTAGCCATTCAAGCAGATGATGGAAGTCCACATGCATCAATTTCAAACCTTGTCAACCTACAGACACTCATAATATCATCAAGGAAGAATATTGTTGTACCAAAAACCATATGGAATATGGTAAATCTAAGGCACCTGTATGTCAAATCTGGGGAAAACCTTATGGAGGAGCCTACTGTTCTACAAGTGACAGGGAAGGATGGTTGTCCTCGTCCCAAAATGATGGCTAGCCTTCAAACCTTATCCCAAGTAAGTCCTCAATCCTGCCATGATATATTTTCAAGGATGCCCAACCTTAGAAAGCTTGGGTTTTATGGACCCTTAATATCACGGACAGGGGATCTAAAGTATCCAAATTTAGGCTCTTTGATGCGCCTTCAAAAGTTGAAATTACTGAATACATTTTCATTCCCTAAATTAACAAGGTCATGCAATCCTATTGAGTTTCCTGAAAAACTTAAGAAATTGACTTTGTTAAATACTGGCATGAATTGGGAAGAGATGTGGAACTTTGCATGGCTGCCAAACCTAGAGATCCTAAAACTAAAATTTCAAGCATGCATCGGAGAAAGATGGGAGACAGGGGATGCAGAATTTGCGCGACTCAAGGTTTTGAAATTGCATGATCTGGACATAAAGCAATGGGATTGTTCTAGGGATAACTTCCCCCGACTACAACGTTTGGTTGTTCATCGTTGCGTAAAATTACTCAGTGTCCCGATGGCCCTCGGGAAGATCTTAACATTGGAGGTGATTGAGGTAAACGGATGCTGCTCTTTGGCATATAGATCTGCAGTGGAAATTCAGAAAGAGCTAGAGAGTGAAGGGAACTTTTTCTTAAAAGTTTATGGAAAAGAAAATAATATTATTGGGACAAATGCCCTTTGGTAAATAATAAAGGTATTAATATTATGTGATTAAAATCTTATCATTTATAAATTTTTTTGTGGGTCTTTGTTTTAAGGTTATAGTCATCAGTGTTTTATCTATCTCATTGCTTTCTCTAGAAAATAAGTGCGTTTTGTAAACTTTATAAAGATACAACATTGCTACGTTTGAACTACATTTGACTTATTTAGATGAATACATATATATCTTTTTACTTGGCATAATGGGCATATTAATGAACTTGAAGCTATGCCAGTTTCAAAATTTGAACCCATAACCAAGTCAAAATTTATCAAGTCTGAAAGTCAAATTTTTAGGCATGATTCGTTGCTGTAGTTTTTTGATAGTGATTTTCTCTCTTTTATCTTTGTTTGATGTCATATATTATTGATTCCAACTGTATGATTATTGTTTTATGCCTCTAGTATATATAGAGAGAACATTGCATATTTGTATTGCTTGATTATTGATGATAGTGGATTTAAAGTGACTCTAGTTAAAGTGACTCTAGTAGTCCTGTGTCGTTAAAAATTTGTTGTCTCATTTATTGTTTTATAATACCCTATTTGTTTGCATCCTCTTATGTTCATTTAGGTTGAGAAATTTAAGTCAAACGAATTATGTCACATTTTATTATTAACCATTGGTGACTGGGTTATGTTTCTCCCATCATGATGCAGATTATGTGTTATGAATGATGCATGGGCTGCCACATATGGGATACAAGTAAGACAAAGTGGGTGATCAAAAGGAATTCTAGCAAGATTAAAAGAGTGTGTGCGTTAATGCCACATAACCATTATTTAAATCAATTAATTAATTATGTAAGATAAAGGCATATATATGATTATAGTTGTAAGGTGGGGGCGTGGAAAATATGATGTCAAGTTTTTGTTATTCTCTCTCTCATCTTGTTACCTGTAATTCATTCCCAACTTTATGATCAATACAATCGACCAAAAGCATGGGGGGCGAAACTTTGTCACATATAAATTTTTTTTCCCTAACGGCCTAACGTTAACAGTTAAATGTTCGGGTTGGCGATTCGGGTCCGGGTCGGGTCAAACCGTCAAACAATAAAAATTAGATTTTTTTTAAAACAAACAAAGATTTAAATAATTATCATGATGAGTGAAAAAGTTAAGTATCCCGATTCTTAGAATTAGTAGATTCATCATGTCCACGTAAGACACAAGCTTGGTATGTCAACCAACGAACTACATCAATCGAAGTTTTTAATCGTAAACGGTTCTTTAATATTAGTTCTTGACTTTGTTTTTCAAAGACATTTCCAATGTGTGTTGCTTGGTTTAGCAAATTTTCACTATAAGTCACAGCATTTCTGTGTTGAGAAGAATCAATATGGTTCAAGAATACACAATTTTTTCCATCATTAACTTTTTTCCAATTGTTAAAACCTTTAACTGTAAATGCATCATATCCCATGTGCATATTTGGTTTATCATTGAACAAATAGCAAAGAAAACAATATGAAGCATTTGTTGTTGGTGAATACTCTAACCAACTAGGAAACATCTTGAACCAAGCATTTATGAATCTACGTTGCTTTTGATCTTTAGGATACTCTTTAAGATAGATTTGGTATGGTCCTAAATTCAAATAAGCTTGTCTTACTTGTTCCCTTAAATTAACCGGACGATCAAACATTTGCATTCGTTTAGCTGGATCTCTTTCTAAATTGTAAGCGACCACTTCATTACCATTTGGAATACCATGGTTAAGATTCACTTCATTAACCGGATGATCCGGCTCACTAGTTGAACATTTTTAACGTTTTTGTTTCTCTTGACGTGCCTTATCACTCTCTTCATCAACAACTTATTGTTTTAAAAAATGATTCAATACTTTTCCCTTTCCCCATGATATAATAAGAATCCGACACTAAATTTATACCAATAATTCTGTAAAAAATTTGAACAAAAATCAAAACCCTAAAATCTAAATGTTTACTTTCACTAACAAAGTAACAATTAACTCCAATTAAACTACTTAAAAACTTAATCAAAGCAAGTAACAACAAATAGAAAGAGGTGAGAAGCCGAATTTATTACCTGGTTCACGTAAGAAGGAACAAGCTAAGCTGCTAAAGCAGGGCCGTAGGCGGCAGCGGCCAGGAGGCGCAGGTCGGTTGGGAGGCAGGGCCGCAGGTCGGCAGGGAGGCGGGTCGGCGGTGCTGGTGGTGGCCCGTGGCTGGCCGGCTGGGTCTGGGCGAGTAGGAAGCTCTTGGCGACGCAGCAACAAGAAAAGGCTCGGGATTTTTTCTTTCTTTCTACGACTACAATTGTCAAATGGTGAATAAATTGGGTATTTGGGTTTAAAGAATTAAAGTGGGAAATGGGTTGGGCTGGAATTCAAGTTCGGCTTAATTCTTAAATGTTTGTATACTATTAATTAATAAATTAAGTTAATAGTTAATAGTTATTAGTTAATTAATTAATTTGATTTTATATGTTTAATTGTTTATAAATTATTTAAAATTTTTTTAATAATTTTTTAGGGGGGGCGAACATAAGGTATATTTTTTTTCCAGGGGGGCGAAATAATTTTTTTTATAAAAATTTTACACTACGAATCGGAAAATGTACACTACTAAGCGAAAAAACAGGGGTCCCCCCGTCCCATGTAACATGCGCCCCTGCATCTAAATCTCTCTTGTTATTATTGTTCTTGGATTTATTCTTTTCATTGGTGCTTTCATTTGTTGGCTAATCTTGATCAGTTAATTAAAGTTGGGTCATGGGTCATTAGGAGTCTAGTTAAAATGAATGGGTTTTGTGTTTGAATAAGTCCAATTAAACTTTGTTAAGAAATTTTACGCTGGAAGGTAGTTTTTTTTGAAGTCCTTTACATGGCTAAAGTGTAGTCCGGGTCTACTTATTGTTTACTGATTTTTAGGAGATAGTTGTTTACTTTTCAAGGTGTACTATCTGCTATTTAAAGAGCAACTATGTTGATTTAATTAATCTAATCTGCAAACTTCTATTTGTGCATATTTACTTTATATTTATATTATTTATAAGTTAAATTCCAAAGCAACAAGTTTCTATACGTGAAGTATCGTGTGCTTGATCTTGGGTCTCAACCAACACTTGGTATCAGAGTCTAAGGCTCGTACGTTGAGATCGTAAGAAGAGGTATGTGAAGAAGACGATATCGAACCAGAAGCATTTCTGTGTGAAACCGAGAAAAACCCGATCTGTGTGAGTGGGAAGGAGTGTTGCGGTCGCGTGAAGAAGAAGCATAATCTGTGTGATTAGAGTGTGCCTGTGTGACCTGTATTAAAAGGTGATCTGTGTGATTGAATAGTGAAAACATGCATGTCTGCGTTAACGTGCTGATCAAGATTTGTGTGAATCAAAAAGAAATTTTTTGTTCAGAAACATAAATTTGTGTGGTGAAGGTGGGTAACCAAGAATTGTTTGAAGTTTTTTTTTTTTTTATATGTAGAAAGTGAGTTAGTTGTGTGAAGAAGATAAAGAATTCTCTGCGAATTTAGATTGTAGCAAAAAGGGTATTTGAGGCGGTGGATCAAAAGTAATATTATCGTTGAAAGGTCAAGCAAATTTTTGATTCAAGTGATTTTGCTAGTTGCTTTCATAAAAGAAAAACAAAAAAAATTGTTTTTTTGTTTATTTTATTTTCAAGGATGGTAGAAGTAGGTGGTACAATTGTGCAATCAAGCAATCAAAACAACATTCCTTTGCAATGCCCGAAATTAACGAGTACGAACTACACAAGCTGGTCAATTATTGTGGAGTCAATCCTACAAGCATACAATTTGTGGGAAGCAATTGATCCAGTAACTAGGGGAGCGGTCGACGCTAGAAAAATCTACAAGCAAGAGCATTGATATTTCAAATTCTACCTGAAGACGTGTTGCTTCAAGTGGCAAAACATAAACATGCAAAAGATGTATGGGAAGCGTTTCGTGTGCGGTATTTGGGAGCCGATAGCGTTCAAAAGGCAAGAATTCAAACTCTTACAACCGAGTTAGAGATGTTGAAGATGAAAGAGAGTGAAATAATTGATGAGTTTTCGGGCAAACTTAGTGGGGTTGCTACAAAGATCAAAAGTCTTGGATCTAACTTGGAAGATGAGGTTGTGATAAGAAAGCTATTAAACTCTGCTCCAAAGAAGTTTTTGCAAATTGTTGCCTCTATTGAGCAATACTCAGAGATAGAACATATGTCACTTGAGGAGGCCGTTGGGAGATTGAAGGCTTATGAAGATAGAATCAAGTTCTTGATGAGGAGGACAATGATCAAAACAAATCGTTACTTACAAAAGAGGATTGGCAAGAGAGAACCAAGTGTGGTGATCTTGATCAAAACCAATTCGGTCAAGGAAGAGGTCGTGGTCAAAGAAGGGGTTGTGGTTATGGTAGAGGTAGAGGTAGAGGTCGAGGTGGTCGGTTCCAATCCAATGAAGACGGGAATAAAAAGGTACCTATCGAGACAAACGACATATAAAATGATACAATTTCCAAGAGTATGGTCACTATACGGTTGAGCGTCCTAAGCAAGAACCAAAAGAAGAAGTGACAAATTTGACTCGAGATAATGATGAACCGACACTAGTTTAAATGAATGGGTTTTGTGTTAGAATAAGTCCAATTAAACTTTGTTAAGAAAGTTTACATTGGAACGTAGTTTGTTTTGAAGTCCTTTACATGGTTAGAGTGTAGTCCAGGTCTACCTATTGTTTACTAGTTTTTAGGAGATAGTTGTTTATTTTTTCAAGGTGTACTATCTGCTATTTAAGGAGCAACTATGTTGAATTAATAAATCAAGTCTTTTGCAAACTTCCATTTTTGCATATTATCATATGTATTAAAATCCACTAAAATGAATAGTATATATATATATATATATATATTAAATAGTAAAATTGTATAGCAAGTGTGTGTGTGTATATATATTAAATTGAATATTATATATATGTTAAAATTAATAAAAATGAATAGTAATTATATATATATATATATATTAATTGCGAAGCATACTAAAATGAATGCATAGATGTTTGATCCATTTAGTGACGTTTTGATAATTTAGACTTTGACCACCAAAAGTTTTTTTTTTTTTTTTTTTTTTTTTAACTTTAAAAAGTGGTAAACATTTGTGAAATTTGCTTGATGGATCTCTGAATTTCAAAGGGTGACGGATCTTCTATTTTGGACGACATAAACCGGCTCCAATCTATCTTCCTCATTTTTCCGGCACTCACCCGAAGCGTTGGGTTGCATAAGCGAATTGGTATTTTGATTTCTTTTCTATTGTTGATCATGATCGTCTTACAATTGCTTCCTTTTAACTAGATGATGTCGCGGCCGATTAGTATGATTGGTTATGTCATCATTCCAAATTCGCGGCCGATTTGTACGATTGGTTATGTCATCATTCCAAACCCATATTACCTAACCTTAAAACCACTGGTAACCCCTTATCTTCGATTATGACAAATTCCACGCTTAAAACCCCGAATTCGTCTAACCCAATTGGATTCCGGCGTTTGACTCTGACGGAATTAGCGCAAAAACGATATCAAGCTCTCTGTTACAAATGTGACGAAAAATACAGCGCTAATCATAAGTGTGTTCCACTCCTCAACTTTTATTCTTTGATGAGGACCCGTCAGTGGACACTCATTCTGATTCAGATGTTCTTGCCAATGTTGATTTGGAGTTGTCAGAGAAACTCCAATTGGACGAGGTGAAACATCATTCCACCATTTCTTATAATGCTCTGTCAGGAGGTAACTCTCTGGCTAGTCTACAATTCACAGGTATGGTGAAAGGTAAACCGGTTTAGGTATTGATAGATGGGTGTAGCACCCATTGTTTTGTTCAAACTAGGGTTGCTAAATTTCTTAATCTCTCTATTGAAACCATTACTCCTTTTTCATTTTTAGTGGGCAGTGGTGAAAAATTACCTTGGTTAGGTCTTGCTAAACAGGTAGAGTTAATTATTCAGAATTCAACTATTCTTGATGATTTTTATGTCTTGCCACTCCAAGGATGGGATATGGTCCTTGGAGTATCTTGGTTATCTGCACTAGGACCGGTTATTACCAATTATGCTGAAGCCTCCTTTGAATTTAATTCTGGTCCTGATCGCATTATTTGGCAAGGGGAGCATCGTAAGGTCTTACACCCTGTTCAACTCAAAAGCTTATGTCGGTTAGCACAATTGGATGCTCTTGCTTATCAATCAGTCAACCAGCCCAATTTCTGCCCCGTGGATATTATACTGTTGTTAACTGAATTTTCTCAGATATTCCAACCACCACAGAGACTACCACCAATGCATTCTAATGATCATGACATCGTATTGGGACCCAATACTTCGCCCGTCGTAGTCTGACCGTATCGGTATCCTCACTTTGAAAAACAGGAAATCAATAGTTTAGTCCAGGAAATGGTTAATTAGGGAATTATACGCCCCAAGCACAAGCCCATTTTCGTTTCCAGTGCTTTTGGTTAGCAAAAAAGATGGTACTTGGCAGTTTTGTGTGGATTATCGGGCTCTTAACGCCTTACCATACGAGTCGTTTTCTTATTCCAACGATTGATGAACTCTTTGATGAGTTGTATGGCGCCAAATTCTTGTCCAAACTTGATCTCCTAGCGGAATACCATCAGATCAGATTACAAGAAGGGGCTATAGCAAAAACTGCATTTCGCACACACGTCTTGGTGATGTCCTTCGGGTTATCAAATGCTCCTTCCACTTTTCAAATGCTAATGAATGATATTTTTAGACCCTACCTTCATAAATTTGTATTGGTTTTTTTACGAAATAGTGGTTTATAGTGCTTCATGGGATGATCATTTGCACCACCTTCGATCAATCTTTCAACTCTTGGTCGATAATCACTTGGTAGCCAAGCTATCCAAATGCATCTTTGGACAAACTGTTGTGAGTTACTTCAGACGCTTGATTTCAGATCAAGGGTTAGCAGTTGATCCTTCCAAAATTGAAAGCATATAGCAATGACCAACCCTTGGTACCGTTAGAGATGTGAGAAGTTTTCTAGGACGTTCCAGATATTATAGACGCTTCATCAAGAACTTCCCGTCTATCAAGGGTCCTCTCACCGATTTGCTTAGAAAAGATGCCTTCTGTTGGAATACAAACACTACAAACATATTTACTACACTCAAGTCCCAGTTGAGTTGAGTTCAGCTCGGTTCTCCAGTTACCGAATTTTTCAAAACCCTTCACTATCAAACCGACGCATTCGGTATAGGGGTAGGGCGGTGCAGTCCTAAGAGGGCCATCCTATTGCTTATTATAATAATAAATTATGCTCGCGCATGCAGCATGCTTCGTCCTATCAAAAGGAGATGTTTGCCATAACACAAGCCTTAGTCAAATGGCGCCAATACCTACTGGGTCATCGATTTCAAATAATAACTGATCAACAGTCCGTCCGCACCTTTAAGATCAGGTGATTCAAACACACGATCAACAAAAATGGCTTGGAAATTTCCTAGCTATGATTTTGATATTATTCATCGCCCTGGTAAACACAATGGGGCCGCGGATGCACTATCCCGGATCCCTACAGGGCACTTCCTAGGTCTATCTTGCCACGAACCTAAATTTTTTTCCGAATTAAAGGTTGCCATCGCCAGGGACTCAGAGTTTCAGGGAGACACCGTCTTGCTTTCCGGATTACACCTTCCATGAGGATTTGTTATTCCTCAAAGGTCGTATCATGATTTCTATTGGATCACCGATTTTCCAACACTTACTTTTGTAATTCTATGCATCACCGATTGGTGGGCACTCGGGCATCACCCGTACAATCCATCGTCTTTCTTCAAAATTTTATTGGAAACACATGCGCCGGTACAGGGGCTGACCTACTTTGACATGGGAAGAACTATTCGCCATGATTTGGTAGGATTGCACCTCTCTAAGGACATGATCGCTCTTAGGGGTTCATGGAGATGTAGGATAAAAGCGAGAGAATCCTATATTTGTTAGGAGATAAGTTAGTGGTATTAGTTTTAGGTAGCATCTTACTCTTTGAAAATTTAGGTATCACATGTTGATATGCTAGATGTGCGTCTTCGGCTTGCTTACGTGGAGTGTATTGTATGTTTGTATGCTACTGTGTTACTATGTATTTGAATTGCATTGGGTGCTTTAGTTTCTCTACTACTCAATTATGTTGCCATCTAGTGGGTTATACATAGGCTGGTCAGTCAGTTAAACCGTGAAAGTGTTTTATTATTAATTGTCAAATATCAATTACAATAGAGATGCTTTATATAGAATAAGATAATACACTTAACTACCATCTAGAATACTTATGTAAATATTTAGATCTAAAATAATGTCTAACATTCCCCCGCAAGTGAAGGACGAGGAACGACCTGCAACTTGGACCTATGGACCTAAGCATTAAAAATCTTTGAGATGGAAGAGGTTTTGTGGAGATATCAGCAATTTGATCGTTTGTAGATATGAACTGAACATTTAATTTTCCTTGAGCCACCTTTTCTTTAAGAAAGAGAAAATCAACTTCAACATGCTTGGTTCTAGCATGAAACACCGGGTTGGTAGAAATATGTCGCCCCTAGATTGTCACACCAAAGGGTTGATGATGAATTGGTGGTAATGCCAAGCTCACTTAAAAGGGCCTCTAGCCAGATTAATTCAGTCACTATATCAGCAAGAGCTTTATACTCTGATTCAGTTGAGGAGCGAGACACTCTTCGTTGTTTTTTGTGTTCCAAGAAATGAGATTGGATCCTAAATAGATGGCAAATTCCCCCATGGACTGACGGTCATCTGGACAGCCTGCCCAACCAAAGTCAGAATAGGCTTTAAGTGTGTTTTGCCAGGGTGTATCACTGAAGGCCCGAAGAGTGGATCTAGAGTCATGTCTTATAAAGAGACCAAAGTGAGAGGTGCCTTTGAGATAGCATAGAATCCTTTTAACAGCTGACCAGTGGTTGTTTGTCGGAGCATGTATGAATTGACACACCTTGTTGATAGCAAACGTGATATTCGGTCCGGATAAAGAGGCATATTGAAGAGCCCCAACTGTGTGTCGATACTTAGTGGGATCATAAAGAAGGGGGCTGTCATTGAGCGCCAAGACCTGGGAAGTGCTCATTGGAGACGAAACAAGCTTGCATTCAGAAAGTCCAGCTTTAGTAATCAGATCTAATATGTACTTGCGCTGTGACTGGATGATATTTTTGCCATGGTGGACAATTTCAATACCCAAGAAGTAGTGTAAGTTGCCCAAATCTTTAATCGCAAATGAAGCACTCAGCTGAGATATAACTTTATCAATGGCTTTTGTATTATTCCCGGTAACGATTATGTCATCCACATAAATAAGGACGTAGACTAAGGTGCTTGAAGATCGCATGATAAATAGAGATAGATATGTTTTTGTACTTGTGAAGCCAATGTAACGAAGGGTGGTTGATAGGCGTTGAAACCACGCCCTAGGGGCCTGTTTGAGTCCATATAAGGACTTATGAAGAAGACAAACATGGTCGGGGTGATTCTTGTCAATAAAACCAGGGAGTTGTCTGAGATAAACAGTCTCTTGCAAATCACCATGAAGAAAAGCATTTTGAACATCGAGTTATCTGAGCGACCATTGACGGGTGACAGCAAGAGATAAAATAACCCGAATTGTGGATGCCTTGATAATTGGACTAAATGTTTCTTGAAAATCAATACCCGGTTTCTGATTGAAACCTTTTGCAACAAGACATGCTTTATACCTAGTAACGTTGCCATTAAGATCCTTTTTCAACCTGTAGACCCACTTTGAATCAATGACATTAGTATTTTTAACATAGGTACAAGAGACCAGGTTCCATTTTTAGCTAGAGCTTCAAACTCTTCGGTCATGGCACGACGCCATTCTGGATACTTGTTAGCAACGGTAAAAGAAGTGGGTTCAAAGGAGGAAGAAGGGATGGTTAAGGTGCAGTGTTGTAAAAATCGCGATTAGGCGGCCGATTAATCGGGATTAATCGGTAATCGGCCATTAACTGATTAATTTTAGCCTAGTCGGTCGAAAAATCGCTAGGCGGTCAAAGTCGGTCAAAATCGGACCTAATCGGTCAAAATCGGCTCTAGTCGGGATAATCTGATTAATCGGTCACCTTAAAATCAAACGATTCCAACCATTCCGGCGACTTTGCCGGTCCTAATCGGCCACATATCGGCCAAATTCCGGCGATTCCAGTAAGAAATCTTCAATCTAACCAACAAGTACGAAAATATAATGACTCACCTGGGATTCGACCGGACTCCAACTCGCGATTGGCGATATAGGATGGGTGTGGCTGTCGGATTCTGTGGCTGTCGGATTCTATGGAGGTGGCGAGAAGAAGCAGCTCCAAACCTTCGAGATGGAGAAGAAGCAAGCGTTTTCGTTTTGCCCTAGCAGTGGCTGAGAACGGGAATGGGGAAAATATTGGGTTTATATTGTATAGGCCTAACTTTTTAAAATAAGGATATTGGGTATTTGGGTTAATTTTTTATGGGTTTTTTTTATTCTTTATGGTTTTTTAAAGGAAGAAAATTAAAAGGTATTAATTACCCTATAAATCATGAAATAATTGGTTAAAATTTTTAGATATTTGAAAAATGATACATAAAAAAATTGTATACATGTATAGAATTTTGAAAATTACATATAAAATTCCAATCCGATTAATCCCTAGTCCCTACCTCGCCGACCGACTAGCGACTAGCGATTTTTACAACACTGTTAAGGTGTGATAAGACGAAGGAGTGTAACGAGATGGGGGTTGGGGATTAGGCCTGAGATTAGCAGGACGAGTTCATGGCTGTTGAACAGGTGGATTTGGACCAAAACAGGCTGCGCAATGGGCTGTGCAGCAGAGGAAAGGGGTTGTTGAGCAGCTTCGGGCTGCTGAGTAGGAGATAAAGGTTGATGAATATCAGCAGAGGGTGGCTGATTTGATGAATTCACAGGGAAACATACTTGCAAACCATAATCAAGAATCAAAATATGAAGAACAAGAACAAGAAAATACGAACGGTATGTTTTTAAGATAGATATGATCGATCACGTTTACAGACAACATCTTGGGTTTATATACCCTAACCACAGTTAACAAGTTTCCTACTTGACATAGTACACCCTAAACTAATTACATATATATATATAATAGACTCAAAAACATACTTTAAACTAATGATACATTTGACCCATTAACTTGGATTGAACAATTATGGCTAACATTCACCCAACTAATTGTTTAATCCATATTGAGCCTTCACTTGTTCTTGTCTTGAATCTTTAATGCTAGTGCTTGCCATACTCTCTTCTTCTTTGCTTTCCAAATCAAATGCAAAATTAAGAATTCAATCGTGTTTTATACTAACCAATCTTCTTTTGGTCCTCTTGACCCATTTTGCTATCAAATATGGCTGCATAATCCTTCACGGATCTGCCATGACCACTGTCATAATCACAACTGAAACACGTGCTTGCCTTCTTTCAGATTTTGCATATGACCCATATGCATTTGGTTCCAATTCTTCTTTTCCACAACAGCCCTAACGTGGCTTCTGTTACACTTTGATGAACCATATTCACAACCAAAAACATCAGCCCTAGTGGCCTTGATTTTGATTTTCTTTTCATCCTTGTTGATGTCCTCATAAACACCAACAACCATCAAGCTTTTCTTCACAACAAACATCTATTCTTCTAATCTCTCCATTCCAACCATCCTTCCCTTTTGTCATTAATCATTTTCCTTGTTTAATATCATGGGATTTCTCATCCAATAGAAGTATTCGATCCAATGTGGGTTTGAACCAACGCTAGTACCCTCTGTGCGAGACCCACATGGTCCCTCGTGGTTCCCTGAACCCGTTCTAACCCCTAGATCAACGCCTGAACATGTTGTTCGAGGCCAAGCAACAAAAAAAAATCTGAAATTCTTCTATTTCTCTATCATTTGAATCTAATCATAACAAAAAATTGAAATCTGATTGAATGAAGAGAAAGAAAGAATTAAAGTCTGTATCAAAAATGAACCACAAACAAAACACAATCTCTGATTATGCCTTTTTTAAGAAAATCTTCACTGAAATTCCATGACTTGTGATTTCCTTAAACATCGAGTACTATGGTTCTCAATTCTAATGAGCACAAAGCTACAAACAAGAGAACAATATTGAAATTCTTAATTCTGTTTCTAATCTAACAAAACAACCCACAAAAATTGTCACAACCCTTTCGCCTATTTTTTTCTTAGATAAAAACTCGTTCCCGGCGTTAAGAAACGTTGGCCCTTTTTTCAAAAATCATCAGCCTTATGCAATCAATTGAGTTTGCCAAAATCAAATTACCAAAAAAGAAATAGCCCTCGGTTTCTTGATTAAGGAATTTTTGCAATCTTCTGCAGTCAATTGGCTCTTTCCTTGATCGACCGAACACACTTCATATTCGTGAAACTTGATTAAGAAATTTGATTCTTGATTTTGGAATGCAAAGATGATTTCCTTTACCGATTCCCTTGGTTCTTCAATACGATCAATCCCGATCGATTCCCTCGGTTTCCAGATCGATAACGAGCCTTCGGCTCTGATACCAAATGATGAATTCATAGGGAAACATACTTGCAAACCATAATCAAGAATCAAAATATGAAGAACAAGAACAAGAAAATACGAACGGTATGTTTTTAAGATAGATATGATCGATCGCGTTTACAGACAACATCTTGGGTTTATATAACCCGGCCTAACCACAGTTAACAAGTTTCCTACTTGACATAATACACCCTAAACTAATTACATATATATATAATAGACTCAAAAACATACTTTAAACTAATGACACATTTGACCCATTAACTTGGATTGAACAATTATGGCTAACATGATTAGAAGATGGGAGTGGGTGAGCAGCAGGATCACTTGACAGATCTGATGTGTTAGGAACATGAATAAGAAAAGGAAAGGTAGAATAATATGAATCTGGTGGGCATGTTCGGTTATAGGAGAAGGAATGAAAGGAAATACTTTCTCATTAAAGCGGACATGGCGCACGATATACACACGATCAGTGGCTAAGTCAAGACATCGATACCCATAATGGATGGGACTGTAGCCCAAAAAAACACACGGAGTGGACCGAAAATCCATTTTGTGGTGATTATATGGATGAAGATAAGGAAAACATTGGCAACGAAAAACTCCAAAAAATTAGCCCAAAGAAAGGAATAATTTGGGGTTTGCTTAAAGATTAGTTCAAAGGGAGATTTGTTGGAGAATGCTCACGAAGGCATGCGGTTTATGAGGTAGACAGCCGTCTCAAACGCAAAACTCCAAAAACGTTGTGGAGTATTAGAATGAGCTAGAAGAGAGAGTCATGTTTCAACCACATGACGATGTCGACGCTCAACGATTCCATTTTGTTCACTGGTGTAAGAACAAGAGCGTTGATGAAGTATGCCGAGTGATGAGAAAAATGAGGCAAGACTACGAAATTCCCCTCCCTAATCAGTTTGCACATTTTTATGTTTTGTATTAAATTGTCTTTCAACCATTGTAAGAAAAGATTTAAAAGTTGAATAAACATCAAATTTGTGTGCAAGTGGGTAGAACCACATATATTGAGAATGATGATCAACACATAACATAAAAAATCTATGACCATAAAAAAAAGTGATGGTGCTGGCCCCCAAACATCACAATAAACCAAATCCATAATATTATTGCTATGAAAATTTGATAAATTCAAAGATAACTTGGATGATTTTCCCAATTGACAAGCATAACATAAAGATGGAAATAACTTAGAAGAAACAGGTAAAGAAAAACTAGAAATAATGTGATGAAAAACACGGTCATGTGGGTGTCCAAGGAGTTGATGCCAAATAGTGGAGGAAGCTTTAGTTGCAGTGAAGCTGGCATGTGGAATAGACCGCAACCGTGGAAGGCGAAGAGAATAGAGTCCATCAACACTTGGACCCGTGAGTAGGATAGCTCGTATAGACTCGTCCTTCATAACAAAAAAAGATGTATGAAATTCTAAAAACACATGATTATCAGTGCAAAATTGTTGGACAGAAAGAAGATTCTTATTAATGTCAGGCACATGAAGAATATTAGAAAGATTAAGAGTTTTAATAGGTGAATAGAATTTAGAACAACCGATATGAAAAATGGGCAAATGATTACTATCGCCAACATGAAGAGATTCGTTACCGTAATAGGCTTCAGAGTATCCAAAGTAGCTAAGTCTGGTGTAACATGGCTATTTGATCCGGTGTCAGGAAACCAAGTAGAACCAGATTGAGAATTATTCTCAGAAAAATAGGCATAGTTTGCTTGAGAAGGAGCACGAGATTGAGATGAGCTGGACTTGTTTGGACATTGGGAGAGAATATGTCCAATCCCACAACGGTTACAATGACCATATACTGTGTTCTGAGTGGAAGCCCATGCAAAGTTTTGTGGTCGCTTCTGACCTGCACCAATTCCACGTGGATCTTCACGTGGTCAGTTGTAGCTACCACGATTGTTGAAGCCCCGAGAGCTTCCGCGTCCGTTGCCTCGGTAGTTAGAGGATGGTCTTTGCGCAAAAAAGGCTTGAGGTTGAGGAGTTTGAGAGACAATCGGGTTGAGTTGATACCCAAGTTGAGATGCTAGTTGCTGCAAAGTATGAACTTGTGATTGCTGTAGTGCATTTGGGCGAGACAAACTGTCAGTTGTAGTCTTGTAGAGGCTGTAAAAGCTTGAGGAGTGCGAGTGGTGCGACTAATCATGTAGTCATGATCACTGATAAGACCATGCAAGTCATTGAAAACAACTAGGAGAGCGATTGAACTGGTTGGTTTTCAAACTGTTGTATTCATCCCTAAGGCCAGAAATTGCAAGCATGACTAAATCTTTGTCATTTATGGGTTCGCCAATATTAGCTAAGGCTGTGGCGTATTCTTGCGCATAGCTGAGATAGGAAAGTGGGGTTTCATCTCCTTTCATCTCAATATTTAATAATTGAGTTCTAAGCATGTATTCACGTGAAGAGTTGGTTGGTGCATAAGCTCTTTCTATAGCCAGCCAAAGATCTCTTGATGTTGTACCTTGAACATGTTGAAAAGATGATTTAGAAATTGTGGAGAGGAGTATCATTCTTACATGTGCATCGTTGGAGATACAATAAAAATAGATGGGGTCGTCAACTGATGGTGTGTTAGTGGTGGCTGCTGTTTTAGGCTGAGGACAAGAAATTGTTCCATCGATATAACCAAATAAAACATTGGTGACTAAAAAAGGGTGAATCATCGATTTCCGGTATCCATAGTTGGTAGGAGAGAGTTTGAAAGTGAATTTATAAGGGTTATGAGCAGTTTTCTCAATGGTAGTGAAGGACAAAATCATTGCCATGATCAATTTTGGTTGAGAGGGTCGATCGAGAAAAGAAAAAAAAGAGGAGAAGAAAGGTGACGACGACAACTAGGGTTTCTTGGCACTGATACCAAGTTAAACCATGAAAGTGTTTTATTATTGATTGTCAAATATCAATTACAATAGATATGCTTTATAGAGAACAAGATAATACACTTAATTACCCTCTAGAATACTTATGTAAATATTTAGATCTAAAATAATGTCTAACACAGTCTGCCATGTATCTATATGCATCGTTTATTGCTATGCTTGCACATGAGTATCCTTGTCTTGTGCCTATTTCTTTTTCATATAACCTTGTGTGCTCATGTTTTGAGATTTGTCGGCTCTCTGTGGGATATTGCTAAAATAAGGAAATAATAGTAATAATAATAATAATAATAATAATAATAATAATAATAATAATAAAATAAAATAATATATATATAAAACTTTTTTTATAACTTTTATTACGTTTTGAGCCGGGGTCTCTTACGAAGCAACGGTTGGGAATTGTAGTAACCATTTTAAACTTCTAATTAATCATATTAATTATAAAATCGGATTTTATGATAACGGAAGAATTTAGGTTACACATTTTGTTTCATAAACAAAGTTCCAAAAACCAGGAATACATTTACATACGAATAAACGAAAATCAACCATAGGGTGTTTAGAATTGACCTCAATGAATAACTCCCAAAAACACACATTGGATTCGATAGTAGTCTCGCTAGATGACTTGAATCACGAACCACGATCTCTACCGTGTATCACCGCAACAACCGCGTGCTCCAAAACCACCCTTGGTGGTCCGACTATGGTGTGGTGGTGCTTGGTGGTGTGTGGCCGAAACCAAGAGGAGAGGTGAGAGGGGGGCGACCGAACAAGAGAGAGGAGAGGAAGAGTGGGTGAAAGAGTTTATTGAAATGTGTTGTTAGATCTACCTTTTAAAGTCCAAGTAGATCCACAAAAATAGGATCATGGAATTACCAATCAAAAATTGGAATTCCCACCTTTTATTTCACATTTAATTTAATTTAGCTCTTTTAATTTAATTAAACTATTTTAGTAATTAAACCATTTAATTAGTACTCTCCAATATTACTAACTAACAATTAGTTAGTAACATTTAATTAAATGTCTAACGTTTAACTAATTAAACTTTATCAATTTAATTATAATTAATTATCACAATAATTAATTCCTCCAATATTATTACTATTTCATAAATAATAATAATAACATCATTTTATATAATTCGTGAAATTGAATATGTCTAAAACAAATTTTAGACATAATCACAATACTATCTTCCAAAGTGTAACTCTTTGGATCGTACCCCGATAGTAACATTGATATTATCGATGATCGGACATCTCATATACATCAGACTTCCACTTGGACGATTCATCGCATAATTGCTTCAACGTAGACAGTGTTGGACACTTAGCTGTATCACGGCCCCTAGCAAGGTATGACTTCTAAAGTTAACTAAACTCTTTAGTTTAAGTAACTCTTTACTTAACTAACAATTATAGCCATGGTAAACTTTATATATTTATCCTTTCTAAGTGATATTCTTTGAACATGGGACATCGATCACATTTCATTCTCACATGTTGTTCAAACATTCTGATTGTCGTTCTCTAATTTAAAATGGTCTAACAAACTACTCTTAGTTTAAGAACGGCCATGCATTTACACAAGTTTAAATTAACAAGGGCACCAGAATATCATCTCTTAATTATATAAGAGCATAGAATCCCTTTGGCAGCATACAACTCCCACTTAGTTTCAGAACCATTCCTAATCAAATATCCTTATTACTGCCCATTTTCAAAACAACGTTAGATAAGATCAAAGAACGCCCTTAGACTAATGTTAGTTCTAATATGCTCCTTAGGTTTAAGGATATATATAGATCATACCATATTCAAAACTTCTTATGACAATGATCCATAAAGAACGTTTTGAAACGAGTTACATCCGACGTTATTCTCTGATGTATGTCTATGAATCTTGGTCCTCAACCCTTTGAGCTTTTATCTTATAAACTAACCAAGAATTCAAGCATTCTTAATTCAGATTGATTCCGATGAATCTGATCGACTATGGACATTTATAATACTATATTCAAGGATACTAAAACGTACAAAATATCGAATAAAGAAACATTATTTATTATGCATTTAACCATTAAATCAAAATAAATATCCAATGTAACTTTATTTCGAAAGCACCCTAATACTAAATACAGATCAAATCCAATCACTAGCAAATCTAAGACCTATCTCCACCACATGCTCCTCGTATTTAGACAAAGGCATAGGCTTAGTAAAGGGATCCGCTAGATCATTTTTAGCAGTAGAAGCAGATTGGGCAGCATATGTTGCCAAGTTAGGGCAAGCAGAGGCGTAGTGCCCATTGTTACGACTTGGAGGGGGGGGGGTTCTGGAAGATCGAATAGTTGTGGAGAAGTTCTCAAATGATAGCCAATTGCTAGCCATATATCTCTCGCCGTTTGTAAGCCAACAATGATGGTAACAGCCTCCTCAGAGAGGGAGGCATGTAGAATAATGGTTGTTTTCTGATGAGCCGTGAGCCAGGAGATGTAGCTGGGTTAGTAATCAATTTATCCGATTGAGTGATGGTGGAAGGGGGAGCAGGAGTAGATCCATGCATCAATATGACCGATTAGGTTTTGATAAGATAGGACCAGGATCGTTTGATTTTTCCATAGAAGAAAGTTAGACGATGAGAGCTTTATGGTGATCATGTGAATGAGAGTATTGATGGGAATGGAGGTATCTTTAGAGGAGTCCGTTGTTGCAGAGAAAAAAAAATCAGAGACAGGGGAGGAAGGAAAGAACAAATGGGAGTGTAGGAGAAAAAAAATCTATGGTTCAATAGCACCCATCTATAACACAATCTACCTTCTACTTGCTCTAATAAAAAAATGTTTGTAGGACACACATGTCATCTCATAATAAATCTAAAAAAAATTTATCGACTTTCTCTCTTAAAAATATTAATACTTTTTATTAACCAAATAATACAATTAATTATTAATAATTATAAATCTTCTTATTATAAAAATTTACTAATCAACTAAAAATTAATAAAATATAATAAAATTTCACTTATATCTTATATGTTTATATAATTTTAAAATTATTAAATATTTATAATTATTTGTTATTTATAATTTTTAAATAATCAAATTTCTTATTTAACCAACAATTGATAAATGTAATTAATAAATTTTAAATAAATCATTGTTTATAACATGCTATATTTATTTAACCTATTTAATACATGTGTTTCTAGGCTATTATTAGTACAATATATAAAAGAAGCTAGGCATCTGAAAGGACAAGAATAATAAGTATATAAATAAATGATGAAATAACTACAACTTAATATGTAATTTGAGCAGCTTTAATATTATTACTGTTCTTAGATTTATTACATTCCATTATTACTAAATCTTACCGTCTTCTTGACCCCAACCATACCTGAACCTTTTTTTATAAATCGGTCTATCCTATTTACTACGTGATCCGACTGTTTTGCATAACAAGAACTACAGAATGTGGAGTAGAATATTGGAACGCTCGCAGTAAAAGATGAAAGAACGAATGATTGAAACCACATTAATGGGTAAACTAAATCAGGATCAGACGAAGAAACACAAAACTTTAATATCAATTTTTAAAATAGATTGAGCCAATAAATTACAAACTTTGGTGTGCGGCGAATAAATAAGACTCAACATCCAAAATTAAGCATTAAAAATTATACTCTAAATAACCTGAATCTTTGAAACATAAATAAATAAATAAGACAACTTTTTAAACTATAAATGAAATGTGAATAAACTTCAAAATATATAGACAATATATTATAAAATGCTTCTCTCATTCTCATACTCATCTCACACACTCCACATCTCATATGTGTCTTGTATAGGTCTATACGAGACGAATAGGGAACAATTATGATTTGTCAGAATTTTTAATGTTAATGATTAGACTCATATATGTTTTGTACGTATGAGACATACAGGTACTACATGATGCGTATACGAGACCAATTATTGCTGAATCAGTGGGTGTCAGATGAGGCGTATAGTGTCGGTGGGGTGTTATTGTGTTAAAATAAGAAAGTTGGGTGTGTAAATAACCAAGCCCTTACTTTAAATCAAGAAGGCAAAATCAATCCGATTTGACTTTTGAGCATCCAAATCAAATTGTAAATAACCTCGGTCATCCATCATCATTTGAATTTTGAAGGTGATATCAGTGATGCATTTTTATATACTGAAAAGCTTGAGAAATTAACCTTTTTCAAACACTGGCATGGATTTGTTTCAAAAGAAATGAATCACATGAAATAGTTTGGCATATATAATCCTGTTTTGTTTGGTTTGTTAAAGTATTAAAGAAATTTGAATGTGAAATAATGGCAAATGTTTATTTATTTTTTTATAATTATATATCTTTTAAGCAAATCTTACTATTATTCCTGCAAAAAGAGAGACTATATCTAGAGAAACCTCAGCTCTTGAACTCATAGACAAACACACACACATGTATAATTTATAAAAAGACATAAACACAAACAATATAGTAAATTGTTTTTCATTTTTCTTTTTGAACAATGTTCCTTAATAAATTGGGTAGGTAGTATTATGAAGTGTAAGGATCTTATGAGACTAATGTAATGTAAAAATGTCTTAATTAATTACGACGGATAAGTTCTTGATTGATCAAACAGTCTATTTTTATTTTTGTACAAACGTTTGCAATGTCTTATTTTGTCTATGTTGATTGGTCCAAATAGAAAGGAATAGGCCAATAATAATTGAAAAACAGTTAAGATTATAAAAGTGACATCTAACAAGAATAAATAATTAAATATATGCATGTCATGGAATATGTGTGGCTCACATCACTCATACACTTGCAAAAGTCGGTCTTCAAGGCGAGTACTCGCTCCAATGAGTTGTACCGAGACCGAGTACTTCCCGAGTATTACCCTAGTTCTCCCCACCTAGGCCGAGCACTCCCCGATTACTCGCTCTAAGGAGCTGTTCCGACCTGAGAGTGCCTAACGACTTTTGCAACCTTGCACTCACACAATTGTTTTAGTTTAGGCTTTACTTTTTAATCATCTTATTCTTTGTCTGAAATCTACCTGATATTCATTTTGCAGACATCTTCTTGCAAGTGAAGGCCTTATCGTAATGAGATCTCTAATTCAAACCAAGCAGAAGTCATAATCCAACAAATCGGCAGGTCTCTATTTAAAGACTAACGTCCTTCATGAGACCCAAACCGAAAACCACGTGGCTAAAAGCCAAACGTTTATAAATTGTGGGATATTTTAGAGATACCATATTAGGCTTAATTTTGGTTTATAATGTTAGGTTTCTTATTTCATATGGGCTTATTCCAGGTTGGGTTTTCATATATACGTATCTGTCTATTATGTTTACAAATAAATCGAGAATTTGTCTCTTCTCTCGGTGATACAGAGAAAGAAGAAACACAAAAGACATTTTCAAGAAGTTTGCCCTTTGTTCTTCACAAAATCAAGAGAAAACAAATTCCATGAACCAAAAATCGATAAATCATTGTATGTAACCAACAAATAGGTTTATCTGATAGTTTTCAAAAGATTCAGAGATTAATATAATTTGTATACGTGAAGATAAATTGAAGTTTTCAGGTTTGATTTCTATTTAGTTATATAATCTTATGATTCCCGTGATATAAACGTACAACATAAACGAGGACAGACAACCTTTTCTTTAGAAGTTTGATTACTAGCGGTATAAAGTTTATACTTTATAAAAAAACGTAGTTTGGATGACAATTTCATAAGTTAATTTTTATGAAACTGAACAAAGCGAGGACCATTTCTAGTATAGACAATAACTTGAGGACTAAATCTTGTAAAATTAAAAGACAGAGGTTTTATTAAGAGATTAATGGAAAGAATCATAAGATTACTACTTTGAAAATATTTCCTCTCCCTCACCCAGTTGAACGTTTTCCGGCTACCCAAAATCCAAATCCCCCTCATCCTTCTTTGCTTTTTCAATCCGATAAACTCTTCAAAAGCAAACCCATAATCGTTCTTTCTATTCATGGTATAATTGCATAAAAAAGAGCATAATTTGCTCTCTTTTCAATCCCCTTTTCGTTATTGAAAGAGCTCGCCCTACGGCCATGGGTAGGGCTCCGATTGAACTTTATAATGATGAAGTGTTGAAGTACGCTCTGAAAAACTCGTATGATTGGTGGGATGATCTCAATGATTCCCCAATTTCGCAACATTGGATATTTTACGTTCTTGCCGCTCTTTACGAGATCGTCGCCATTGTCGCTCTGTTGAGAGTGCAATTGACTTCATATCTGATGATTTATTGTGGTTTTTATTGAATGATATGTGTTCGTAAGGGTATGTGCAGTGATCACGCCTTATTACTCCACGTAAACCACGTAGACACTACGTAGACGTCATATAAACTACCAACACCATCACCCCTCGTTAATTCACATTGTCATTACATACATGTGTTATTATCACTCCCTCATCATTCCACATAATCACAACCTTTATTCAATATTTTATTATTTGCTTTCTATTTTTTTAGTTATAGTATAAAATAAAAAAAAGACATAATATTATTAAAAATAAAATAAAATTACATAATAAAAGTAAAAAAAGACATAATATTATTAAAAATAAAATAAAATTACATAATAAAAGTAAAAAATACATAATAAATTTAAAATAAAAATTAAACTACACAATAAAATTAAAAAAAAAAACATTAAAATAAAATTAAATACTTTTAAAAATAAAAAAAAAACTATATATTTTCTCTTTGATTTTCTCATACATGTTCAACCAAATTGCCTATAAGCATGTTATATATTTCCCTACTTCGTATCTCGACGTGTATTTCAATTCCTTCATCCGGTGTAACCTCTTGAACTGGAGCGTTGATCTCTTCATAATTTTGGCAATAGCTTTTTCTTTATCCTCCAAAATCATGTATTGCAAAATAATGCAACAATACATAACGTCTCGAATTTTACTTTTCTTCCAAATCCTACATGGATTATACAACATATGCCATTTTTTTTAAGACACCGAACGCCCATTCGACATTCTTTCTCGCCGCCTCTTGAGCCTTTTTTAAGTATTTTCGTTTGTCATTGTGTTCACGAGGACATGTAAATGATTTGACAAACGTAATATATTCATGGTAGATACCATCGGCAAGATAGCACCCATACTTGCAGTATGTGCCGTTAGCATAAAATGAAGATCCCGATGTGACTTCGTCTAATATGTTGTCACGCCCCCAAATTACAACTTGCGGCGTCAGGCCGCTGGGTGTGACGTGACAGGATCAGATATATTGGTCATATAGAACAACTATATATGCTTTTGAAAGTACGTGGATATATTATAAATATCCCAATACTGTTTAAAATGTCATACAGCGGAAATTAAAATAGTAGTGCGAAAGCTTGTACAAAAGATGAATTGTCTACATAATATGATAACATATATTGTTTCAAAGATTAGAAATGCATGCATGACTCTTGTGCTCGGCATCTTTAGGTGCAGTCCTAGACTTTTGCATTGTGATTACCTGAGAATACATGTTAAAAACATGTCAGCATAAATTTGGTGAGTTCACATATTTATATCAGTTGCGTCACTAACGAATTAGACTTTTGTTCCTGCCTCCACCAAGTCTATCGTATAACAAGGGTACGATAGGTTAAGAATACACACGTCCGGGCCTCTAGTCAGTATTGGATCGTGTGGGGTTCGTCAAACCCAATAGTACTATCTAAGTTCGCCTCGTTGTGTTTACATTAACGGTATTACTGTGCGAGGACTTGTTACGATATACAACACTTATGAGTTTGTTCCCAATAAACCAGCATACTTACAAATGTTCATACAAATAGTTTATAGTTACATGTAGTCTCCCTCTAGTTTAAAACTTGAAAACAAGTTAAGAGAAAAGGGGTCGTAAACTCACCTGAGTTGTGCTTGTGCAAGTGTTAAGCTTGCTTGACCGTTACTTTTACCTATATCACGCAGGATATATGAGTTTTTGTTCGCATTCGTGTTGGTGTTCGTGCCCAACAACTTCAAGTTATTGTGTTTGCTCATGTTTGACCATGTTTGACCGTGTTTGTCTGAGTTTGACCAGTGTTGACTGTGTCGACTCGACGACCTGTTGGTGACTCGTTTAGTTCACTTTCGTTTGTGTAATGTTCATCATTTATCATGTTTCACACGTAAACACATAAAGTAAGGTCAATGGAAAACTTACTACTCATAGTAACTTTCCATTTTTAGCAGGTTTCTATTTTTAATAAGTTTCCATATTTTGCAAGTTTGCAGCAAAAACACCTTTTATTATTCTAAGCATGCCAGTTTCCCTATATGATCATTTTATCATATAACACTTTATCATGTATCATTAAATATGCACACAGTCCATTTTAGGTAACCAAGGTTACTATATATAGAAAGTCTCTATATATATATATCATGTTTTAGTACCAATGATCATGCAAATACTTTCATATCAGCATAACAAAGTATATTTCATCATCTATCATCATCAAAAATTTTCAATAGTCCTAATTTATAGAAATCGCCAAATAAAGTTTCCATTAATGGAAAGTTCATTATAAAACTCATTTTAAATCAAAATCAAATCATGTAAATATGTTCATATTGTCACACCTCGACCGACGGCGGAATACGTCGGAGCGCGATTGTGAATGCTCAACAGGTCATGGTGCTATGTTAAGGTTTCAATATTTAGAACATCCATATTAAATTATTCAGACAAAACAAGTAATAACATTTAATAACATACAATAGTTCAAAACAAATTACAAATGAAATACTAAAAAATGTTTTAATTAACTAGGTTTTCTAAACCTAATCTATGTCTTCGTCAAATGTCTTCATCTTAACCTGTTACATATGTAAAATAAAAGGGTCAACTATTTTCCTAGTTGGTGAGCAATTCAAATCAGTTTAATATAATACGTATAAAAAGATGCAAAACTATTAAACTACGTAAACAAGATCTAAATCTTATGTAAGTTTCAAGTAGCACAAAGCAAGAATCCAAACAAGTGATATTACAAAGCTTAAATCAAGACTAGCTAGGTCTTCGACTTAAACAATGTAAATCATAATGCTTATGTTTATGTTTGTGTACATTTCACCTTTTTGCCACAAGACATAAGTCATTGCGAAGAATGTAGCAACATTTTTAGGTTACTCTGTACTAGTATATGTTTGATGTATGAAACGTCTTCTAACCTAATTCACACATAGCAATTAGCACATAAGTTCACATAGCATCTAAATCATGTCTACTAGACTTAAGAGTTTGCATCATGTATATGTTTTTCACTCTATGAATATGTTTTTGTATAAGACATATGTAACATCCCAAAAAGTTACAAAATGTAAAAAGGGAGTAAGAATTAACTCACATTAATGGTTCTCGAGAAAAATAGTATAATGAAGAAGAATCAAGATCAACAGTTGTATCAAACTGGATGCCCTGAGATTTGAACGTGTGTGGCGAGACAGCAGCTCAAAAGAACGAGTATACGATCTGAATGCAAACGTGGTTCAACCTAGTCAAACAAATGCAACGAGGATGGGTAAACATTATTCTAGGCATAGCTAAATGAATGGAAATCATAGGCCGGACTCGTTGGGCCTGACAAACCTCTGCAAGACTACACCAATCCTAAGGGCGGCCTAAACAAGGCTACTTAAACGAGACTAATGCCCCTTAATTAAGAACCTAATATCAGATACTTAGACTGGGAAAACAATGAATAAACAAATAATGAAGAGAAGAAAACGACAGAAAATTACCCTAAATAAGCTTTACTGACGAGACGATCTTGAAGGGAAGTACATCCTCGTCGAGAGCATAAAAAAACTATTGAGTTCAACATCCTAAAGGGTGTTGCACTTGTAGAACCACCAAAATTTGGTTATTCCACTTGTTTATACTCAACTAGGAGTTGCAAGGTATAAAAGACCAAGCAAGGATATTTATAGGTGTTTAAAGGGGCAAAATATTGGTCTTTGAGCAATGCGGGACGAGTTCAGGAGAGCTAGTCGCGACTTGCAAATTATCAACAAACATCAAACTTGTTTTTCACAATTCCCACTTCGTTATAACTCCGTTTTGCACACAGTTTTCGCCCACGTTCGTCGTTTTCAGAGTACTATCATATGAAACAGAGTAATACAACAATAATGGTGTTGAGAATTGGGTTTAAACTTTGGATCTTGGTGTGAGCTAAGGGTTACGTTCTCAAACTTTTGTTTGTGATTCTTGCTTCGTTTGGACTCGGTTTTATGCATCGTTTGAACCTAGTTTCTCCTTAGTATACTATTATATCTAGAAGATTTGGTTGGTCCAAAATGTTAGTTTGAGGATGGGAAAATGTTGGCTAAATAGTCACTCGAAAGTAATCTTATAAAATTAAGAATCCAACATGTAGAGCTTCTTACTTGCTATCCTTTACATCTAATCCTTAAAAAAACACAATGTTGTATCTTAGGATATGTATATAGTGTAAGTTGTATGATGAGATGGCCAGGATATGAGTTTTAGGTATGTTCACAAAGTCTTCAACGTTTTTGATCAACCTAAGTCTTCGTTCTTGAGTGAAGGATTGTTGGTTCAAAAAAGATGGATAGTTGTAGTTTAACTTTTTAAGTTAAAACTATTTATAAAAACTTATACAATTTGTTCTTAACATTTATAACATTACATTTTATAAAACTTAATTAACATCAATTAATTAAATCTTCTATTCATTTTTTTGTTAGCAAAACGTATGTATAAATATATTTATGAGTTGTAACATAGTTGGATTAAGAAAAAAAATTTCACGTAATTATTCTGATTTTGAGATGTGTCAAAATTGTATGTCAAAATCCGTCATCGGAATTTCTCGAATCTTACACATATGACCTTTATCGTCATCAAAACACTTAGATATGACCAAAACATCACATGCATGGCCTAATCTCTTGACAAAAGTTTCTATTTTTAGAAACATATGCATAAAGTCCCATTTTTGCACATCTAACTATTCTATGACATCATTAAACACAATAATAATCACAACACATCATTTAAAACCATTTATCATTTTATATCATCTAGTAGCATTATTCATCATAAAATGTTTCCTTTTATAGAAATAATCATTCCTATTCACAAAATAACACCAATAGATCACATTGATCAATCCAACCACTCAGATCAGTCACCAATACATCCAAATACAGATTATCAAGTTCACAAATTCAGGCATTTGTGTGTATAGAGTTGCATGTGTGTGTATGGAGTTGCATGTGTGTTTGTGTGTGTGCATGAGTGTTTAGATGCTCGATTGGTCAACAAGAACTACCTTTGGATGCTGGAATAGGGCTATTAAGCTCCTGAAAGGGGCTGATGTTGATCAAATCAACTGGTAGTGGTGCGTAGCAAGTTCCTCCAATGCCTCCTTCACTTCAAAGAATCTAAACTCCAAGGGAATGGAAGCACATCTTCTCTACCAGCTCTTAGAGGTCTATGGTGGTGTCAGCAGACGTTTTTGGTCGGGAGTATAGTGTTTCAGTCGAGTGAAAGAAGTAAAGAAGATAAACTGAGAAATGGGTTGGCTTTTATGGAGTTTTAAAGTTTTGGAAGGCTTCGCGTACCGCCAAGATCCCCCTCCGGATTTCATGGCGTACATCCAAGGACAAAATAGATGGGTTCTCCTTCGGTACATGCCACGTACTGCCAAGTGGAACATGATCGGTCGTCACGCACTGCGAAGACTTTCAGCTGAATTCAAATTGCCCGCCCATCCTTCGCGTTCCGCGAAAGATTTCGCCGAGCCCCATCGCGTACCGCGATGGGTCTAGGGCAGACCCAAATGTCTAATTTTATTTGTTTGACTCTTTTTTCGCTCAATTTTTGTTATCGATTATCGTTTTTTGACAGTCGTCTTGATTTGGTTTATTATGTGCTTATATTCTAATTAATATTGTTTGTTTTATTCCTTTGTTTAATAATCCACCAACGTATGTGAGTTTAAGACACATGTGTGTTTTCTGGTAATTGTTGAATTACAGTGCGATTGTATGTGTTTGACTTGTCGTGCCACGTGTCACACTAAATTAAACCAAATTAAGTGCCACGTATGATTAAACAATTTAATATAATATTAAATTAATCAAATTACTCAACTGGAATTTACGGGGTGTCACATCACCCTTCGTTGAAAAGAATTTTGTCCCGAAATTCAGCTCGTGTTGTTAGTGTTTGTTGCGTTAGCGAACTAGTGCGGGTATTTCTTTTTCCATCGAACCTTGACAATGCGAATGCGTCTGAGTTTGAGTTTCTTGATTTCATGATTCATTGAATCTTGACTATGAAGTGCAGTTGTTCGTCGATTTGAATATCCTCATGTGGAATTGCAAGTGTTTCGTCAGATAGACACTTCTAGAGGTTTGATACGTGAAAGACGTTGTGCACACTGCTCAATTCCTATGTTAAGTTCACTTCGTAGGCTACGGGGCCTATTCGTTTGACAATCTCAAATGGTCCAATGTAACGAGGATTTCACTTCCCTCGTTTCCCGAATCGTATGACTCCCTTCCTAGATGAGACTTTGAGAAGTACCTTGTCTCCTATTTGGAACTCCAGAGGTTTATGCATTTTGTCGGCATAGCTCTTTTGTTTGTCTCGAGCCGCTGCCATGCGACTCCGTGTTTGCACGATCTTCTCAGTTGTCTCATGCACAAGTTCAGGGCCAATGAGTTGGCTTTCACCTACTTCTGCCCAGCATATGGGTGATCGGCACTTGTGCCCATAAAGAGCTTCAAACGATGCAGCCTTAATACTTGTGTGATAACTGTTGTTGTAGGAGAACTCTACTAGTGGTAAGTGAGTCTCCCAGGTGCTGCCAAAATCTATCACGCATTCCCTAAGAATGCATTCCACTGTTTTTATTGTTTTTTCGCTCTGCCCATCAGTCTGCGAATGAAAAGCAGTGCTCATTTCCAATCTCGTACCCAATGCCTTATGTAAGGACTTCTAAAAGTGTGTCGTAAATCGACTATCACGATCGGAGATTATCGAGATTGGTACTCTGTGCCGAGTGACTATTTCCTTCAGATAAATTCTGGTCAATTTATCTAGCTTGTCAATTTCTTTGATCGGAAGGAAATGTGCAGACTTTGTGAGTCGGTCTACGATTACCCAGATGGTATTGCAACCATTTGTGGTTTTGGGCAGTTTGGTGATGAAGTCCATGGAAATTTGCTCCCATTTTCTTACCGGTATTTCGAGCTATTGAACTAGTCCTGGTTGTTTCTGGTATTCGACCTTAACCTTTGAACAAGGCAGGAACTTGCTCACGTAAGTCGCGATGTCAAACTTCATGTTTAGCCACCAGTATGTTGTTTTGAGATCGTGTAACATCTTGTCAGATCCAGGATGTACTGAGTATCTACTCTTATGAGCTTCGTCCATCACTACGCTTTTTAATTCTCCATAGTGTGGTACCCAAATTCGATTAACAAAGTAATACGTCCTGTCCGTCTTCATCTTTAATTGCTTATCCATGTCGCGCAATGATTCCTGAGTGAGATTTTCTGTTTTCAGTGCCTCCTGTTGGGCATCTCGAATCTGGTAAGGTAGTTCAGAATGTACGGTGAGTTTTAGGGACTGTACCCGCTTCGTTGTTTCTTTCCAGCCCAAGGCGTCGGCCACTACGTTAGCTTTTCCTGGGTGATACTTGATCGTACAATCATAATCACGTATCAGTTACACCCATCTTCGTTGTCTCATGTTCAGCTCCTTTTGATCGAAGATGTGCTGTAAGCTCTTATGGTCAGTGAATATGGTGCATTTCGTGCCGTACAGATAGTGTCGCCAGATCTTCAGTGCGAACACTACGGCTCCCAACTCTAAGTCATGAGTGATGTAGTTCTTCTTATGCACCTTCAAATGTTATGACGCATATGCGATGACTTTCTCGTGTTGCATTAACACACAACTGAGTCCTTGTTTTGAGGCGTCACAGTACAACACGAAGTCATCACTTCCCTCGGGTAGGATAGAATCGGTGCGCTAAAGATTTTCTGCTTCAGTGAATGCAACTTCTTGTTTTTCTCTCCATTCAAACTTCCTGTCTTTGTGAGTTAGGGATGTGAGTGCTTGCGCGATCTTCGGAAATCCTTCGATAAACCGCCAGTAGTACCCTGCTAAACCTAGGAATTGTCGCATCTCATTCGGGGTCTTTGGTGCTTCCCAGTTTTCGATGGCTTCTATCTTAGCTGGGTCTAAATGTATTCCCTTCTCGTTGATTAAATGTCCAAGATAAGCCTTAGATTTTCTACATGCTCTTCCTAATTCTTGGAGTAGATCAGGATATCATTTATGAATAATATTACGAATTTGTCAAGGTATGGTTTACACACGCAATTCATGAGATCCATGAATACCGCTGGTGCGTTGGTCAGTCCAAAGGGCATGATCAAGAATTCGTAATGTCCATAACGAGT
This sequence comes from Mikania micrantha, assembly GCA_009363875.1. Classification (NCBI taxonomy): domain Eukaryota; kingdom Viridiplantae; phylum Streptophyta; class Magnoliopsida; order Asterales; family Asteraceae; genus Mikania; species Mikania micrantha. The sequence goes on from CM018698.1 coordinate 48,649,761, forward strand.
TCTGAAGGTTGTCTTAGGAATATCATCCTTTTGTATCCTCAGTTGGTGGTAACCATATCTCAAATCTATCTTTGAATAGTAGCTTGACCCTTGTAGTTGGTAAAACAAATCATCTATTCATGGAAGTGGGTATCGATTCTTGATCGTCACCTTGTTCAGTTCTCGGTAATCTATGCACATCCGGAACGGTCCATCTTTCTTCTTCACGAATAAGACCGATGCTCCCCATGGCGAGAAGCTTGGTCTAATGAAGCCTTTTTCTAACAGCTTTTGCAACTGGTTAGACAACTACTGCATTTCAGTTGGTGCTAGTCGGTATGGTGCTTTTGCAATTGGTGCAGATCCTGGTGTGAGGTCTATCTGAACCTCAACCTGTCGCTTCGGTGGGAGTCCGAGTAGATCTTCAGGGAATACTTCAGGATAATCGCATACAACATCGATGTCCTCGATCTTCCTCTCCTTCTTTGGTTGCTCAGTGATGAGGGCTAGTATAGTTGTGTATCTCTTCCGTAAACACTTGTTTGCCTTCTTGCACGACATTATGTTCAAGGGTATCCCCCGTCGTTCTCCTTGTATTGAAAACTGCTCTCCGTTTGGTAGCGTGACTCAGATGAACTTTTCATTTCACACGATTTCTGCTTGGTTTGCGGATAGCCAATCCATTCCAGCCATCACGTCGAAGCTTCCTAGAGTTACCGGCATCAGGAATATTTCGAGCTTGTGATTTGCCAACATCATGATGCATCCTCGAAATATGTGTTGCCTTTCAATCAGTTTGTCGTCGGCTAACTCTACTGTGTACTAATAGTCTATTGGTGTTGGTGTGATGTTAAGCAGTTGGCTAAACTCGCTAGATATAAAACTCCTATCGGCACCGGTATCAAATAATATGCTTGCGTAAACATTATTTAAAAGAAACATATCGGTCACGATGTTGGGATCATCCTTAGCCTCGCTAGATCCTATCACGAAGGCTCGGCCTTTTGCCGTGTTTCCCCTGACTTCTTCAGTTGTGGGCAGTCCTTGCGCATGTGGCCACGCTTGCCGCATGCATAACATACCCTGATTGTGTCCTGGTTGTTGTTGGTCGGTTTGCTTCCAAAATTCTTCGCCACATGGCCGTGCCTACCGCATTTTTGGCATTGATATCACTCGCACAGACCATAATGCTGGTAAGAGCATCGGTTGCACTTTGGGTACTTTCCTTCATAGACACCCTTGCCCTAGGTATCGGATTATGTTGTGGTGAATGTCCTAGCTGGCGATGATCGGCGTTATGAAGGTTGTTGCAGAATGAAGGTCCTGTTGTTGTTCGGTTCCACTTACGTTTGTTGCCAGCTTGCTTCAAATGCTCGCCCCTCTTAGGCAATTTACCTTGTGCTACCGCCCGGTCAGTCAGGCGATGAGCCAAGCAGATAGTAGGCTGAATGAGTGTAGGATCAGCGGCCATGACCATGCTCTCTGGCAGTCCAATGATGTATTGTTAAATCTTTTTGTACTCTAGGGTCACCATTCCCGGGCGTAGTTTGGACAGCTCATAGAATATGGTGGTATAATTTTCTATTTCGGATCCCTCCATCTTATGGACCCAAAATTCTTCCTCCAGTTTCTTGATCTCGTTGCGGGGACAGTATTCCTCCTTCATCATTCTCGTGAACTCTTCCCACGAGATGGAGTTAGCAGCGTCCAGACCCAGTGTCTGGACATGAGAGTACCACCATGTGAGGGCTTGACCCTCGAGTGTCCCGGTAACAAACATCACTTTTTTTCCTCTGCGCAGTCGCACATAGAGAACACTAATTCGGTCTATTCCAACCATCGGAGCAGTCCCACTGCTCCTTCCGATCCCTTAAATGTATGAGGATGGCAGTTAAGGAACGTCAGAACGAGCATCCCTTCGTGTTGTGGTGAGATCCTGAGTTTCAACAGTCAAGTTTGTGTGTTAGTGTTTGCTTTTTTTTCGTTACGTTATTTAAAACAAAGGCTCGTTTACCGTTATCGTTCCTGCTGGATTCACTTTGAGTACGTGCTTCCTCATACTCAGCGATCGCCTTATTAACACGGCGTTCCACCATTGCTTTAATGGTTTCCAATCCAATGGCCCGGTTGTTGGCTCGAACGTAGTTTCCTCTTCCTGCCATTTGCTCGTGTCTATATACAATAAAGAGTGGTGTGTTACTTAATGTTAAAACTAAGTGAGAGATAGTGTACATAGAAACACAACATTTTGAAACTAAACGTAATATTTGATTAATAACTTTCAAAAGGCTACAAAGTACTTTTCAATTCAAACATTACAATCCAAAATAGCTGTATTGGCACAACCAGTCCATCTAGGTTCATAGTATTAGGAAATAAAAACATATATCTCTAGTTAACCAACGAGATAGAGGAAACAAAATCTCCACTGTCTGCTGACCATTCCTCATCCTCTATCGGTTCTTCCTCCTCATCCTCCACGGGGTCCTCATCATCCTCCATGGGTTCTTCTTCTTCCTCCTCAGACGACGGCTCGATGGCCACCTGTGCTGCTATAGCCTTGACCATAGCCTCTGCTTCTACTGCTACTGCTCGGGCCTCAGCTAACCTGAGTCTAACCTCAGATACCTCTAGTCGTGTTGCAATCTCGCACACCTGTGCCTCCAATCTATGCACATTGTCGACCAGGTTGTTGTGGCACTGGTCGGTAGAGGACATCTCCTCCTTAAGTCTGTCACACCACCAAATTACAACTTGCGGCGTCAGGTCGTTGGGTGTGACGTGGCAGGATCAGATACGTTGGTCATATAGAAAAACTCTATATGCTTTTGAAAATACGTGGATATATTATAAATATCCCAATACAGTTTAGAAAGTCATGCAACGGAAATTAAAATATTAGTGCGGATGCTTGTACAAAAGATAAATTGTCTATATAATATGATAACATATATAGTTTCAAAAGATTAAAAAGGCATGTAGAACTCTTGTGCTCGACATCCTTAGGTGCATTCCTAGTCTTATGCATCGTGATTACCTGAGAAAACATGTTAAAAACGTTTCAACATAAAGTTAGTGAGTTCATAGGTTTATATCAACAGTAAGTAAGAAAATATAATTTTCCCTATGAAATGTTGTTTATTAATGTTTGCCAGTTAGTATTGGCACTGTGTGGGGTTTGTCAAACCCAATAATACTATCTAAGCTCGCCTCGTTGTGTTTACATTAACGGCATGACTGTGCGAGGACTTGTTACGATATACACCACTTATGAGTTTGTTCCCAATAAACGAGCATACATACAAATGTTCATACAAATAGTTTATAGTTACATGTATTCTCCCCCTTGTTTAAAACCTGAAAACAATTTAAGAGAAAATGGGTAGTAAACTCACCGGAGTTGTGCTTGTGGGAGTGTTAAGCTTGCTTGACCGTTACTTTTACCTATATTACACAAGATATATGAGTTTCTGTTCGCATTCGTGTTGGTGTTGGTGTTCGTGCCCAACAACTTCAAGTTCTTATGTTTGCTCATGTTTGACCATGTTTGACCGTGTTTGTCTGAATTTGACCAGTGTTGACTGTGTCGAATCGACGACCTGTTGGTGACTCGTTTAGTTCACTTTCGTTTGTGTAATGTTCGTCATTTATCATGTTTCACACGTAAACACATAAAGTAAGTTCAATGGAAAACTTACTACTCATAGTAACTTTCCATTTTTAGCATGTTTCTATTTTTAATAAGTTTCCATATTTTGCAAGTTTGCAACAAAAACACCTTTTATTATTCTAAGCATGCCAGTTTTCTTATATGATCATTTTATCATATAGCACTTTGTCATGTATCATTAAATATGCACACGGTCCATTTTAGGTAACCAAAGTTACTATATATAGAAAGTCCCTATATATATATATATCATGTTTTAGTACCAATGATCATGCAAATACTTTCATATCATCATAACAAAGTGTATTTCATCATCTATCATCATCAGAAATTTTCAATAGTCCTAATTTATAGAAATCGCCAAATAAAGTTTCCATTAATGGAAAGTTCATTATAAAACTCATTTGAAATCAAAATTAAATCATGTAAATATGTTCATATGACCTTTATCATCATCATCAAAACACTCATATATACCAAAACATAACATGCATGGCTTAATCTCTTGAAAAAAGTTTCTATTTTTAGAAACATATGCATAAAGACCCATTTTTACACATCTAACTATTCTATGACATCATTAAAAACATTAATAATTACAACACACCATTTAAAACCATTTATCATTTTAAATCGTCATCTAGTAGCATTATTCATAATAAAATGTTTCCTTTTATAGAAATAATCATTCCTATTCACTAAATAACACCAATAGATCACATTGATCAATCCAACCACTCAAATCAGTCACCGATACATCCAAACACAGATTATCAAGCACAAAAATTCATGCATGTGTGTGTATGGAGTTGCATGTGTGTGTATGGAGTTGCATGTGGGTTTGGGTACCTCCAAGGACAAAATAGATGCACTCTCCTACGGTACACGTCGCATACCACCGAGTGGAAGATCATTGGTCGTCGCGTATCGCGAAGACTTTCGACTGAATTCAAATTGTCCGCCCATCCTTCACGTACCGCGAAGGATTTCACCAAGCCCCATCGCGTACCGCGATGGGTCTAGGGCAGACCCAAATGTCTATTTTTATTCGTTTGCTTTGTTTTTCTTCCGATTTTCGTTATAGATTATCGTTTTTCGACATTCGTCGTGATTTGGTTTGTTATGTGCTTATATTCTAATTAATATTGCTTGTTTTATTCCTTTGTTTGATAATTCACCAACCTTCGTCAGTTTAAGGCACGTGTGTTTATTTTTCGGTAATTTCATGAATTACAGTGCGATTGTTTGTGTTTGTATTATCGTGCCATATTTCACACTATATTAAACCAAATTAAGTGCCACGTATGATTAAACAATTTAATATAATATTAAATTAATCTAGTTACTGACCTGGAATTTACGGGGTGTCACATATGTCGTCAAATATCGACGACTGATCTAAAACATTTATATCTTTATTCGAACGAGAAACAACAAAGTACGCATGCCATATCTAGAGATCATTAGAGGCAATTGATTCAAGCATTATTGAATGATGATGGTGATCGCCTCGTTGATGAGATCCTCGCCAAGCGATAAGGCAATTTTTCCACTCCCAGTGTGTGCAATTGATGCTTTCAAGCATACTAGAAAAGCCGTGGACATGTTCATGCACTGCATAAATTTTTTGAATGTCGCTCCATGTTGGCTTTCTCAAATATCGCGATGCGTTATAATGTTATAACACATTTACAAAGGTTGTGAAGACTATCTCGTGAAACTTTATTCGACATCCGTAAATATTCGTCTCAAGAATCGCTACATGTGCTTCACACTTGAACACTTTTGTAGAGGTGTGAAACCTGCTACACCGGCTGCATCTAATTTTTGTTGAAAATACGAAAAACTTTCCTCCATATCGCTAACGATTTGAAGAAACAAATTGCGGCTCATTCGAAAACGATGTTTGAATTGCTTGTCGTCGTAAGTTGGATTTTCGCTAAAATAATCTTGAACGTGGCTTTTTCGTCGTAAGTTGGTGCATAAAAACATGAATGCTCCTTCGTATGATTCGGATGATGACGATCTCGTAATTTCCTCCTCACAACTCATTTTTTTGTGGATTGTAAATTGGGTTTTTTTGTGAAAATAATGGTTATGTAAGAGAGATGAGTGAGTATTTTAGAGAGTTGAATGGTAATTTAAAGAGTTGGATGATTAGTTTTGAGAGGCCCCAATCTCGGGTACCTCCCAGAGTTGGGCATTATCATAAACACACAGCTCTTAAGCCAAAAACTTTCATAAACATGCAGTGAAAATTAAAACATAAGTGGTCAAGTACAAAGTGTAATTAAACAAATCGTATATGAACATATATGATTGCGAAAAACCACCGGACTTCAAATACCGTGCCCAGAGCTCCATGCATCCTCTTACCTTAGCTTTAACCTGACATACATGCTAAAATGTCAGCTTACGCCGGTGAGTTTTAGTTTTATAAAACATCATAAACGTTTAGTGAGTTAAAACATCATTTACATGGATCATCATCTCTTATACCTAAACCATAGCACATAACCATCATTATAACCATCATAACCATCATCATCATACAACCACTGTCATTAACATGCACTTGTTTGTTTTGAAAAAAAATCTAGGACCTAACTCTGAGGGTGTTTTAAAACATGTGTCATACGTGTGGGAATTTTGAGGCTTACACATATGCCAAGTAAGCTCTACACCCTCGCCTCATCATAACATTAGCCTTGATCATCGAAATGATCTTTGGCCCATACATCGCTTTATCACCATAAACCGTAACCGGACTCCCATCCAATGCTCGTAAACATATCATCTTACGTCGACAGACTATGTTAGCCTCATATTTGGGTAACCAATCCATACCCAAAACTACATCAAAACCTACTAAGGTTATAAGAAACAATCGTACTGGGAACCTATGACCTTCTATCTCAATGTAACAATCATCTATAGCCTCCGTCACCCTGGCCATCTTACCAATAGCTGTCTCTACATCAAATACCTGATCTATCTTCTTAACCTCCCCAGATAACCCATCATAGAAGGTAGAAGATATAGAACTCATACGGACACCCGAATCAAACAATACAGAAGCAGGAATATTGTTGATAGAAAAGGTACATGTGACCACATCAGGGTCCTTGATCGCATCATTCCTTGTCATCGTGAAGGCTCAGGCTTTAGCCTTCTGCTTCTCCTCCCGTTTCTCCTCTTTCTTACCAGAGCCCGAAGCATCGGCCCTTGGTTGTATGCAATCCTTGGACAGATGTCCAAACCCTTTGCAGTTGAAGCATTGAGTGGCGCTCGTGCAATTGCTAGAAAAATGCCCGTCTTTCGGCATCTGAAACATAAATTAGTGCCCACCAGGCACTTTCCTGTGTGGCCTTTTCCACACTTGTTGCATTGGCTCATGTCCCAGCTTACAATGAAATGCCGGCATACCATGACCGAAGGGGTCAGTCTTTTCCTTCACCCCAGATGAAAAAAAGTCAAGCGGGAAGGGCGTTGCAGATGTCCGGGACGGACACGCTTCACCTTCTTGGTTGAAAACTTTCATTGATCTGTTCGGCCCCTCTTGGTCCAGAAGGACCCTTTCATCGTCGGCCCCTCTAAAATGTCAGCTTACGCTGGTGAGTTCTAGTTTTATAAAACATCATAAACGTTTTAGTGAGTTAAAACATCATTTACATGGATCATCATCTCTTATACCTAAACCATAGCACATAACCATCATTATAACCATCATAACCATCATCATCATACAACCACTATCATTAACATGAGCATGCCGACACAAGGCTCGATACCCTGTTGTAGTCAGATTGACTTTCATACCATGTTATAGTCAGGTTGACTCTCATAACCTGTTATAGTCATGTTGACTCTCATACCCTGTTATAGTAAGGTTGACTCTCATACTCTGTTATAGTCAGGTTGACTCTCATACCATGTTATAGTCAGGTTGACTCTCATACCCTGTTATAGTCAGGTTGACTTTCATACCTACCCAGTACAAGTATTAGAGCATCATTCATACATATCCCATAACAAGTATAGGAACATCATCCATTCATCATATCATGATATACTAGCATCATATCATCACTCATCATAATCATCATGGCATCATAAACATGTCATGCTAGCATGTTATCATAATAACATCCTATCCTTATCCTAATATCATAGGATTCATCATAACACGTAATGCTAGTATCATTTCATCATATCATCATAACATCCTAGCATCATATAAATGTCATGCTAGCATCATATCATCATATCATAGCATCATGGGATCATAAAAAAAAGTCATGCTAGCAATTTATCATTATAGCATCATATATTTATCCTAGCATTCTAGGATCTCATCATAACCTAACATCTTATAAATATCATCATATTTATCATCATCATAGCATGTCATCATACTGTCATTATCATATCATGTCATCATGCTTTTCATCATCATAACTCATTAACATGCATTCATCATACTTAGCATATTCTCATGCATAAATCATCATACATATCATCAAACATTCGTCATCATAGCATAGTCACATAACATCATAAAGCATCATAATCATACTAACAGCATGTATGTCAGCCCAAAACATAATTGCATGTAAAGTGTTGAAAAGGGCATCTAGAACTCACCTGAAAGTAGAGTGGCTCTTAGCTTCTTAAACCGAATCGCCTTGGCTAAGACTCAAGAACCTACATCATTACATTGTCTCGTTACATTTCATTTCTAGACTTAGAATTTATTCTAAGCCTTCATAGCTCACTTAACCAGTCCCAGTATTCGAAAACCATTATGTCCCCGAAGCTTAACTAGTATTCGAATGATAGAGTACACGAAAGGCATGTAGTTCACGAAATGTCCAAAGTACACGAAACCCCTGAACTACACACAACCTCAAGGTACACGAAATTGAGTTCAAGAGCCCTGAGTTCACGAATCCTTAGTTCACGAATTTATGTTCACGAAAACTAGTTCTCGAAACTTAGTTCACGAATTGGGATTCACGAAGCCAAGTTCACAAAGGGTGTTCGCATACTCCATTTCGTGTACACTTCGAATACTCATCTTTCTTACATAAAACATCTTAGAAAACTATCCAAGAGTTTGGGGGGCTAGTTCTAGGTTCCTTATGACCTTACCAACACATTGGAACAAAAAAGGAACGAACTTTATGCATAAAGGTGTGAGTTTTATGCATAAGTTCCCTTTTCCATAAAAATCCTAACTTTCTCGCATAGGACACTTACTTGATGTTAAATGATCCTTCTGGTAGCTTCTCGTGTGTTTCTTCCTTCGTTTGGTTGCTCAAAAGCCATTTCTTGTGAGTACTTGAGAGAGTGTGCTTCCAGCCAAAGGTGAGCACGGTTCCCCGAGGCACTCATATATATAGGCAAGGTTCACGAAGTTGTTCACAAAAAGGGAGTTCACGAAAATGAGGTTCACGAAATCTAACTTCGAGTACTGCTGTTTTCCTGAACTATGAGTTCACGAAATGGGTTTGAGTACCCCTTTTTCGTGATCTTTAATTAGTTCATTTTTCATTCCTTTTTCCCCCACAAGTTAATTATCCGTTACCCATTCGTAAGTTCAACTAACTTGTATATTAAATTTGGGATGTTACGAATTTATAGTGATTTAAAAAAGAATAATTTGTTCTCCAACGGTCACTTGTATTATTTAATTTTTTTAAGCCTTCAAACGATCGATTGCCCGTGAGAGCTTTCACGCCTGTGGCGGTAGCGCCCCGGTCACGCCCCTATGTAGTGTGGGGAGGTCGCCAAGGAGGCATGACCGGCCACTCTCACGCGTCCATCACCCACCACTACACATAATCTAATGGGTTTCTGCTTAAATATTAGTGTCAATTTTAGTTGGTAGTTTATGTTCTGATGAATGGTTGTCAGGGTATCTTAGCTTTCGTACGATGTTGTGTTTGATGTTACTTATGTTTTTAAACGAAAGACATTATCTAATTTGAGTGATTTGTGAATACTTTGTCTGATTTTATTTATCTGAATAGTTTTTTTAACAGAAACTCTCGAAACATACAGAACACCCAAAACGAACCAGCAAGACGCTAAAGCTAATATAGGCATCAAAGATACAATACCAATCAAAAATTTTTTGAATAGTTAGGGTCAAATAATAAGAAGATTTGTAAAAATGAGTATTGAGATTAATGCAATGTTTTTATAACCGGACTGAACGTCTTACTGTTTACTGATTGAACTGGATTTAAGAACTAGATGACATAATAAATATATAAAATATTCCAAAAAAATTATAGAATTATAAACACATTTAAATAAACATAATTAATGTTCAAACAAACATAATCATGTTTAAAAAATATAAGGTTTGATTTTAATCTTTTATTCCTTGAATTTTAGTTAAACAAAATAAGTTGAAATCCGGTCTGACCGGTAAACCGGGTCAACTGTCCGGTTACCTCAACGTTGTGTTCCAGACTTTCAAATCGGAAGGAAAGGAAACCTAAGGAATTTTGTCTAGTTTTCCTTCCATTTCCCTCCCTTCCCTCCTTTAATGAAACTCGGGAACACAACATGTGCTATTTTCCTTTCTCTTCTCTTGTTAAATGAAACTTAGGAACACAAAAGTGTTTCTTTTTTCTTCTAATTTCCTTTCTTTTCTCTCCTTAAATGAACTCGGGAACATAGCTTAAGGGCGGTTTGCATGTTACTTTTGGGCCGGCCGACCCCCTGTTTTCGGCCCGGCCGGTCCGGTTTTCAAAAAGTGGATTTAACGTGATAATATTTAGCCTGTGGCACCATGCCCTTTCATTCAATACATATTCAAGTAGAGAATCGCGTAAGCACTTTAAATCATGCGTGCCTGACATAGTGGGAGACCGAAAGAGAAGCGGTTGTAGAGTCACATAAATATATATTATAGAAAACACTAAACGCTAGTTAAGCGGTGGGACAGGAACTAGGGATTAAGAGGATTAGTCGGCTCTAATTAGATTGGAATTTTTAGAAGTAATTTGTCAAAATTATAAATTTATAAATTATAACCAAATTTTCTATATAATTTTTATAAAAATGTTCAATTATATATATATATATACATACACAACTCCCCGGAAATCTAGCCGGAATTTCAAAGGTTGCCGGAGTTTTATCCAGAATTCCAAAGGCTGCCTGATTTTTTCGCCGAAATCCGGCTGATATTTGGCCTATTTCCGGCCGATTTGACCGCCTAGGCAGATTGATCGTAGATTTTTCAGACTTTGACTGACTAGGACCGTCTAATGATTTTCTCCTCTGATTACAAGAAATCGAATTGGTTCCTACTTCCTAGGCGATTAGCGATTAATAGCCACCTAGGGCCGATCGTTACAACACTATGATGAAAGCAATCAATACAAGTGTTTATGCGATTATTGTTGTTAAAATTGGTTATGTGACAAATGGTCCTCTATTTTATTTTCTTTATGTGTAACTGATTTATTTTTTTATCCTAATTGTTCAACTCATGTTAATCCTTTTCAAAAGAAGTATATTTTAGTCCCTTTCATAAAAGAAGTATAAAATAAGCATAATTTGCACAATAAAACTAAAGGCACAGAATGTGTTATTTCTTTGTTATAATATATTGATTTTGTATAATTTTCGAGTATTTCAGGTACAGTTAATCAGGATACAGCTTAGAGTTGCAGGGTATGGTTGGACCTCATTTTCCATTTCCTAAACGTATTGGTTCATGGATCGGGTCATGGTTTGGTTTGTGGATCAGGTCATGGTTCGGTTCAAGCGGTGGATCATGGTTCAACACATTGTTTGGGTCATGGGTCGGGACATAGTTTGGTTCATGGTTCGGGCCATTGTTTGAGTCAAGGGTCGGGTAGTTATTCGAGTCATGGTTTGGTTATGGATCAGGTCATAGTTCGAATCATGGTTCGCGTCATGGTTCAAGTATTGGGTTGACTCACGGTTCGAGTCATGGTTTGGATCATGGGTTGGATCATTGTTTGAGTCAAGGGTTGAGTAATTGTTTGAGTCATGGTTCGAGTCATGGTGTGGGTCATGGGTTTGGTTATGGATCTGGTCATAGTTCTAATCATGGTTCGCGTCATGGTTCAGGTATTGTGTCAAGTCATGGTTTGTGTCATGGTTCGGGTCATGAGTCAGGTTAAGGGTTGAGTCATGGTTTTGGACATGGGTCGAATCATTCCTTCAAGAAAAGAAATAGGAAAAAAACACTCCTATTCCAAGAAATGAAAATCATAAAAATGAAGGAATCACATTTATTATGGAATAGTACATTCCATTCAATTCTTATATGTTAACCAAACACGTTTTTTTATTATAACGTAATGACTCATTACATTTCATCATTTATTCATGCATACCAAGCGCTACCTTAGTGTATTTAGGTGTCATTAACTGTGACCGAACAAACTTTAACAACACAAAGGGTATAACAAATATTTTAAAAAATGTGCCGGCAAAAACTAAGCCCGTGTGCTCTAAAAATCACTTCTATGACACTTGGGTCACAATGTCACAGAAAAAAAAACACATTTATTAATTACTTATATATATATAAACCAACGTCGGTGGCCAGCCGACGTGGTTTTTTTTTCTTTTCTTTTTCTTATTTATATTTTTATATTAAATATTTTAATTGCATTTTCTTTTTAATTAATTCAGCATTTTTTAACCTAATTTTTTTATCTTTAACCTTTTTTTTCATATTCTCCCATCTTTTTCCCAACTATTTTTAATAATCTCTCTTTTTTCACTTTTTTTTCAGTTGCAACTGATCTTTAGACTTTAAATCTTCATCATATGATTTCAGAGTTAAAACTCCTTAAATTTCAAAAAAACTTTGTAAATATTACTTTAACTTCTTCAAATTTCTAATTTACCTCTTTTGTTATTTAACTAAAAATAAAATTTTCTTACATCCGTGTCTACTTCTGGAGTACTTTTCTTTCTAAATGAACCGCTTCAAAAGGTTGCAACGATATTACGACCGCAGGCCGCAACAAAGGGGGTCTCAAACTTGAATTAAATCAAAAGTGAGACTTTTGACCCTGAACTTTGAACTCTTATTTTTAAAGCTCACTCATACTTTACTCACATATTTTTAATATTCACATATTTTATTTGTAATTAATTCACAAACTATTTACCTAATAAAAATATTTAAATAATACTAATAATTAAATAATAATAATAATAATTAAATATTTCTAAACAGAGAATGATAATAGTAATTGAGAAACGTAACTTTTTTATGGTTTAGTTTTATAAATTAACAATTTGTGTTTTGAGTTCATATTCCTTAGGAGTATACTATCAAAATCGAATACTCATTAGTCCAATCGAACACATTTATAACAACTACCTTTTAGAATTTAAAGTTTACCTTTGCACTCAATATCAAAACTTTTATGTTTAACTTCTAAACTTTTATGCTCTATCCCTAGACTTCGTAGAGCGTCGATTTGACCCTCCTTAAGTTTGTAGAGTTAAAAGTTTATTTATACACTTAATATTAAACTTTTATGATTAACTCTTATAATTTTACGTTCCATTCATAAATTTTGTAAGACGTCACTTAAAAGTCTATCCCTATATGTTTTTAGTCGATAGTATAAATTTAATTACTAACCGTTATGACGCCGCCGCAACATGCGGCGGGTCAAAATACTAGTTATATATAAAACAAATAGCAATTGGTGGTCAACCAACTTGCGTCACAATTTGATTTTTACATGCGTCACATTATTACTATGTTATTTAATTCTCTTTCCTATATTAAATGCACATATATTCTCTTTAGTAAATATTAAACAATTAAATTAAATGTAATAACTAATGATTTTAGCTATAATTTTTTATATTAATAATAAATTTTTAATAAACTAAAAATCAATTCTTTTTATTAAAAAAAGATTTTCAAAATAAAAATTATATTAAACAATTTTTCTAAAAGTAAACAAAAACCAGAAATTTAAACAATATTTCTATATATAAAATTATGTTTTTCAGACAATTTTAAAAATGAAATGTTAAAAAATGAGTTTTAAAAAAATAAAAAGTTAAAAAAATAATATTATTGTTTTGTTATTTAAAATATATGTATGTATATGGATAAATTCAATCATATATATTTCATATCAAAAATTGTTTTTTAATCCTATATTTTTATTAGTTACTATATAATATTTTTGTACACGGGTTATTAACCTAGTTATTTATATATACAAAGACCAAACGCCATCACTGCTTATGAACATGGAGAGCCGAATAATAGTTATTACTAAATAAGTATTTATATTTTACATCATATAAGCATATGTTAACACAGCTTGCTGGCTAAAGCTTAGGGTTTCCTTTTAGGGATCAGCAGTTCGAATCTTGGGGTCACGTTCTTTTTTCTTTACTTCAATAATAATAATTAACTTAAAGAATAATTGTAAGTAAATAATATTAGTAAATAAATATACATCCAGATAAGTTGTGTGGTAGAAGACTCACCTTCTAATGTGGAAGTCAAAGGTTCTACTCCCACTTGAGGCACTTTGATGGATACCAAGTGAGGGGAAGAATCTTGAGCTTAATCTCGGGTTCTGAACCGATGGGGGCGCAGTTTTTACAGCAAAAATAAGCTGGTTTCTGCGCATCAAGTGCAGCTCTTCCGAAGGTGGCGCCCGGTAAAACGGGTTATCGCTCCCTTGAGGAAGGGGTCTTCCGAGGCCTGCTGGCGTGGTGCATATGCCACGACGTTACGCTCGGTTGTTGCTGTTAAAAAAAAAAGTAAATAAATATACATAGTTTACTAAAGAAATCAAGTAGTAGCCATAGCTTGCTAGTTAAGTCTTACTCTTTTTTAAAGGGTTGGCGGTTAGAATCTCTACAACTTTTTTTTACATTAATAATAAAATAATTAAATAATAAAAGTAAATGAATAATGATATTAGTTAAAGAATATTAGTTAAATAATATGAATAATCGTACATTCTTCGTTTGATTATGTTCGTATTTACGCTAGATATTTGGAATACAAAAGTATTTTTTGTTATTTTCGTTCTACGAATTTTAGCACTGTGTGTTTATGTATGCATCTCTATTATTTGGAACTCACACATTTTTACAATGATTCAATTTATTATTTTAGGACGGATTGACAGTCAATACAACTGGTTTTTGGGTCTACATTTTGATATTCGTGGTATTGCTACTGTTGTCGTAACAGATTACTCATATTGGTAAAACGATATGCCTCAAGTTTTTATTTTTTAATTGGGTCGTACAGTCTGCAGCGCGTTTTAGGTTGTCTTTAGTTTTTTACTACTATTGAATGCTCACAAATGAACAACAATATTATTTAAATATATACTAATTTTTTCGTTTTATTTGTTGATCATATGTTTCTATATCTTAATGCTAGATTTTACGACTAAACAAAACCCTTTTCTTATGATGGTAACGCTTAAGAAAAGTAAACCTTAGGATTTTATGTCATAGTGAGAATCATTGTGTCGTGTTTTTATATTTTCGTTTTTATATACGAGATCATGTCTTCATTCTAATAGTCATAATTGTAACAAAATTCCCGCCGCAACGCGATGGAAACCAACTAGTTGCTAGTTAAAACTAAAAACTAAACTAAGTTTGTGGTTTATACTTTATAGTTCAACTAAAAAATAATCACAGATGGTATTCGAATAAAAAAGCAAAAACGTAATAAATCTTTTTTCTCGTTAACTTGACACCGACTGTACTCAGTAGATGTATGAAAGACTCAAAAGAGCCATTGACTTGAACACTGGCCAATAGTTTCTTCCACAGCGACGATCACGTTTCCGATCGTCATCATCGGAGGTGAGTTCTTATGACTCCGATCAAAAATGCTGTTGCAGATGCTACGATTTAAGCACCGTTAGGTACGTATGCAGCTACTTCAATATTTCCGATTGTAATTGAACAGCTCTACCAGAGTACTTTCGTTAGATTTTACGATCTATATTTCAATTCGTTGAGTCCAGAACACCAAAAGCATGCAAATTACTAAGATATTGATGAGATTATTCATGTAGATCTATATTTCGTTATATTTTACGACCATTTCATTTGAAATTTGATCACCCTAATTTTGCGAGGCATAGCTTTGTTGGTTAATATGGATGAGGATTTCAGTTTTCGTTGAATCGTTTTGTTAGTTAATAATTTAATATCAGTTTTCGTTGAATCGTTTTGTTAGTTAATAATTTAATATGGATGAGTATTTCTCTTTTCATGTTCAGGTGTGAAATAAAATACCGAACATGCCCTTGGATTCTAGAGATTCCCACAATAATAATCATCATTCTCCCATTTGAGACTTATTCTAGTTTGCTCTAAAATTTCTTCCTCTACTATTTCAGGACAACTTTAGTGTGGTTGAAATGAAGTGCATCTTTTTCTTCCATCTCCTAAAGTCTTGACCATCTAATTTGTCTAGTTTTGCAAATTTACTTGGTCATATCTCTAACAGAATCTCCGGACGCCATTTAAAATTGAAACTAAATTCTTAAAATTCCATTTATTAGAACACTAGATATATATATATATATATAAACATATATATGCCTTGCAATTAGGTTGTAAATCTTATGAGTTACTAAGTAACAATTTACAAAATATCAAATTTGTTCCGTACTTGCTTAGTGTATTTTTAAACCAGAAGTATCAGTATGCAGAAAATATCCACAAATCAAATAGCAAAACAAAATCACATCAAATCAAATATATCTAGAAGTTCAAAATCAATTTGTATAATCACCTGTTCCACTATTTTCAATAAATTGTATTTTATGAATGTAACCTAATTCGAAACTAACTGTGGAATACACCGTATTTTATAATTATAATCACCATGGACGAAGCTTAATAGGGGCCGGTCACCCCCTCTTTTTTCCATCCGTAGTGGTAATTTATTAGCCGAAAGGTTATCTTTGATTATTCATGATTTTATACAAAATCAGTGATATAAATTAACTTTGAATGCCTCCTCTGTGTTCCATGACAGTTGGAGAAACAGGTGTTGCAGCACCATTTTTTAAGACAATCCGGATCACAACCAAAGTAATATTTCTCAGTACTTGATTTAGTTATCATATCAGGAGAGAATCATGGCTGATGCACTTGGTCTTCACATAAATAAATTATCCAAATATTGTGAGCTTGTTAGTTCCCTGGGAAATGCAACACCATTTTTAAAAACAGTTATAATGAAATCTTTTGATGGTCTCATGCATCACCTTGGAGACATGATGGTAGGGTGTGAAAATAAGGAAGTGCTGGATTTGCTGAAACAATTAGAAGGCCTGGTGAGAAGCACAGCTACTTGGTATAGTGATAAATACGTAAATGCTTTTTCAGGAATGAGAGATTATACTGCTAGGGGTGTTGAATTAATAACAAGAATGGATAAGATGACAGTTATCTGTGAGCAACTCTGTAACATCAAATATGACTCAGACTCAGATGTAGATGTAGATGTAGATGTAGATGTAGATGTAGAGGAAGAAGAAGCTGTGGTGGGATTTGATAATGAAGTAGAATTACTTCTTGATCAACTTACTGGAACTTCTATGAAGCAATTCCAAATTATTTCAATTACAGGAATGGCTGGGCTTGGAAAGACCACTTTGGCTAGAACATTATACAACCATGAATTAGTTAAGTATATGTTTGACTTTCGAGCGTGGACTTCTGTTTCTCAGGCATATCAAACAAAGGATTTGTTACTCGGCATTTTAATTTCTTTTATCGATGTTCCTACAGATGATCTTTACAAAGTGAGCGAGCACGAGTTGGGGGAAAAGCTATACAGAAAATTAAAGGGTCGTAAATATATGGTGGTCTTTGATGATATCTGGGATTTTAGGGTTTGGGATATTCTCAGAATGTATTTTCCAGATGACAACACTGGAAGCCGAGTTTTATTTACTAGCCGCGACATAGATGTAAGTTTACATGTAAAGTCTGCAAGACCTGCTCATGTTTTACGTCTCCGAACTGAAGTTGAAAGTTGGAGCATATTTCTGAAGAAGATGTTTAGAAAGGGACTATGCCCTCATGAATTGATGAAATCAGGACGGGTGATAAATAGAAAATGTGAAGGTTTGCCTCTTGCAATTGTTATAGCAGCTGGTCTGCTGAAAAATAATCTTTCAATAACCTGGTGGGAGCAAATTGCTGAAAGTCTTCGTTCATTTATGGTTAGCGACCCAGGACAATACATGGACTCACTGGCTTTAAGCTACAACCATTTGCCTCCTCACTTGAGACCCTGTTTTCTCTTTTTTGGAGCATTTCCTGAGGACTATGAAATCCCCGTGACAAAACTGGTTTGGCTATGGATTGCTCAAGGATTCATCCATGAAACCGGGAGCAGAATGTTAGAAGATGTTGCCGGGGATTTCTTGGTGGATTTAATTAGGAGAAGTCTGGTGATGACATCCAGAATAAAGGCTGACAGCCAAGTTAAAACTTGTCGCATCCATGACTTATTGCATGATTTTTGCTTGAGAAAAGCCGAGGAAGAAAATTTTTTGTCAAACAATTATAGGTATGATCATGTTTCTGCATAAACATTCTCAAGTATGAATTACTAACCAAAACTTGCAGGTATGGCATGGTCTCGTCAGTGCATTGTTTTCCATTGGAGCTAAGAAAATTTCTTCAAGAGGGTGGATCCATTCATATCGACACTTACAAATTCCTTAGGGTTTTGGATATGGAGTCATTCCGTATCTCCTTATTCCCTTTAGATGCAGTGCAAATGGTTAATCTGAGATACCTGGCCTTTCAAGCACATGATGGAAGTCCCCATGCATCAATATCAAAGCTTTTTAACCTACAAATGCTCATAATATCCTCAAGGAAGAATATTGTTATACCTAAAACCATATGGAATATGATAAATCTAAGGCACCTAAATATCAGATCTGGGGAAAACCTTTTGGAGGATCCTAGTTTTTTACAAGTGACACAGAATGATGAACCTAATGCATTGGCTAGCTTTCAAACCTTATCACAAGTATGTCCGCGATCTTGCCACAATATATTTTCAAGTACTCCTAATCTTAGGAAGCTTGGGTTTTGTGGACCCTTGATATCAATCCTAGGTGATATGGATTTTCCTAATCTAGGCTCTTTGGAGCACCTTGAAAAATTGAAGTTGCTTAATACATTTTCATACCCTGAAGCAACCAGATCGTGCAATCCTATTATGTTTCCTAATAATCTAAAGAAATTAACATTATCAAATACTGGCTTGGATTGGGAAGAGATGTGGAGTTTCTCCTTGCTACCTAACCTTGAGATATTGAAATTGAAGTTTCAAGCATGCATTGGAGAAATATGGGAGACAGGGGATGCAGAGTTTGGTCAACTCAAGGTGTTGAAATTGCATTATCTGGACTTAAAGCAATGGGTTTGTTCGAGGGATAATTTTCCGAGGCTGCAACGTGTGGTGGTTCATTGTTGTTTAAAACTCGCTAGCGTTCCAACGACTCTTGGAGAGATTTATACATTAGAGGTGATTGAGGTAAGTGGATGCAGTCTTTCTGCATATACATCTGCAGTGGAAATTCAGAAAGAGCAAGAGAGTGAAGGAAACAATTTCTTGAAAGTCCACGGTAAACAAAATTACTAAGGCACTTGTGTTAATATTATGTGATTCAAATCTTATCATTTAAAATCATAGAAGTGTGTTATGCATGTCTCACTGATTTCTCTAGAAAATAAAAGAAATTTGTAAACTTTATATAGATTTAAATTGTTACGTTTGAACTACGTTTGATTAGTTCCGAGTAATATATATCTTTTGACCTAACAGAATGGGCATATAGATGAACTATGTTAAAATCAACTTTTTGAGTAATTTAAGTGCATGTTTTATAAGTTGCTTTCAAATGAAATATCAAACATGCACTTGTATTACTTCTAATTATACTTTTTTTAGAACTTCTTTCTAAGAGTAAATGTCTATACCAAGATTATGTCGTAACTAAAAAGTAGATTAGATTGTAATTAGAAAAACTTTTAATTTTTTTAAAAAAATAATAGGTGTTAAATCTTAAGATGTTTTCACCTCTAGATACAAAATCATTAGGATGAAGGTGAGATATGAAAGAAAGAAAATCAAAGGAATACAAGACAATTAATAAAGTGAGAGAGAGAAGGCAGGATACAAACATAGATTTGATAATGCTAGTAAAAGGGCATTTAACTATTAGCTTCTAATCTAGTGTTTATTCTCTTGATTTTTCCATAAAAGGTTTTACGATTAAGAGTTAAGTTAAACTAAATAAGCGTCTTAACCTAAAAAGCCTAAGAATGATATTGAGCCATTAGATCATTAATCAATGACCATGATTAAATCAAGTTGTTAGAGGGTATTATAGTAATAGCTACTTTTGTTAACTTTTTATCAAGTTCCTCCATCTTGTTTAAACGTTCCTAACTTTTACATACGAAATTATTTTTTGAAAAAAAAATATACCATAAAAATGAGCATGTTTTATCTTCCAAATTAGTATATTATTGCTATAGAAAATTTTTTTGTTTTTTAGTTCAATGTGTCTTTTGTAGAGGTCATTGTATTTTTTTGTACATGGATTGTCTTTTGTATATGATATTGTGTCTTTTGTACAAGTTATTGTGTCTTTTGTGTTTCTGCTCAATGTTGTGTTTTCGTGAATAATTTCAGACACAATGATGTTAAATACATAATATCAAGCAAGGATGACACAATAACGAGTATAAATAACACAATGATCTTTAAAAAAGACACAATTAACTGTAAAAAGACACAATGACGAGTATGAACAGTTTTGTACAGGTCATTGTGTCTTTTGTATAGGCATTGTGTCTTTTGTACATGTCATTGTGTCTTTTGTATTGGTCATTGTGTCTTTTATACAAGTTATTGTGTCTTTTGTGTTTGCTTAATGTTGTGTTTTGCTAAATAATTTTATGCACAATGATGTTGTAGAATATATAATGTTAAACAAGAATAACCCAATGACAGTATGAATAACACAATTATCTTTAAAAAAAATAATTATACACAAACGTTTAATAAAAACACAATGATCTGAAAAAATTCCAATTTTTATAGAAAAATTATACTCATTTTAAAGATAAAAAATGATTGTTTTTATGATATTTTTTTTAAAAATAAATAATATAATATGTAAAAGTTATGAACGTTTAAAAAAATATGAGGGGAAAGTTGTTATGACTAAATTACCCTCTAACAACTTTTCTCTCTAAAATTTTAAATTTTCCATCTTAAATTTGATCTCATGATTTAATGGTCAATAATCATTCTTAGCTTTTTTAGGACAATAGGACTATTTAGTTGAAACTAATCCTTAGGATTAAATCGGAATCAATGCATATTTGTTTATGCATTGTAAGAGAATTTACCGTTTACCATGTTTGTATGGGTTTCTCATGTGGTGGGCTTAGGCGTCAAATCCGAGAGAATATATAAAATCCCTACGTATATGTCTTCGTTTCAAGTATAATTTATTCTGCTAATTTAATTCAAAGACATTTTATTTATTTTAGATTTTTTTCTCTCTTTTATTTTGGAACAGAACAAATATCTTCAGTTATATTGAAACATTATTGTTCATCCCTTATTTCAATCCTGCAACTAAATCGTTATAAGGGTCAAAGAAGAACAAAAACAAATAAACGGTCATCGTTGTTCCCTCCTTAGGTTTTATTTTCGTTTGATTGAACTATGAAACAATTATCATTCACCTATGTTTTATTAAATAATTTCTCAATAAAATATCTAAACATTTCACAAAATTCTTATGAAGCTAAGGTAAACTTCTACAATTGAATACCAAAGTTCTTATGGGCTTGGCTTTTTTTTTTTTAATAGCATTTGATCTCAACGTGTGAACCATTGATTTTCAGGCAACGTCGTCAAGGTCTAGTTACAATGACCTCCGTTGAAACCCCACTACCACTCGAAGAGGAAACCACACAAATTATAACATTCAAACCTCATTAAAACTGATGTTCACTTATGCGAGCATCATAAATAAGTTCATTTAAAAAGTTAACTTGTTACAATAAATTTAAGATTTTCAATAAATTATTTGATTTACATTAATTTTTATAAAGATCTTTTTGCACTCTTTTGTTGTTCTCTTAAAACAACCAATAACCTAAAGTACAAAAAAACTAGGGCTGACTCAAAGCAAGGACAAATCAGGCTATTGCCTCAGGCCTAGTTTTTTGAGTGGCCCAAAATTTTTAATTTTTTTTATATTTTGTATAAAAAATTATATAGTGAATTTAGCAACCTTATAGACGTTTTGAATCACTTGAAATACCTCGATTATTTTTCAAATGCAAGGATTCAATATAAAATATTGTTGAATATGCCAGTTATGGTGGCATCGATGGAAAAGAGTTTTTTTGAAATTGAAGTTATTGAAACCTTAATTGCAATCCACGGTCTCCCAAGAAAGAATTTGCGGATTGACGATGATTTCTATAAAGACTAAAAGTGATTAAAGAATTTGCTACCAATAACATTAATTAGACGAGTTTCATGAATCATGGGTTAGAGTTAGCTATTCCTATATGTCATTTTAATACTATGATTTTGTTATTTTTATTGGTATAACGTTAATCATCAATTAAAAATGAGTTTATATAATTATCAATTCGTTTGAACCAATGTGTATTTTTTTCCCCTTCTTGTCCCGAGCACTAAACTTCTCATAATTGGCCCTGCAAAAAACAAAAGCATGCGTGAACAAATGACAATTATAACACATACAAATCTAAACAACATAACATTTGGAGTAACTTACTAATATGGTCCTTGTGGTTTGCTATTTTTTCATTCTTAGTCCTTAGGTATCATAAATAACATGTAAGGTCCCAAACTCTAGATATTTATAACATATATAATTCTTAATTTACCAAAATATACTCACTAACTTGACCAAATAACACTCACTTAAGCACTATATGTGTTACAAATGTTTAAAGTTTAAAACCATATGTATATTATGAAACATAGGGACTAAGAGTGAAATGCTAACATTTGGCATATCAAAGGCATTATCATATATAACAACACATTTTAGGGGTTGTTTGGTAGCCTCTTAATAGTCATTAAAATGTTATCTTTTAATAACTCATAGCCTCTAAATGGTTAAAATGTAACCCGATGTAAGCGGTCAATACCCTAAAAACAATACTAAATTAAAGATTGTCTAACTTATACTAAAGACACTATAACTAGTCCTAGACCTAGAATTGACCAAAACACCTAGTAATAATCGGAAATCATAAACTAAACCGCTACGAAGGCAAGTGTACCTATCGGTGACAGTATAGCTCGTGGAAGTCCGGATATCGAACCAAAGGACACTAGTTTGACAAACTAACCTAGACTGTGAACAAAATAAAGTAAAAGATGGGGTTTGGTGCAAATCTGATAACCTGATTTAAATTGAAACTGACAAATCAACTAAACTAACAACTAAACTCTAAAACTGCAACTAACACAGGAAATGTAAATGAAATCTGACTGCAATAAGGAAATAATGGTATACCTAGGATGGGAATCAAAAGTGTGACAAATGATGGCTTGGACTAACTTATAAAGGATGAAGACTAGGATCTTAAGGAACGAACTTAGAATAATCTAATGGGACCCATATCAAATACCAGGCAACACCAATGGAAATCCTAAGACTGTAATGTATGCACTAGTCTACCGGGTCACCTTCTGAATTTTCCCGATATACAATTGCACTCCAACGGGTGGATCCCTTCCCGGATTTCTCCACCCGCGTGTATCCTAAGACACTTGAGAGCTATAAAGTGACTACTTTGACATGGATTGACACCAACACTAAGTAAATCTAAGACAACGCCCTCCGGGTCGTTTAACTCAAATCTCCCAAGTGAAAGAGACCAACCATCTAACCTATCACCTCCTGGATTTCTATATTAGGTCACACATGCACATCACAACACTTAATGATGTATAATCATATGGAATGTGATCAACAATCCATAAACTAACCTAAAACACCAAGTAGTAGGCCTAACATGCATCTAATGGTGGAAAGACCTTCGTAGACACACATGGATCCAACATTCATCAAGTATCATCATTCAACACATGCAAAAACCATCAAAGATCATAACTTTACAGCTGATGACAATGCATATATCATCCCACTAGTCAGAAACTCGCGCGATGCAGCGGCGGTAACCCCTTACCAAATCGTAAATTATAACAGCCTATTTTTAAAAAAACTATTTTGAAATGCTTATAATTATGTATACAAATTTTTTTTTAAAAAATCGACATAACATCCATGAAATTATTAATACACTGACCCATTTCATGCTTAGTAAGTTGTTTTTGTTCAGCCTATTTGGGTAAACTATAACAAAAATTCATATACCTCACACTTATTTCAACATGATTGAAAGTTTAAGAACGCACTATGCTAACAAGCTAGAGTTCTCACACTCATTATTTTTATTATTAGTAACATGTTTAACATGCTTAAGTTTGAGGTTCGGATAATATCAGGAAGAATATAACACAATCAGCTATCATGACTCATCTATGAAGTAATGAAATCTTTTTTATGAAAACTTTTATTATGTAACCTTTCAATAAAATGAACCCTTGTTGAATTTAAGAAACAAATTGAACATATTTTTTTGGGTACATATATTGACCTTATGACAGATTCAAGAGCCTCATAGTCAATCTTATGTTTCTCAATAAATTATTGATTCATTACCCACGGTGCATCTAGAATAACCTTATCAACCCACCTACACAAATATAGAAACAAAGAATTTTCAAACCAGATTTATCGATAATTGAGTAGTTTAAAGTTAATACTATAATTGTTAAATCTTTCATAGAAACATCTAGCATAAATTTACTATCGGTCATGATTGTTTTTCTCTTTAACCAGGAGGTCACATGATCCTTGTAGCACCCAACCAATAGAGAAAGAATTGCTTATTTAAAAGCGTTAAATACTATTTGTTCATCATTTCGACGGCAATACCGCACATAAAAAAGGTCAAATGGCCACACAGAACTGTAATAGAAACCAACACATAAACCGTTATTTTTAACATCAAATACGTAAGAATATTGGGTTCCTAAAGTATGTTTTAGGAACCGTGCATGGTTTAGGGGGAATGCCCCCTTTGGCTTGTAATTTCTTCCTGATGGTATATATTTTTCCGGACAAAATGCCCTTTATCCAAAAAAATACGTAAGAATATGTTTGACTTCTAGTGTTATTAAAATCATTGCATCATTTATTGATAAATGAACATCAAGTATATAAACAACCTAACAATACGCACCTTTGAGTTCAAACTATCAATAAATAGAAATTGTCAAGCTCCAAACTTTCATGTAATGCCTTCGCAAGATGTTCATCTTCTTGCATATGGAGATTGTCATCTAAACAACAAATTTCAATTCAAGTATGGTTACACGACCAACATGACACAACAACATTATCAAACCAGTAACAGTTTGGTTAACTGATATTTTGTGCATATCTAGTTCTAACCTTAAAAACAAATGGGTCATACACATAGACATAGAAAACAATCTATTTTAGACAACAAATGCAATCCATTTTTTTCTCAGGTTCCTAATGTAAAAACACGATGGAAGATGAGTCCTAACAACAACAACAACAGGCATACCCAGTAAGAATCTCACATAGAGTAGGGTCTGGGGAGGGAAAGATAAAGACACACCTTACCCCTATCTACGAATAGAATAGAGATGCTACTCCGTAAGAGTCCCCCGGCTAAAAAAAAACTCCTTTTTTGTTTTTTTTATTATTATTATCAATTTTTTTCCACACACACACACACACATATATATATATATATATATATATATATATATTGAGCATACACAAATAGCTACATCACCACGGGTTTAAGCATAAACATGTAGCACATAGGTTATGATAAACATAAAAAGAAACCCACCCATTTATGTCCTCATATCCAACACAAAACCGAACATGCACATAAATAATACATAACCATTTAATACATTATATCATGCAAACAATCTAACATATAAGTTCTAACCAAGCATACAAAAACCATATGTCACATAATTGACATGGTGCATCATTAAAAATGTTGTTATGTTTGGTATTATTTCAATTTTACAAGTCAATGTCTTTAGTATGAAAACTTAGCATACCCTTGTAAAGTTCAGTTTTGTAGCAATAAGATAAATGATATTGAATATCACAATCTTGAAAGTTGAAATACCAAGATATCAAGATATTAAAACGAATTTCTTGAGTGCCTCCAAATACTACAAGTCTACAACAATTGCACCAACTTCATATGCCACCATCAAAGGCGTGCAATTAATGTTCAGCCAATTTATAATAAAGATGTGGGAACTAGAACCAGAAAAGGCTATAACATGATGGAAAAACATTCTCAATTCAATGCAAACATTGCAAAAAGTGATGCCTCTGCAGGCAATTTTGAACATTATCAATGAACTCTATAACTTCATAACCCCAATTAAGATAACTTCAAACATGAGCATTGATTTAAATAGTGTTTAATTTTCACAAGGAGGATAAAAAATAAAACACAACTAAATTGAAATACATGAGATATAAGCCTGCATGTATAAAAACAACTTCTAGTTCAGGGACTATACCAACCCTATGCTTTAGCCTTCATGTTGCATCTTAAGTGATAGATGCTACTGGTCATGTATGTCTTTTGCCTAGAAAGTGTGTTACAAAACAACTTTACTGAAAAATGAAGAGAGAAGATGATGATGATGATGAAATCTATGACAGAAACACTTACCTAGATCACACAGGAATGCCGGAATCCTGCCAGGGTAAAATTAAACCATATGACAGAAATCTAAAAATGTACCTGAAGGTTATAAAGGACATAAAACCAATGTAACCTATAAATTCTTAAACCTTTTACAAAATTTTCATGAAATTAAATACTAACAACAAAGAAATGAGAAAAAAATAATAATCCATATATGTGATTGTAATTCGTTCTACAAGTAATCAACATTTGAAAAGTACAAATGTTAAAGTCAAATTTAAGCAACCTGTAACAGAATTAACATAATTAAGTTGGAGCAAATTTCCGTTTTGTTTATGAAAAAACACTTGATAACATGTGGGTATTGACAAAGAAATTGCAAGTTATTTTCTTAATTTCTTTATTGCAATTTTGGTCTGATTCTAGCATGAACACTTGATTAAGCCTAAACAGTCTCATCAAACACAATCACCTCATAAGCAAAACATCTAAAACTTTCAGATACATATCAATGCGTTCAAAGGGTGAACAATGAACTTGCAGGTCTGCAGTTATATTACATGACCAAAAATAAACACGTGATCTTGATTTTCACGTTCATTGCGATCAACAAATACACAATGAAACTTTATCCAGCCACAAACATAGCAATTTTCACTTCTTTACATTGCCACAAAGAGGCAATTTTACCCTTTTGTTACATCAAAAATTAGGTATAAAGATATGCGTATTTGAACAAAAAATGTAACTAAGCCCTTATCAAAAACAACTATTTCTTTGCAAGTTGAGTTACTCCATTTTGTTTCAGCACACAAGGGGTCTATATTCATATCGTTGTCACATTTAGGTTATAGAGGATCTACATTCAATAACATAATATAACAGCTATCTAAAAGTGACACAACTGTCTATATTCATATCATTGTCACATTCTGGTATAATAGCAATTGCTTGCTCAAGCAGTTTCTACTGATGACTACACAAAAAAAAAACAGTTATCAATCTATTCTCACAATCGAATACTATAAAGATAATGATACAGGTAGAAACATGAATGAGTAAAAAAATGAAAAATAGGAAGCAATCATAAAGGACATATTGTCACAAAAATGATACAACAGTAGCTAGTATATCCGAATGCACTTAATCAAAGTACATTCTAGACCAATTAAATAAACTAAATAATAAATATAATAGACATCAAAAAGAATTAGAATTCACTTTAAACAAACAAAAAACGAAAATCAACATATAAACGAACCCGTGTCAAGATTTCATATCATGGTGTTTTCACCAAACCTTGCCTTCTTCCAGATGATATTTGAATGTAATTATCTTCAAGCCACGTGAATGTATTACCCTGGGATGCTCGGATAATTACTCTAACAAATCAAAACATATCATTTAAAATAACCATCAAAACACCAAAACAACATTGACATCACTACCAACTACTTACTGGCTATCTGGGCAGCTTCATTATCTTCAAGCACGGCAGCAAAACCATTGATATGTTTAGTGTATGATTAAAAGATAGCTTTGTTGGCCTTATCTTTACTGTATATTCAGGAAAGAAAGTTATTAATGAATTATAAGCCTAAAAAGCTATCAAGAAAGATGATATGCTACCGTCCTAAATAAAAACCAAGAAATTAATAGTGAGTTTCCCTTACTCGATCGAAATTGGTGAGTGAAGCTTCAAAACCATTTGAATGAGCTCCCGGCTTGAGTAATTCTAGCCCTTGATGATGATAGATTTCTTGTCAAAGGTCACACTGCATTGAGTAAGCTAAATGCATAATAATAATGAATTGCAGAATAGATAAACCAATTTGGAAACTGAGGTAGCTGCCATTTTTTTCTTCAAACATCTCTTCAATTTATTTAAAAACCTATATTCATCATGTATCATATAGCCTATCGTTTTCAAACTAACTTGAATTTTTAACCAAGTATGATTACACAAAGAAGAATTAAACAAAAAGGTCAAAAATTAGTTCAATTTTTAATTTGAACAATATTTAGTTTGACGTCTTTTAAAAGATAAACTAAACCCTAAAATGAGAATGGATAGTTGGTTTACCTTAGAGATCTTAATGCTTTTCTCTTTTATTTATCATCATGTAAATCCAATTTAAACTTTTGAAGATCAATTCAAAAGTATTTCAAAAGCCATGAAGCACAAAGGTATTTTCATAAATAGAAGAGGACAAAGCAGAGAAACACGCTTCATTTTTTTTTTTTGCATAAAAACATACCCCGTTGGTTAAGAATATGAATGTAGGTTTGACCTGATGCAACACAATTCCATGTGGTTCCTTCCTTTCAAATTTTAACACCAGATGAAAAAGCAGTTTGAAATGTTTGATACCTTGGTTCATCCATATGGGTTGGCTCCTTTATTACAGCATCTCCTTTAATCAATTCCACACCTTTTCCTGCACTTTGCAATCGCTAAACCTCCTTCTTATCAGCCTCCTATTATCTCAAATCCATGAGGGTTAAGCTGAAAGACAAATAAAATCAAAATATTTTAGCAAAGATTTTAATTCCCAAAACAACAATATGTTACGATTGCAATTTAAAACATTAAATACTACGTACCAGAAAGAATAAATAAAAGAATCACCAAATCAATCGATTTATTATAGTTAATTTAATCAATTCATTATCGGTTGCTTGCATGTGATTTATTTGGTGTAATCTCCTCTTGTTCTTTTTCTTTCAAAGATCTATTTAGGAGTATCCTCTGTAACACAATATTATTTGTAATCATGTTTAACACATTCCAATTCTTACAAAAAACTTGGACAAAATAAGAAAATGATTATCTAAGGAGCACATCATTGACATGAAAGATTCAGAAACAAAATCCAAACATGTTCAAGAAAACCTACATAAATACTCAGAAACAATGGAAGCTAAATAATCACTCAGAAAACCCTTAAATTCTCAAGAAATGTTAAACATTCAGTAACACATAAAAATCCCTGATTTAAAGTAGCAATAGAAATCTAACCTGAGTAGCCATGTGAGAAGACGATGACTTCCACCATTTAGGAACTGGTTAGTATTAGCCATTCTCATCCAGGTGCATACCAATCAAAACCCTATAAACAAACAAAGAGGGGGAAAACATAACATCGATGGGTTAGATGAAGAGGAACATGAACAGTAGAAAATAGATGGTAAGAAACCATACTCAATCGTAGGTCTCTAAGAAGACTTAGGGAAGCAGAACCATCATAAAAAAAATAAACCCTAGAAACATACAGATAGGAGAAATGAATAATATAGAGAGTTTAAATGAAGAGCACGGCGGTGGGGAAGCAAACCGTCACCTGAATCAGAGAGGCGGTGGTCTCACCTGAATCTAAGATCAAGAAAATGCAGAAGCAATGTCGAAAGGAGCAGATCATGAAGAATTTTGAGAAGCAGATCTTGAAGAATTTTGAGGAGCAGATCCTGAATCGGAAAGGCGGTGGTCTCCCCTGTAATATTTTGTTTCTCGTTTTGATTCTGGATGTGAAGGGTTGGGGCTAGGGTTTTGTTGAGAGAGCATAGATCTCCATTTTAAATTTTGAATCCCGCCATTTCTCTCTTCATGCTTCAAGTATTGTACCACAAGCATACCTACTTGTACATTTCTTAATTTTAAGACTTTTCAATACTCTCTCTCCAATCTCTATTATATAGTGTTATAGATAACACAAATCAAGTCCAAAATCATCAAAGTTCACAACTTTATCATCCCAAGCCTAGATATAACCCTAGATCTAGCCAATCAACATCATAACAGTAGCAACTAGCAAAACATACTTGAACAATGTCTAAATACATGATAAAATACCGGTTTAAACTAAGAACATGAAAAGATAAGAACAATACACAAAAAAGCTCCTTCTTATTCACTCCAACAAGCTCTAATCAAGCCTTAATTTCTATGGTTAAGCTCCAGCAGCTCCAAGGCCTGATTAGGGTTCCAAAATCGCAGAAGAAGACCCCCCAAACGTTCTGGATGCGTCCCATTTATAGAAGGCATGAAATTAGGGTTTTAGAGCTAAAAATGACCTCAGGCGCATCGCCTAACGGGGCTGCGTGGGGCAAGACGATGCGCGCGAGACAAATTAGTCGGGCGGCTGAGCCTGGCAAGTGCATCGCCGTCCTGACTAGGCGATGCGCGCGGATTCCTAAGATTTAGAGAATGTTTCTAGGCGCAACGTCTGGGACCAAGTGTTGGCCCGAGGCGTACCGCCTATGGTTAATTTCTTCGTTTTCTTCGCTCGATCAACCACACTCGATTCCGATGTCAGTTTGCCCTCGTTTCCGCTCCTCCGGGACACAATCATGCACAAAAACAATAAAATGTAAAAAGGAACTAAAAAAGACTCGAAATATTAACAAAACTTACGAAAACGGACTCGATTATGTACAAAAACGGATGTGTTAAACTAACACATCATAACCTTATGGCTAAATGATTAACAGACTACCTCTCAATATAACCTCTTAAGTATTCAGACTTAAGGTTATCACTTAATTATTAAAATACTATAGATGTACCCTTTTAATGACTATTAAAAAGCTACCAAACAACCCCTTAGTGTAATTAGATGTCGTATCGGTGACTGAATAAACTTTAAAAACACAAGAGTATAAAAAATATTTTAAAAAGTTTGCCGGCAAAAACCAAAGTCCATCTACTCTAAAAATCACTCCTATGATACTTTAGTCACATAAAAAATACATATTTATTAATTGTATGTAATTTATATATAGGGGAATGATCAATTGTTTTTTTTTGACCAGCAATACCTTGGATCCAGGATATCACCGAGTTCGAAGACTCGGAACCCGGATCATATGGCAACACCTGAACCCAGGGTAGCCCGTCCTAGGAGGAAACCATTTCTAGAAAACCCCCTGACCCCGTCAGCCCTAATATGCCTTGGATGAGTTTGAACTCATGACCTTCCATTTGGAATGTCATGGAGTACCACTAGGACAAAGCCCCTTTGGTGAATGATCAATTGTTAACCCTTCCTTACTGTGATAACCGAATAACTACCTTTTATTACTTTGGAACCACATTAAAGTAAATTTAAAGGGTATGTTTTTTAATTAATACAATTAATGTGGGCCCCACTTACATTAATTAAAATAGAAAAAAAAAACATACACATTTAGATTTACTTTAATGTAAGCCCTAAAGTAATAAGATGTAGTTATTCGGTTATCGCAATAATAAATTGTTAACAATTGAACCATTCTATATATATATAATTATGACAAATAGCAACGTAGGTGGTTCGCCAGTTTTTTTTATTCATTTATAATTAACTTTAGCCAGCTTGCTTTTTTTTTAATTTTTTTAAATTAACTTTTATTAATTGTATGAAATAGATGTTTTGCTCTTAAATTTTAATATTTCAATTCTAAACTTAGTAAAATATCACTTTTACCTTTTTGGTGTTTTTTAAGTTTATAATATATCTCTACACCCAATGTCAAATCTTTTAAGTTTCATTTCTAAGGTTTACTACATTTTTATTCAACTAGATATATTTGAATCACTATAGGTTTCGACACCACTGTCACTCGTGGCAGGTCAAATTACTTGTTAAAACTAAAAACCAAACTAAGTTTGTGTTTATAGTTTCAACTAAAAAATAAGGGTGGTGTTATTCTTACACCCACTTTTTTTAAAAAGACACCCCTGAGATGGCCCGTACTTCCCAGTACGCCCGTCTCAGTACTTGGTCAAACATCCCTCCTGACAACCTGTGCCAATGATTGGGAACAAGACGGGTCGTACTGGCTAGTACGACCCGTCTCATTCATCGTACAGACATTCCCTGCAACATAGGACAATGATTTGACAGCAAGACGACCCGTACTGGCCGGTACGGGCCGTCTTGCTTTTTCATTATGACAATGCTGACATGTAAGGACATTGATTTGACCCAGTACGGGCCGTATTGAACCATCTTCAAATGTGTATATAAGCTTGAATCGTTTCAAACAAACGCGTAAGTTTCGAATTCGAATATATTTCAAGATAATTCATATCTGTAACGATGTCGTTCTGGGATGGGAGTTTTTTCAACTATTCCGTGCCAGATTTGAACGAAGAGCCTCCTGTTGATTATTCATACGGCACGATAGATCTGAATGCTGAACCTAACGCTTATGTCGGTTTTGACATTCAAGCATCGTATGAGTTCGTGTATGAAGACAGTAAACAAAGTAACCTGGAGGAGGGTTATGAAGAAAAGCCGGCGGCTTCAAATGTTAACTGGGAAACCAAAGAGGTAACTTAAATGAAACATAAATGTTGATGATTGTATATTATCGCTACCCATTTATGGTATTTATTATTGTTTTTATATGTCAGGAGTTTATGTCCGAGGAAGCGCTGGTAGGGTGGGTGAAAAGTAAAGCACTAAACAATGGTTACATTGTAGTCAAAAGAAGAACGAAGAAATTAAAAACAACAGGCATGTGTGACCGTGGTGGCGAGCATAATAGCATCGCAATCCTTAGACGGTCTGGCAGCAAGAAAATCGGTTGTCCTTTTCAACTAATAGGGTTATACAACGAAGTTCGTGAATCCTGGAAATTACAGGTGATAAACGACAATCACAATCACGAACCTGCTCAGAATCTAGAAGGTCATCCATATGTTAGAAGATTTACTCAGGAGGAAGAAGATATGGTTGAGAATCTGACCGAGCGACACATGGATCCTCGTAACATTCTTTCGAGCATAAAGAAACATAACCTTGCAATTGTATCCATCTCTAGAGATGTATACAATTTACAGCAGAAAATAAAAAACAAGAAGAAATTCGGTGATACTCCGATGCAGGTCTTGGAAAACGAGCTTCACAGTCAGCGGTACTTTACTATACCTGGGAGGATCCTGAAACAAACGTCGTGGAAGACATTTTCTTCTGTCATCCAAAATCGTATTGCTGGTGGCGTGCATTTCCGCACGTACAGATGATGGACGCGACGTACAAAACGAACCAGTACAGGCTTCCATTTATTCAAATTGTTGGCGTGACTTCCACACACCAGACGTTTAGTATTGCTCACGCGTTCGTAAGCAAAGAGCGTGAGGAAAACTACGTCTGGGTCTTGGAAATGGCTAAGAGTATGTTGAATAAATGTATGGAGCCACGTGTGATCATAACAGATCGAGACCTTCCTGTTATGAGTGCGTGCCGTAAGGTGTTTCCAGAAGCTGCAAAATATCTCTACAGATGGCACATAGACGAAAATATTGCCAAACACTGGAAGGCAAGCTTTTCGGATGCAGACTAGAAGAAATTCAAAGGTCGATGGGTGAATTTGTGTATCTCTCTGACAACAGAGTTATACGACTACAACTACAACCGTCTGTACGAAAGACTTATCAAAGACAACAAAAAAAGTAAGCATCATATACCATCATTATTATCATCATATCATCATTGGTTTTTGTTTCATTTCAGGGATTCTGGAGTATCTGACGCACACCTGGTTAAACAGTTACAGAGTGTCAAACCCCCAAATTCCCACTCGTGGTGTGAGTCCACGTGGGTGTGACGTGGCCAGAATCACAGCTCATGGTCATATAGAACAACTCTATATGTGTTTCAAAAACAATGTTTGACATAAGAGTTTGACTAAAATAGTTTGCAGCGGAAATACAAGTGTCAAAAGCAGCGGAAAATAAATAGTTTAAAGTTGCAGCGAAAATATAAATTGTCAGACACTACGATGTTTGAAATATATAACAAAATACATATTGTTTGAATGAATGACATAAATAAATGCGTGCAGGTCCTATGCTCAGTCCCTACGTGCATTCCTGTTCCTTATGCCGGTCAGTTACCTGAGAATACAAGTTTAGAAAAAGTGTCAACACAATGGTTGGTGAGTTCACATGTTTTGATATATACATAGTAATAGAAAACATGTGTCATGCTGTTTATCATAATGTTAGTACCGAGCCCTAGGCTCCAAGTGTCAGTGTGTCACTACCGAACTAGACTTGTTTGTCCTTGCCTCCGCTATGTCTCGTATTACATAGCAATTTAGGTCAGAGTTTCACGGGTTATGACCTCCGGTCAAAATTGTGCCCCGTGGGGTTAGTCACACCCAAACGGATCCATTCAAACCTAGCACGTTGTTCGTACATTAACGGTAAGACTTTGTGAGGGCTTGTTACGAGTTCAACACTTAATGTTTGTCTAATAAACCAGCATACACATAAAATGCTTGTACAGTAATAATGTTTGTCTCGATTCAACTAGTATTCTCCCCCCAATTTGAAAAGTTTGAAAAGAGTAAAGAGGGGCCGTAAACTCACCTTAGTGACGTTCGGAAATAAATGCGTAAGCTCCTCGTGTAGAAAGCGTTCCAGTCACCGGCTACCTATATCGTATACCATACGTGAGTTCGTGTAAGTGATCGTGCTCGTGTTCGTGTTAGTGCTCGTGTTCGTGTTAGTGCTCGTGTTTGTGCTCAACAACCCTTGGTTGTTCATGTTTGTTCGTGTCGGTCCACATTGACCGTGTTTGCTCATGTTGGTCCACATTGACCGTGTTTGACCAAGTTTGACCGTGTCAAGTCAACGACCCGTTGGTGAACCGTGTGTCGGTTGTGAATCGTGCAACATTCGTGTTAGTGCTCGTCGTGTGCAAAACGCGCAATCGCGTTCGTGGACAACTTACTATTTATAGTAAGTTTCCATTTATGGAAAGTTTCGCCAAACATATCGTTTTTAAAGTTCTAGCATGCTCGTTAAGTCCTACGTGATCATGTTAACACATAGCACATTATCATGCGAATCAAATAAGCCACGTAAGTCACGTTTGCATACAAAGGTTTCCTAAAAAGGAAAGTTTCTAATTTCTAGCAAGAGTGATATCGGAAACCATCTAACTTAGCGTGCAATCATCATATTAAAGCATATTAAGTCACTTAGCATGTTCAAATCATACAAAACGTTCATAGATCGATATTTCTAAAAATAAAGTTACTATTAGTTACTATAAATAGTAACTTTGTCAATTTACATCCAAATGATCATTCTAACATACCTAGACCATTTTCATGTCACAAATCATCATAATAAGCCATTTAATATCATATAAACATGCTCATATAGTCTAAATCACCATTTAACAATATTTCGACTACAAAAGTTACTAAAAATAGTAACTATGCTAAATATAACCATAATCAACATCAAAATCACATTCTAAGCATCAATATCAAACATTCTAATAGCAATCCATAAGCATGCATGGTACCAATATCATCCATATTGTCATTTTGTAAGTAAAAAGTTACTAATAATAGAAAGTTCATAAAAATCACATTTTTAACCATTTCAACAATAACAAATCATGTAACATACTTCCAATATCATCAAGAAACATGTTTGAACCTTCAAAATCATCCCACATGCCATGGATCATACATGCATGTGGGTTTTTTCACTAATTCATGATCAAATCATGACATTTCTATATACACAACCCCATAGATCGTCATAAAACTTCATCAAATCATCTTAGATTATCAAGAAACATGTTAAAATCAACAAACCCAGTTGCAAAGTTCGTGCATGTGTACTACATGTGCTTGCATGTGAGCATAGATGTGTTGAAAGTGTGTAAAACTCATGAAAACTACCTTCTAAAGCTTTTAAATCCTGAGATGGTGCTTCTACAGCCTTTAGATCCTCTGGACAGTCGGATTTGAACAACAACAAAGTGGTGATGGTGGTCTCCAAGCTCCAATGTGGATGGTAAGCTTCAATCTTCAAGTGTTGAGCTTCAATTTGGCCTTCAATGGCTTCCAAGAGGTGATCCAGAGGTTGAAGATGGCTCTAGAGGGTGATTGTCACACCCCCAGCCGGCGGGCCGGATCATGTGTCCCGTCGGGCGGAAGATTCCCGGGGCGCGATATCGTGGATGATAATCGTGATGATCAGATTGTTTACATTGCATATGATATAAATGAGAAACGCTAAATACAACATAATTACAAAGTCAAATTACATGAGTTTAGTTCATAATTTAACAATGTAAATCTACTGTTAACATCATAATCCTTCTATCTTGACTCTGCACAGGATATGCTAAATTAATCTGCATAATGATGTTCAAAAATATCCAAGTCCAAAATACTATGTCCTCTATCTGGCATCCTAGTTGCAAAAGCAATAACTTCTAAGTCAAACATGTCCGTCACCTGAGAAGTCATGCAAAAAGATCAAGTCAATACATTGTTGGTGAGTTCATATAGTTTTGTATTTGAAAAATAGCTTTGAAAACCTTCTCGGTAACAACCTTAACCTCATTAATAGGGGTGTAAACGAACCAAGGCAGCTCGTGAAATGCTCGAGATCGGATCAGTAAAAAGCTCGAACGAGCCGAGCCTTAACGAGCCCGAGGCCGAGCCCGAGCCCAAAAGTGTGGCTCGTTTAGTTATCGAGCCCGAGATCGAGCTTTACTTAACGAGCTCGAGCCGGCTCGCGAGCCTTAACGAGCTTTTTGTTTATATAATTTTTATTTATTATATTAAGTGTTTATTTATTATATTAAGTGTTTATTTATAAAATTAATATTTTTATATATAAAATTATGATAAATATATTTAAATTAAATATTTTATGTTAAATTTATAAAATATAGTTATAAATATAATTAAATTAGTAATTAAAGTAAATAAATTAAATAAATAAAATCTAAACGAGCCGAGCCGAGCCGAGCCGAGCTCGAGCCTAAAAATTCTTTAACGAGCTGAGCCCTAGCTCGAGCCCGAGCTCGAGCCCTAATTTATCTTAACGAGCTGAGCTCGAGCTCGAGCCTTAATTTTTCTAATCGAGCCGAGCTCGAGCCTTAACGAGCTCGGGATCGGCTCGGCTCGTTTACACCCCTACTCATTAATAACACCTGTCCTATCCAATTGGTATGCTTATATATAGGGCATACAAAAGGGTCGAGCCTACAACCCGCCCAGACGCCATCCCACCACATACTAAACCGCATATGACATTGTTAGTAATGATAATTAAACGTTTTACCTGCCATCAATCCCATTTCATCATAGCCTCAAGTATTCTGTTTAAGAATTTAAGACACCCACACAATAGCATTTACTAACCCCTTCGGTAACAACCTTAACCTCATTAATAACACCTGTCCTATCCAATTCGGTATGCTTATATATAGGGCATACGAAAGGGTCGAGACTACAACCCGCCCAGACGCCATCCCACCACATACTAAACCACATATGACATTGTTAGTAATGATAATTAAGCGTTCTACCTACCATCCAATTCCCTTTCCCTCATAGTTGCAGGCATTCTGTTTAAAAGATTCAGCACGCACACAAGTAACAACCTTAATCTCATTAATAACACATGTCCTATCCAATTCGGTATGCTTATATATAGGGCATACGAAAGGGTCGAGCCTACAACCCGCCCAGACGCCATCCCACCACATACTAAACCACATATGACATTGTTAGTAATGATAATTAAGCGTTTTACTTCATACCATCGTCAAAATAGATTTTGAGTTCCACAAATTGAAATACACCTGATTTCCTGAGTTCACCATGTATTCATGATTACCCATAGCACTTGTGCAAACATAATATTAAATGCATAATTAAATTAATAATTAATCATTTAAATACAACTAAGACATGATGATTGGGCCTTATTTAGCTCAATCAATTAGACTTAGTTGTTGGTGGTTGTCCAAGTTGTACCCTCTCACACGTGGCCCATATCAGGCATGACCCACTAGGAGTCTACCTGTATGTGTCAGGACTTTCATGATGCCCATATCAGCTTGACCCATTGGTCTACTGTACATGCCGGGACTTTAAGGATATCCTTTGATTCTTGATCGTCTTTGATTCTCTTGATTTCGTTTGACAGTTAAAGTTATACCCATATAGCTTGACTACAAGAGTCTACTATTTATGCCGGGACTTTCCGTGTATTACACGTGGTCTTGATTTACATACAACTGACATCCACCTTAGTTTAAGCAATAAATGATTTCATTAGATCTTAATGATTTCATTATTTAAATGATTCACACACGGTATTGATTCCCATGATTCACTTGATTCTCTTGATTCTGATCTTTAGAATTCCATGATTTCACAATGATTATAGATTTCTTAAGCAGGATCCTTAGTTTACTGATCACACACTGGATTAGATTCCATTGCATTTGATCTTCAGCTTTAGTTCTTTTGATTTCACTGTGAGTTTAGATTCTTGAATTTGAACTTGATGGACTAAGGGTTTGCTTAGAGTTTAGAATTAAAGTATTACTCATAAGAGTAATTAATTAACTTGTTGGTTAATTCTTCATAGCAAATTCCTTGACAGGAGTCTAGGAGTATAAACAAGCACATATAAAGCATATAATAAGTAAAAGAATTTACGTAAAACAGATTTAAATAAAAAGGTTTATGCATGCTTCTCAGCCCCGCATTTGAAAACAAAAATGTTTAGAAAAGGAGCAATGAACTCACCTGTGTTGTAGCTCTTATGTTTCAACCAAGAAAATAATGCGCGCTCGTTTGTTGTAAATTAAGTATCGTCAGCGCCTGTGTTGATTTATTACGATTCGAATACTATAAGTATTTATAGTTAACGTATATAGGGTTTAGGTCTCGGTGTGCGACTATGTGTCCTATATACTTGCTAATGTGTTACTAAGATTTTATTTAATTATTCTATGTTACATACCCTCTATGAATCCCTTATCCGTTATTTAATAACAACTTACTTTTAAATTTTACGAAAATCGGGCAGAGTTTCCTTTGTTTTTAGTCCAAATCCAGACAATTTATATTGTCTATTTTACAACCAAATCCCAATCAATTATAATAAAACTAACTTTCATAACTATATAAACTTTAAACAAAACCAATGACATTTATGAAAATATAACAATTAGCTATTAATTAAAGTCATTCTATTTGAATATTCTCAGTTGTTTAACCATGCCATGAATTTGCTATGGGTTGCGTGTTGACAACATAAGGTCAAACAAACCATACTTAGTTCGTCTCATTGAATTTCCATTGATCTTACCTTGTTGTTCTTTAGTTCTTTCGAAACCTATAGCCATGTAACAACCCTTTTTAACTTAACATAAGTTATCATGTCTCTTTGTTTTGATTATTGAAATCCCAGGTGTTTCAATCCCATTGACTTCATAAAACCCATATTTATATGTTTGAAAGGTGGAAAATATCTTTTGTATTGAAAATCCTTAGTATCGATAAGTTTGAAATCGGTTAACACCAATGGAACACAACTTAAACAAAGGTAACAAGAACCTAAATCCTCATAGATGAATGTTCATATAGTTATTTTTGTTTAAAATTATGCATAAACACATACCACATAGCTGGTAGCTTGCAGCACATGTCAAAACCAAAGGTTTCTTAAACCAACCCAAATCTGGAATTCGGGCAGTAGGCTGTCCCGACTTCTACAGGTCATAACTTGATCATAGGAACTCCAAATCGAGCAAAATAAAACTTCATGATCAAGTTCGGGATGTTAGCTTTCTATCCATTATTTATACGCTTTCTAATTCGTCCAAATGAGGCTCCAAACAGCTGGTATAAAATCAGTGCTCCATTCAGTACCTTCTGACTTAGGACACTGTTTTGACCCATTTAAAGTCCGAATCAATGAAACTTGTCTTAATGAAAGTTGTTCCTAACATATTGAATTAGTCTTGAGTTAACTTGAACGTTTGCTATGTTAAAAACACAAAAGAACTGGTTGGGCAGAATCTGCCAAGTTTTGCTGTGCACAGCCCCAAATCGATCCCCAAACCTTCCAATATTTAACCCCTAATGTTTCTTGAGTTCCTAGACAAAATTGGTGCAAATACGAAGGCGTTAGAGGGTCCCAAACGGACTAAGAACACTGTTGTTCGTCGGAACAGCACAGCGTCACTAACAGCCCCTTAGCCCCTCGATTTCGGGCAATAACCAGCTCCAAATTGATTCCCAACTGAACCAAACATCAATCTCACATGTCCCTTAGGTTCCTAAGTCGATTTGGTGCAAGTCCTAGGGGTTTTGGAGGTCGAAAACTAGCTGGAAACTCGGCTGCAAAGAGGAAAACGCACCTGCACAGGGGCTGTCACGAAAACAGCTCCTTTGAGCTCAATTTTGGTCCATTTTTGATGATTCAAAGCTTGATTTCTTCCTCTTAACACGATCTACAAGTTTCTATAGTCGTTTTAGTGTTTATCCTACTGATTTGAACTGAATAAAACGGGTTTTGATGCTTACCTCACGTGAACAGAAGAAAACCCACTTCTGCCGTAGCTTCGTCCCTAAACTGCGACCAAATTAGTCCGTTTCAGCTCCGATCAGTTGTACTACTTTGTTCCTCTCGTTCTCGCGGTCGTTTTGACTACTAGATCATCGAATTTGGTGGAGAAATGAGGGAGAAATGAGGGTTTGAAGGTGAGGTGGTAAGGGGTGATGGGAAAACGGGATTTGGGGAAGAAGATGGTCTTGGGGCTGAAATAATGAGAGGAAAAGAAAGAGTTAGGGCTTTTATAGCCCGGGTATGTTCAGGTGTGTTCGGTCTCCCTCGGTTTCGGTTTCGCGCGTTATTTTTCGTTGTTTTCGTAACGAAACGTTACGATTTTAAAATAGGATTTATAAAAATCAATTTAGGTTGTGATTCCTAATAAATTAACTAATTATCTTCCGTTTATTTTAAATTTTCTGAAAACGTTTAAGTTACAGTTTAAATCGAATTGTACAGTCGTCGCGCGTATTCGTTCGAATCGTCACCCGTACGAACACGACGATAACTATACTTTTGAATATGGTTTTCTAATTATCGGACATCATTCAGAACGTTAAACTTTCAGATATATTCGTACAGATCGTCACCTATACGAATAACCCGTCGATTTAGCATTCACATAACGACATCCGTTGTTGTCTTGTTCTGTAAAGCCTCACATACGTTTATACATAATAAATCGTAACAAATAATCACATGATGGTTCTGTATTGCCAGGTACTTGTCTGACTGATGAACCATGTTTCTGAGTTTTGTTTCTCTGAAATGATTTTGAATTTGTTCTTTGATAACACGTAATGATAATGATACATGATATGAATGTGACATACTATGAGATACGCATAGTTTGTACCTGATTACTATTCATGTTACTGTTGAGATCACTGTTCTGGTGACGTTTCCGGCACTGATGTTACAGTGATGATGTCGAGTAGAAGTGACCAGGACTCGGAAATGGTGGTATAGGGTGGCTAGACATGATTACATCTTGGTTTTATAAAGATTTTGCGTGCTGGCGTCGTCGCGTACCGCCATGAAGGTTCTTGTGGGCCTTCGCGTACCACGATGGGTCCACAGAGAGCCCAATAGGCCCAATTTCATGGGTTTGATCCGTTCGTTGCCGTTTTCACGCTTACGAACTATCGTTTGGCCTTGTTTGAACTTCCAAGTTCAATGTTTGAGCGTTTCGTTAGGTTTCGAGTGTTTCGTTACACGATGTGCTAGACGTTCACCAACGTTCGTGTGTTTTGACATGTGTGTGCTGTTTCTCGATAATTCCTCGAATTATCGTGTTGTGTGTCAGTGTTTGTACTTTTGTGCCACATGTCACACTAAATTAAACTAATTCTAGTACCACGTGCACAAATAGTCAATTAAATAAACATGTAATAAAATAGAAGCTGACCTAGATTTTAGGGGGTGTCACATAGAGATATGTTTGTAACAGCATGGACCAACCATACGCGCAACTTTGGTCAACGTACAACAAACCGGGTGGAAAGTCAGCACTCAAACCTAAAACGATTCCTCAGATCAACAAACAGCACGCTTGCCTCGCTTGTCGGTTTCGTAAATGAAATCGTGCAAGCACAGGAGGTAAAAATGAAACATGATTTTGAAACGAGCATGATTAAAACTATGGGTCATCATAAACTAGCAATATTTGATAACCTTTGAGGAAAGGTGTCCCATAAAGTTCTTGATTTGTTGGTCGAGGAAAAAGACAAAATAAGAGTCATGCGCGACTCAAATATGACGTGTGGCCACTAGCTTTGGACGAGTTGTGGGTTTCCGTGTGTGACAACTAGTACCTGACCGGCCGGCAAGTCCGTACGGTAGGTGTACTTTCAACAGTAACTATGTGTAAATACATGTGTGTAAACAGTACTTGTATTAACAGAATTCAAAATACAAGAAACAGTTGTACGTATTTTCGTGTAAACTTAAATACTGTAAGTACAACATACATTTGAAACATAAGTTGTGTGTATTTAAGTGAAAACTTAAGTACAGTTAACACGACAGATCATGAAAAACAACGGTGTTCAAACGAATAACAAGAACAAATCGGTTGCGATCTGATATCCATAGATGACAGGAATCAGATGGCCGACATTTCAATGTGAAAACAATGTGATAACAGGAGGTTTAGTTGAGTCCGACAGTGAGGAAACACAATTCAAACCATATTGCAGTATCGTTTCAGAATAATAAACTGACAGTGTGTTTGCGTGGGTGACGATTCACACAAACATATCTGTGAGTTTAACGTTCTGAAATGATGACTGGGAAGTAGAAAACCAAAGTCCGAAAGCAAAACCATTGTCGTGTTCGTTCGAATGACGATTCGAACGAATACGCGCGATGGTGACGCGATCTGACGAAACGAAAACAAAACACGACCCGAACGATCATAAAATTAATAAAATAAAATAAATAACATTTTACAATTTTGAAACCTCATCAAAATAATTAATTTAACTTCTTTTATTTATTACAACTAAATTACGCGTTTAAATTCCGGAAACGCGACGAATACGCGAACCGAGCAACCGAAACAAACCCGAACCCTCTCGGGGTATAAATACCCTAAATGAACCTTATTTCCTCATTTCCTCACTTTCCATTCTCTCTCCAACCTAAAAATCCGGCCACCTCTCTCCCACCACCATTATCCACCTTCAAAGATTCGTATCTCCTTCGTTTCTCCACGAAATCAGGCGTTCTTGGTGTCCACGCGAAGCTCTCGATCTCCTCTACCTGAAAGTACAACAGATCTGGAGTGATAGCCGCTGGAATTTGAGGTATTTGGGCGTGAATAATCTGAAAAATAGGGTTTTTGTACTCACACTCACCCACACCCTGTAACAGGTGGTAGAACCCTTGCAAGCCAACCCCGAAACTCTTACTCGAACACTAAGGAGGATAGGGCCACCCAGCAGGAGGATAGGATCGAGTTGAACAGCTTGGTTCGACGGGAAAGGAGGAAGTGAACCAGGGTTCGTGACCTGCGGCCGAACTCTTGGGCCACCGAACCTTCAACCTTCCGGCCGAACCCTTGTCTGGTCGAGTCTCTTAACCACGAACCCATGCTGCATGGACGAACCTTCTACAGGCCCGAACCCACTGCCGAACCATTTGAGGGTTGCCGAACTATTGTTGTAGCCGAACCATGCATGGAACGAACCTTGAGGCTGCGAACCTGTGTGACTAAACCTAAGACCGCCGAACCTCCTGCCATGCCGTACCTGCTATTCCTCAGACGAACCTGTGAGGTGTACCAACCAGCCGAACCCTACCACTTCACGAACCCAAACACTACAAACAGCCGAACCTTGCTGGTTTAAGCCATGGTGCAGCGAACCCTTCATCTTTGATCACCGAACCATCTACAACCTCATTCGACCG
The DNA here is from genome assembly GCA_009363875.1 of Mikania micrantha. Lineage (NCBI taxonomy): Eukaryota > Viridiplantae > Streptophyta > Magnoliopsida > Asterales > Asteraceae > Mikania > Mikania micrantha. The sequence continues at coordinate 48,694,091 of CM018698.1, forward strand.
AACCTTGCGCCACATTCGGTGAACCCATGCGCAACCATGTTAGCCGAACTCTTTACTTTGGCCCACATCATGGATAACAGGCCCAACAGCCCATTTCTTTCGGCCCAACACATTGTTTGATCCATCACACTTTATTTGACCCAAGTTCATGGCCCAACTGTACCTTGTCTAGCCATCATAGTCTAATGGGCTACATATACACATTCGGCCCATATCTATAGGCCTTGGCCCAAATATCATAGGCCCACACTATGGGATTCGGCCTATGAAAAACTATTAGACTAAGGCCCGTATGGCAATTGGTTCAAATTGATTCCGGGTCAAAATGTAACGACATAAACAATATATTAAGGCTAACATTATTGGGTAACTATACGAATCATGTGTGATCAAGATAAAAGTCAAACTTTAAATTGTAAATCTAAATCATATGTATGACTTGGATTTAGTTGCAAAACCTTTACTAAGGAAATTCAAGGGATAACTTACAAGTTCGATCACATAAAGAATTTAAGCTATTGAAACCAGATGTTAGAGAATCAACGAAAAATAAACAAGGGCCGAATCATTACCAAGACTCACAAGTGTTAGCCAACATTAGGGCTAACACTTACACGCGCACAAAATCTTACAACTTATACTTATAAGTTACAACAACGTGAAATCAATACAGGAGCGTGAAAACTATCACAAGAACAATCAAAGAGCGCGTGCATTCTTCTTTTAAGCTAAGTCAACCCTACAACAACAAGGTGAGTTCATATGCCCCTTTTACTTTAATCTTAACTGATTTTAAACTCTCGGGGCTGAGAAACATGCTTACTTTTATTTACTTAAAAGTTTTGTTTAACATACTGCTATTACATTGCTTTTGATAATACTTAATTGTTTATCATCGTTTATCATTGTATGCATGTTTGTATGATCATGATATGACAGGGATAATCAGATGAACAAGATAATATATCTTATTAGTTCATCAACACATTATAATAACCTAGTTGTAAGATGTTATCTTATAACCTTTAGTTATTCTTACATAAACAAAACATTGGAATAATCACAGGCAAGCATATGAATGTTATAAAGATACTATATATCTTTGTATTAACATTCGACATAAGAGTTAAGTAAGTGTAATAGGACAAGTCCTTTTAACACTTAGCTTTATAACTCTACACATATTACAGAAGAACATGGAACAAAGAATGATAATCATGATACTATAACTTCATGATAACAACATCATTCACCCAATAATTAACATAATGTAATAAGACAAGTTCTTATTTAACTTTGTTAATAACACTGAGAACATATGACATTGAGAACAATAACACGGATGAACGCAATTACAATTAGTTACTATTGACCTGTTGTATTATATCACTTCAATCATGTGCCATTTGTACAAGTTGATCATGTAAGCCCCTATAATTCGCTGACCAGTTAGTTTGACGTGACTAAACTGACGATAGCATAGTGGTACCATAGGTTTGACAAACCTCTAGCTTGTAGGGCTAGTATGTTGATCGTATTGATTCATTGGCCAGTAACGTATGACTGGTGACAGGGCGACTTCAAGTCAGGTTCTGGAAAGCGACAAATGGTGATATTAATCTGCAGTGATGAGTAATTAATCCATCGTTTCTTGTTGTCTAGTAGACTGAGTAATTTTATATTCTCATGTCATTTTACTAGTAACTGTTTCGATGAGGTCTATGGGTACACAAAGTGGTAGAGGTAAATCGGATGCATTGAGATATGATTACGTGAGGATTTCAATGGATTCCTTTTAGGCTCTATGCACTATAAGTTGAGAACAAATTACAAATGGTTAACTAACACTCTTAATATTTAAATGTGAAACAACAGTTAACCCCACAATTATAGAATAATACAAGGAACAGATTGAGAATCTAATATCCTTAATACATACATTGGTTATCAATACTTCGGTTTGATAACTACAACGCTATCATCATATTATTCTATACATGAGAACACAGGTGATCAAGAATGAGATGAACATGTGAATTTGGGAATGGAAATCAATAGTTGTATTGCAAGTAGTGTGGAGTTCTAGTAGTGATGTGGTGGGATGTTGGCTAGGGCTTAGTTCCCTTACATATGCCCTATATATAAGCATCACTACCAGGATGATATAAGACTTGTAAATATAACTATTGAGAAGCCATTGGGGAAAACAGGTAAACATAAAATATACAAGTAACATAACATACATTGTGATTATGCATGTGAATGAATCAAGGTTTTCAATTAACATACTTATGAACTCACCAACCTAGTGTTGACTTTGTTTAAATGCATGTTTTTCTCAGGTGATGAACAGGTGTAGATACTTACATGCAAGGATTAAGCTAGTGGACTTTTAGAAGCCCTAGCTACTTTTGGTGTTGCATACTTTTGATGACTAAACTATGAATCATCTTTTGTATATCTTGTACATATACAATATATAGTTACATTGATTCTTTTTGGTAGATTTACTTGATTTAATTATGAACGATACATTGTAATTAAATCTTGTAATTCTATATCATGGATGTGTTAGCATTTCTCATTTATTTATCATGTGCTATGTAAACAATCTGATCATTCGATTATCACTCAAGATATCACGCCCCGGGAACCTTCCGCCATACGGGAAAACCCGATCCGTTCCCGCCGGCTCGGGGTGTGACACCGTGTGCTTGTAATATATCTAAATATTTAAACACAGGTTCGTAATATTAAATGTAAATCTTAGATGTTTCGCACGTAGTTACTGTTATATAAATTCTAATTATAAATTATGCAGATAAGAAGATACCGCTCTCAGATATATATATTTTTTGGACAAAACATAACACAGCTAAACCAACATTGTTAGAAGAAGAAGAAATAGATGTTATAGGACAAATGGGTTTGGTTACAGAAGAAATAAATCCCAAACCTCCTGAAATAAAGAAGAGTCTAATAAAGAAGGTCTTGGCGCAGGTATTTCCAAATAAAAGCGACAAAAAGGCGCCTTCAGTTCAAAAAGATACACGTGGTCGTCCAAACAAAAAGAGCAAGACGTTGTTAAAGATAATTTAGCGTCCCAAAAAAGTACATTTGAACCTTCGAGGCATAGTTCATTTACAGTTGTGACCGAGAAAAGTCAGAAACCGTATTTCGGTGCAGTCGTTCCACATCGGTATCAAAAGCAATGCTACCATTGGACTCGCTAAGTCAAAAAGAATTCCGTTTTCCACGTAACATGAAGCCGGAAGGATTAAACAATGTTTATCGCTTCGGTCGTCACATCCTTCCTCTACTTCAACCTTACGTGATAAACATACAAGATATCGAGCCAGATGGTAACTGTGGTTTTCGTTCTGTAGCCGTGGGTTTAGGGTTCGATGAAAGTCATTGGGCATTTATTCGACAACAACTCTTGCAAGAGTTGGATTTCAATGCAGATATGTACAGATATGTGTTTAACTCCTACGACCCTGGCTCTTATGATGTACTACGTGACACAATAAATTGGCAAGAGATTGCACCTGCTCCTGCTTAACATTGGATGTTTATGCCTCACTCAGGTTTAGTAATTGCTCAAAGATTTGGCGTAATAGTTCACATTTTCAGCAGAGGAGGTCCTCGAGGCATTGTTGCACCAAATTGCCGCCCGGTGCGACGAGATGGCTCAGGCCGATCGTCATCGGGCCGCCTGAGAGGCACGCGTCGAGCGACGGCTCGATCGTTTAGAGGATTTGGTCCAGTGGATGGTCGCGTCAGAGCATGTGCGACGGGACGGGTCACAGCTTCCACCGTTCCCGGAGCCACGCGTCTACGCAGACGACGGATCGTCCGCTAGACCATCCGGATCGTAGTTAGTTTTGTATTTTGTTTCCTTGTATGTAAAACTTATGTCGTGTATATATGTATCTTTTTTTTTGCATTTGTATTGTTTCTGTTTGTGTTGTTTAATATTTGCGCGACAAACTTATATCGTTTAAATTATTTAAATTAACGTAAACGAACTAATTATAAAATGAAATATTTAGTTAAAACGATTTCGTAAATAATCAATATCGTTAAAAATGATAACGTAACAACATTATGACGTTTAATTAACATAATAGACGTATATCGTTCAAATAATTCACGTACTAAACGTATATCGTTAAAAATTATTTAAATACGTAAATTACGTTTAAATAAAATAAAAAACTTCAAGACGGTCCGTTCGGACCAATACGGGCCGTATCAAGTCATATCAAAACTGCTTGACACCCAAAATGGCTTGTAAAAATAACTCAAGGCCAAGATGGGCCGTCTAACAGAATGTTTCACTGATTCCAAGTAATTCCCTGAAATGTTTGTGTCTACTCAATGCGGGCCGTACTGCCCAGTACGGCCCGGTCTTGACCCGTAGGGGTGTTAAAATAAAAAAAGTGGGGTGTCCAAATAAAATCATCAAAAAATAATTAAAGATGGTATTCGAATAAAAAATCAAAAACGTAATAAATCATTTTTCACGTTGACTACTTGAGACCGTCTGTTGATGTATCAAAGACTCAAAAAGAGCCATTGACTTGAACACTGACCAGTAGTTTCTTCCACAACGAAGATCAGGTTCCGGGTCGTCATCATCGGATGTGAGTTCTTATGACTCCGATCAAACATGTTGTTGCAGATGCTACGATTTAAGCACCGTTAGGTACGTATGCAGTCTACTTCAATATTTCCTATTGTAATTGGACAACTCTACCAGAGTACTTTCGTTAGATTTTACGATCCATATTTCAATTCGTTGAACCTGGAACACCAAAATCATGCAACTTACTAAGATTTTGATGAGATTATTTATGTTATCATGTAGATTTGCAACCGGTATCATTTCAATTAAAATTCGATCACCCTAATTTTGCTTTTGGTAGTTAATATGGATGCGTATTTCTGTTTTCGTGTTCAGGTGTGATAGATTGTCCGTATTTGCCATTTATGAGACCTGCAAATGATATTGCAGAACAGTATGACTGTTCTGTAATTTCTATAAAGTACAGTAAAATGAAACTTTAAGAACGCAGATTATCTTTGATTTAACATGTTAGGAGTTCCTAAGATTCAAAATGTTAAAATATCTCCAGTTCTTATTTGATTTGGTGTTGATCCAACTTGCATGCTATAGAACTTGCATCAAGATTATTCATGATTTTGAACAAAATCAGTGATATAAATTAACTTTGAATGCCGACAATTGAAGAAACAGGAGTTGCACAGCCAATCCGGATCACAAACAAATTATATAGTTATCATCTCAGTAGAGAATCATGGCTGATGCTCTTGGTCTTCACATAATGCAATTATTAAAACATTGTAATTCATCTGTTGGTTTGGAGGGAAATAACAAGACAATTGTAATGAAATCTTTTGATGATCTCGTGCATCACCTTGGAGACATGATGGTAGGGTGTGGAAACGAGGAACTGCTGGCTTTACTTAACCAATTAGAAAGCCTGGTGAGAAGCACAGCTACCTGGTATAGTGATACATTTGTGAATGCTTTTCCAGAAGTGAGAGCTAATAATGCTTGGGTTGCTGAATTAATAACAAGAATGGATAAGATGACAGTTATCTGTGAACAACTCTGTAACATTAGATATGGCTCAGATGTAGAGGAAGAAGAAGCTGTGGTGGGATTTGATAATGAAGTAGAAATTCTTCTTGATCAACTTACTGGAACTTCTATGAAGCAATTCCAAATTATTTCAATCACAGCAATGGCTGGGCTTGGAAAGACCACTTTGGCAAGAACATTATATAACCATGAGTTAGTTAAGTATATGTTTGATTTTCGAGCATGGACTTCTGTTTCTCAAGTGTATCTGACGAAGGATTTGTTACTCAGCATTTTAATTTCTTTTATCGATGATCCTACAGATGATCTTTACAAAATGAACGAGCATGAGTTGGGGGGAAAGCTATACCGTAAATTAAAGGGTCATAAATATTTGGTGGTGTTTGATGATATCTAGGATTTTAGGGTTTGAGATAATCTTAGAATGTATTTTCCGGATGACAAAACTGGAAGCCGAGTTATATTTACTAGCCGAGACATAGACTTAAGTTTACATGTAAAGTCAGCAAGGCCTGCTCATGTTTTACGTCTTCGAACTGAAGTTGAAAGTTGGAGCATATTTCTCAAGAAGGTGTTTAGAATGGGAATATGCCCTTGTGTATTGCAAAAACCAGGATGGGTGATAAACAGTAAATGTGAAGGTTTGCCTCTTGCAATTGTCATAGCTGCTGGTCTGGTTAAAAATAATTTTTCAATAACCTGGTGGGAGCAAATTGCTGCAACTCTTCGTTCATTTATGGTTAGCGATCCAAGACAATACATGGACTCACTGGCTTTAAGCTACAACCATTTGCCTCCTCACTTGAGACCGTGTTTTCTCTTTTTTGGAGCATTTCCTGAGGACTATGAAATCCCCGTGACAAAACTGGTTTGGCTATGGATTGCTCAAGGATTCATCCATGAAACCGGGAGCAGAATGTTAGAAGATGTTGCCGGGGATTACTTGGTGGATTTAATTAGGAGAAGTTTAGTGATGACATCCAGAATAAAGGCTGACGGCCAAGTTAAAACTTGTTGCGTTCATGACTTATTGCGTGATTTTTGCTTGAGAAAAGCTGAAGAAGAAAATTTTCTATCAAAATTTTTTAAATTATAAATTACTAACCAAAATTTGCAGGTATGGCATGCTCTCTTCAATGCTATGCTTTCCATTGGAGCTAGGAAAATTTCTCCAAGAGGGTGGATCAATTCGTATCGACACATACAAATTTCTTAAGGTTTTGGATATGGAGTCGATCCAATCTCCTTATTCCCTTTAAATGCAGTGCAGATGGTTAATCTGAGATACCTGGCCATTCATGCACATAATGGAAGTCCTCATGCATCAATATCAAAGCTTGTCAACCTACAGACGCTCATAATATCCTCAAGGAAGAATATTGTTGTTCCAAAAACCATATGGGATATGGAAAATCTAAGGCACCTACCTATCAAATCTGGGGAAAACCTTATGGAGGAGCCTACTTTTCTACAAGTTACAAGGAAGGATGGACCCAGTCCGTTAACTAGCCTTCAAACCTTATCACAAGTAAGTCCTCGATCTTCCCCGAATATATTTTCAAGGACTCCCAACCTTAGGAAGCTTGGGTTTTGTGGACCCTTAATATCAACGCTAGGTGATCTTGAATGTCCAAATCTAGGTTCTTTGGAGCACCTTCAAAAATTGAAGTTGCTTAATACATTTCCATACCCTAAAGCAACAAGATCATGCAATCCAATCTTGTATCCTGAAAGTCTTAAGAAATTGACACTGTCAAATACTGGCATGGATTGGGAAGAGATATGGTGCTTCTCCTTGCTACCCAACCTTGTGATTTTAACATTAAAATTTCAAGCATGCATTGGAGAAATATGGGACACAGGGGATGCAGAGTTCCGGAAACTCAAGGTGTTGAAATTGCATGATCTGGACATAAAGCAATGGATTTGTTCAAGGGATAATTTTCTGAGACTACAACGTCTTGTTGTTCAACATTGTCTGAAACTCGATATTGTCCCGATGGCCCTCGGGAAGATCTTAACATTGGAGATGATTGAGGTAAACGGATGCTGCTCTTCGGCATATAGATCTGCAGTGGAAATTCAGAAAGATCAAGAGAGTGAAGGGAACTTTTTCTTGAAAGTTCATGGAAAAGAAAATAATGAAGGTATTTTTTTATGAATAACAATTATTTTCCGCCTTTTTTGTCCATATAGGACTTGAAACCTATTTTAGGAAGGAATTCCCTAATATCACTTTAATGCTAATTTGGTAACTAATAAAGATATTAATATTGATGTTAATATTATGTGATTAAAATCTTATCATTTATAAAGTTTTCTTGTGGGTGTTAGTTTTAAGGTTATAGTCGTGAGTGTTTTATCTATCTCATTGCTTTCTCTAGTCAGTTGTCATAAAAATGTTTTGGGTTGCCAGATGTCTATTGTCCATGGGCGAAATTGTTATGGTTTGTTTTGGGTTTAGTATTTTCCATGGGTTTAATATCTAAAATATGCCATTACTTAATCATATTGGTGATAATGTGATTATAAATGTGCTTTCTATAGTTTCTTTTCTTTTGGAACAACATTCTACAACTGATTTTGTGGATGACAAACTACCTCTCAATCTAATTATCTGAATTTAATGTTTTGTTAACTTAACGTTTACACATATCAGTAGTGGCACGTAGAGATGGGCAAATAAACCAGTTCCGAAGCCAGAACCAATTACCCGAGCTGAAGCCTGGTCCTACCCGAATCGATGGGCATAGGAGGTTCCAGTTTTTCAGAAAAAACAAAACCAGAATTACCGAAATCGGTTCCACCTTACCTGGAACTGGTAAAAACCCGGCCCTATCCAGAACCGGTTATTGACCATGTTGACCAGAACCGGAACAATTTCAAAAAAATAAGCCACGGTTTGTGTTTGGTTATTTTAGCCCATGAGAAAAGCCCACAATTTCTTATTTAGCACATCTTAGCTTTAGGTTAAAACAAAAGAAAATCAAAGTGTTTGGCTCTGTGTGTAGATAGCAGCAGCCAAGAAAAAAGAAGGGGAGAATAGAGAAAGACATTTTGGTCACTTTTCACCTAGCTGCGATGTTTCTCAGTTTTCCGGAGTTTAAACCGTCGGATCTTCTTCAATTTGGGTAGCTTCTTCACAACACGGTAATCATATCCTTGGTTTAAAAAAGCGCGCCTCAGTGGTGCGTGAGGCGCTAGAGGCGAAGGGCTGAGCGCTCCAGGAATGCGAGGCGTAGCGAAATCCAGAAGCGGCCTGAGGCGGCGCTCCACCGTGGGAAGCGCTAGGCGTGTTGAGGCGCCGCTCCACTGAATTTTGGATGTTTTTTCATTTTTTGTAGTTTTTAAACGCGTGGTATTTTAAAGATGTGGTTTTTTTAAACCCTAAAACTGACCCCCCACAAAATCGCGAATTCGCGATCGACAATAGAGTCCAGCCACCACAACGACTCCAGCCGAACTCCTCTGCCGACCGGCTTCCTCCTCCGCCGACCTCATCCACCGACCGCCAAAAGTGAAAGAGTTGCTTAAAGAATGCTATGTTTATAAATGGATACATTTATAATTTTGTTGGCCTAGTGAAGAATGCTATGCTTAAAGAATGCTATGTTTATAAATGGATACATTGATGATTCCAATGAGTGGTTGATGGGGAGAATGGAAGATGATGATAGTGATGAACTTGTTTTTACCGGGGAAGATTTATCATGGAGGGATGTAAGCGAAGCATCGGGTTTACACGAGCCTTTTTATGCAACTAGATCATCAATGGCTGGAACTGGAAGAGGTGATGATGAGGCTGGTCCATCAAGAAAGGATAAGGGAAAACGTGTTTTGTATGATGAAGACAAGATTGAAGAAGATATTGGGTTGACCGATGTTGAGGAAGATGATGGCGTGCCCGGTTATGATGATTGATTAGACTTTGCTTTGTTTTTTGTATTTATGAAGACTTATTAAGCATGTTTTTATGTTTGGACTTTATTTTTAGTGTTAAAAGTATGTTATTTTGTTTGTTTTTATTTTTAATTCTTTTTTAAAAAAAATTAGCGCATCGCATACATAAAGCTCTCGCCTCGCGCCTCACGCCTCGGTATTTTCGGCCTCATCGCTTTTTAGCGCCTCAAGCTTTTTAAAACCAAGATCATATCCAATGGTTGGTTTCTGCTTATTAGGCCTGGAAGCCAAATTTTAAGGCATCGTTCGCTGCTGCAGTTTTTGGTGGTGATTTTCTCTCTTTTGTATTTGTTTAATTTCATACACATAATGTTATTGATTCCAAGTGTATGATTATTGTTTAATGCCTCTTGTGTATATAGAGAGAACTTTGTATTGTTTGATTATTGATGATAGTGGATTTGAACAACTTTAGTAATCATGTGGTTTCTACTCTCGTTATTGAAAGGTTTTTCACATTAAAAATTTGTCCTCTTTTTACTGTTTTATATCCTTGTAGGTTCATTGAGGTTGAGAAATTTTGATCAAATGAAGATTATTTCGCATTTTATTATTAACTGTTGATGACGGGTTACGCTTTTCACATCATGATGCATATCATGTTTTACTAAAATAATCTTCTTGACCCCAGCCAAACCGGAACCTTTTTTATAAATCCGTCTATCCTAAGTCCTAACCCACTACCTGATCAGACTGTTTTGCATAATAAGGACTACAGAATGTGGAGTAGAATGGAACGCTCCCAGCAAAAGATGAGATATGAAACGTTTGAAATGTCGTATTTTGTCTTGAAAGTGTTTGATTAAATGACATTTCAAACTGTCTAAATTACCTGATCAAACTGTCTAAATTACCATAGAAAGTGTTTGATCGAATAACGCGATATGAATGCAAGCTTAGTCTTGTGCTCGTTTGCCCTAAGTGCATTCTTATATATAAGCAGCTAGTTACCTGAGAATATATGTTAAGAAAAAACCTCAACACATAGGTTGGTGAGTTCATGTGTTATGCTGTTTATTATATGTTTGTTCCGAGCCCTAGCTCCAAGTGTCAGTTGCGTCTCTACCCCGCTATGCCTATCATAGAGACATGAACGATGGGTTGAGATTACACGCGTCCTGACATCCTGTAACATTCTGTTTTAAGAAAATAAAATACTCTCGTTTATAATTAAAATATTATTAGTCAAAAATATAATAATAAAAATGATCAATTAAAACGTAAGGCATCGTCTAATAATATAGAATAGTTTATTTCATTCAAAAAAAATTAATTCGAGAGACGAGAGTATAAAAATAGAAATAAGCGCTCAACTTTTTAGCGTTCGTTTAAACGAATAGGTATGATGAAACAATTATTAAAAATAATCGTTGTTTGAACGATCAGTTGCTATTATAGAAGACCAGCTAAAAAAAATTAACAAAATATATTCTAATTAAACTTTCTCCATTTTTAACAAAACTTAGGTCGAAACGTAGAGAAAAATGAGCCGGTCCTAGCAGTATTTTTGGAATTTTATAAAACACAATATTTTAAAAGTTATAACTGAAAAAAAAATCTGAGTTAAATTAATTATAATAATATAATAATTCTTATTATAAAATCAAATTATGTGTAGAATCTACGTGAGTGTTGGCCTAACTTATCTTCAAAATTGAAGGTAGTTATGAACTCCTTATGGACGTGTTCGAACAAAGAAATAAAGGCGGTTAACACACATATTTATCTTAACAAAGAGTTCAAACTAGTTAAATTTTGAAGATTTTAAACATACGAAAGTAAAGTTTGGTCGATGTTCATCCTGAGTATACCATCGTTCTGAAATTACTTAAAACAATATGTACACGATTAGGTATGTAATTCAATCTCTTATTTTGACTCATAAATTTAAGATTTTTTTTTAGTATTAGGGTTAAGATTCGATCCTATGTATGCAAATATTATGTTAAACTTATGATCTGTATTAGGAATATAAAATAAATGCATCAGGAATCATCTTTGCAAATAGTTATAAGGATAGATTAAGCAGAAACGCTGCCGGAAGTTATACCAAGAAGTTCTAAGCTGTCACCCAGCCAACCAGAAATACAGGTGAATACATTCAACTTCGTTTTAAATATAAATGCATTTTTTGAGCATTGTATGTTTAAATTTTGACGCATAAAGGGATACTACGTGACCGGCATTTAGGATATTAGTCTACGTATGATTTGCAAATCGTATCCGCATATGGGTGAAATTCCTACACGTGGCTGGTATAGGTGGGCTGGAAGGTTAAACGTAAGACGTACTCCTAGGCAACCTAACCAGTGACCAGTTGTGGGCTGGAGGGAACAAAACGTAAGACGCGCTACGCTGTAGTTCATAACCAATGACAGTTATAAAACAATGTATGCAGTAGTTGTATCGATCAGTGAAATAACCTTCTAAATGTGTAGTATTGCCATTATTAGTTATGGTTAAAGGACCGAACATGCTCTTCTTACATATCGAGTCTGTTATTTGTATTCACCAACATTATGTTGACGTTTTATTTTCAAAAACTTTTTCAAGTAAAAATGAAATTTAAAAGAGAAGCAAGATTAGAGATACTTGGCCTATGATGCCTTGAATAAGATCTTGTGGTGAGACCATGTAGCTATTGGAGTTATGTTTCCAAGTCATGTATTAACCGAATATTATAAAATGATTTGTAATTATGTGTCTGTGAAAATCCAGTTTACTATAAATTGAAATGATGGTGTTCATACCTATACGTATGAAACTTTATGAAATCCTGAAAAGTTATTTTGAAAAGTATTAATAAACGATGAAAATGTGGTTTTTCATACCCACGCGTATGAACTATTTATAAATCATGAAAAATGGTTTTCACATCCATGCATGTGAATTATTTGTAAAATTACGAATTCATGATACAACGCTTCCGCTAGAATATATTAAAAATGAATAATAAACTCTGACCGAGAACATATTTATCCATGAAACCAATCAGGTCGCAGCACCCGGGTCGTTGAGAGCCCGGGGTGTGACAGGTTGGTATCAGAGCTCCTAGTTTTAACGAAATAGGTATTAATGATAGTATCTAAGTTTAACCAAACTGAGATAAGTGCCTATTAAAGGAATATGTAGAATGATATTTTTGAAGTACTAAGAATGATTGAAACAACATGGTGAATACTGATGATAGCCTATGAGCTAAGTTATGATGAGTTAATTTACAAACTTTGTCAAATATCATATTTAGTAGACAATGTATCAAAATCAAAGTACCAACGGATATCGATGAAACCCTGACTCTGAATACTGAGATACAATGGATGATTGTATAATGAATAAAAGATGTGATTTTGTCAATAATCGCTACAAAAAAATGAAAATTAGAATCTCATGAAAACAATAATAAAAGAAAACGATGCATCTAAAATAAACAATGAAAATTAAGAAACCTTTAATTAAAACAATGAGTTGTCGTAGCATTAAGATGGATTGAAAAAAATTAAGGTGATACTTAATATCAATAAATGTGCCGAAGAATATATGATTTTATATGCTTCGAATTCTTTTAAAGACGGAGCATTGGAGTGGTGGAAGTCCATTATTCAAACCATAAGAAGAATCAACGCTTATGCTATAACATGGAAAAGTTTTTGAGATCTAGTGACACAAAAAAATTTGGCCAACGAATGAAAAGGAACAAATCGAGCGAAAAATGTCTTAACCATTGTATGGTCGGTGCTGGGCATCAGGAATACACTTATAAGTATTTTGAATATGCTTGATTGGTGTCATATTTTTTAGAGCTAGAATCAAACCTTATCAATCACTATATCTGGGGGACTGGTAAGATAAATCCATGACATCATTAAGACTGTTATGCCATAGATCCTCAATTCAGTTGTAGAATTAGCAGGGCTAGTGGTTATGAAGCAAAAGGAGATTTAAATGCGGAGAAGACGACTCGAGCTTTTGTTCTTAACGTCAAGAAAGCTGCAAACATGTTGAATATCATCATCGGTACATTAATTATCAATAGAGTTTATGCTAAGGTTTTGTTTGATTCAAGAGTAAACCAAAGCTATATTGACTATGAATTTCGTAAGCTTCTAAGTGAACCACTAGTGCAACTAGATAAACCTTATCTGTTTAAAACCGCTAATGTTATTTTAGTTATAATAAATGAAGCATTAGTAAATGGTAAGTTCACACTCCTTATGTCACACCCCGGGCCGGCGGGAACGGATCGTGTTTTCCCGTCGGGCGGAATGTTCCCGGGGCGCGATATCATTGTATTGATAATCAAATGATCAGATTGTTTACATAGCACATGAGATATAAATGAGAAATGCTAATCATGACATGAAATAGAATTACAAAGTTAAATTACATTGTACTTCATAATTTAACTAAGTAAATCTAATCAAAAAGAATCAATGAGTTTATATCTTGATCTGTACAAGATATACAAAAGTGATTCAGTGTTCTGTCATATCAAAATGTATGCAATCAAAAGAAAGCTAGGTCTTCTATGAGTCCCCTAGCTTATCATTTGCATATAGTGTCTACACCTGTCCGTCACCTGAGAAAACATGTAATTTAAACAAAGTCAACACTAGGTTGGTGAGTTCATAAGTAAGTCAATTGAAAACCATTGAACTGATCATGCACACATTCACAATGTATTAACTGTTATAACTGTTGCTTGTATATTTGTTCATCTGTTCCACCCAATGGCCTCTCCTTAGTTATATGTACAAGTAGTATATCGCCTAGCTAAGTATGTTTATATATAGGGAATCACGAAAGGGTCAAGCCCAGACGCTATCCCACCACATACTTAACCAAACTCCACACCACTTGCGATACAACTAAGGATATCCACTTCCCAACTATCTGTATTGTCCATTGTATCAGCATGTGTAGAATAATGATATGGTAAGAGGGGTTTTGTTATCAAACCGAAGTATTGATAAACCCTCATCAAATTAAGGAATTTAGATTATTTAAATCTGATCCTTATATTATTCTATTACTTGTGAGGTTAACTTTTATGATACACTTTTAATTTAATTAAAAGTATTAGTTAACTGTTCATCATATGTCTCCAAATGCAACGTATAGAATCCGAATGGAATCCATTTTGAATCCTCACGTAATCAGATTAAAATGCATTCCATTCTCTCCTATCCCGCCGTGTGATCCCAAAGTTTCCGTGTGGGATTGTCTCATGTGATTATCAAAGTCGAATAAGAACTTGTCTTATTACGTTATGATAATCGGGTGTAAATGACAAGAATCCCATGAAGTTACGTTATCATGATCGTCATTTACTGTAAATGATAAGAATCGTCATTTACTGAATCCATACGTTCCCAAAGTATCCGTGTGGGAATGTTCTCGTGTGTTTAACAAAGTCGAATAAGAACTTGTCTTATTACGTTATGTTAAATATGTGTAAATGACAAGAATCCCATGAAGTTACGTTATCATGATCGTCATTTACTGTAAATGATAAGAATCGTTATTTACTGAATCCATGCTTTCCCAAAGTATCCGTGTGGGAATGTTCTCGTTATACAATTAAGTGTAAGTTGTTTAAATATTTGATCATGTGGAAATAACTAAGTGTTATAAGTTACAATCTTATAACCAAGTTATTATGATGTAGAGAAAATTAAGAAATTATCTTAACATAAACATATGAGTTTCCCTGTTATCTCATAATCATACAAGCATGCATACGATGATAGGCGATAATAAACAATTTAATATTATCAGAATCAAAGTATAATAACATGTTAAACAAACTTTTAAATAAATAAAAGCAAACATGTTTCTCAGCCCCGAGAGTTAAAATCAGTAAAGATTTAAAGTAAAAGGGGCATATGAACTCACCTTGTAGTTGTTGTGTTTGACTTAGCTTAAACAAGAATGTACGCGCTCTTGATTGTACTTGAGTGTGTTTTCACGATCCTGTATTGATTTCACGATGTTCATAACTTATTAGTATGAATTATAGGGATTTTAGATGTATGTATGTGTTAGCCATAAGCTTTGGCCAACACTTAAAGTCTTCGGTCTCTGTTGGCCCATCTTTAATTGTTATTGATTATTGTAATCCGTAGACTTTCTTTGATTTATTCTTGTATTAACAACTTGTATCAAAGTCCCTTTGTGGTTTCATGAGATCATGTTATATGTTACAAGACCTTATTGCAAAAATTGTCGTTTCGGTGGTAATCCCTTGGTTATCATACTTGTTATGTTAATTTAAAGAGTTGCAATAGTTCTTTAGTCATGTGGGCCAACAATTTAAGTTGGGCCAATGATATTAGGTGTTGAATCATGAAAGCCTTGCCAAAAGTTACAAAACCAATGTTTAAGTGGCCTTTTGGGCCTTGGTTTGGGCCTCCAAAGAATCCATTGGGCCCAAGGTGGGCCTTGGCTACTTTTGTTGGGCCTAGAGTAATACAAGACTGTTGAAATTTGGTTTTGGACCAGAAATGGATTGTTGACCAATAGAATGACAAAGTGGCTCCAAAAGAAAGGACAAAGGCCTCCAAATGGGCCTCAAATCAGTTTTCTGTGGGCCTCGGGCAGATTTTGATGGGCCCCAAGGGTTTTGTCTCGGGCCTTTGCCAAAAGAGTTCATGGGCCAAGCCGGGCCTAGATTAGAATAGCTGAAATGATAGTGGGCCTAGCATTTGGCTGTATCAGTGAGATTGAACTAGAATCATTTGAGCTTTGGATTTAATTGATGGACCTTTAGTTCACTGCTTGTCATAGAGCCCAAAAGTGGGCTTTAGACCTGTGAAGACTTAACGGCTAACAATGAAATCGTGTGACCTGGGCCTTAACCAAAAACCTATGGGCCGACTTAAGAATTGTTGGGCTAATGAACTGGGCTGCATCACAAGAAATATGGGCCATCAGAGGATGTTATTTGGGTTACTGTCTTGGGCCGATAGGGGCTGGAATACATTGTTGTTGGGCCTCGAAATAGAATCAGTGACCTGCATAACCAAATGGTCCAAATCTCGACTAACTTGGCCTACAAAGTGGAGCTGGGCCGCAAGGAAATTTACTGGCCTGTTCATTCTCTATTGGGCCTGGATCTAGAGCGCAAGGCTAGGGTAGCTTATGGATGGATCCTTTGGTCGCACGAAGTCTGCTAAGAATGAATGGGTGCGGCCTGTACATCATGAATACTCAACTGAATCTTGGTCAAATAAGATGAGTATAGACCTACGAATGAAAGGAGTATGGATCCTATCGAATGGCATAGTGGTTGTCAAATGAAAGAGTCTCGAATGAGATGGCCGAATCAGCTGGCTGTATAGCGAATGGTGGTGTGATTCGGCGAATGAGTAATGGTTGGTCGAATG
The DNA here is from genome assembly GCA_009363875.1 of Mikania micrantha. NCBI lineage: Eukaryota > Viridiplantae > Streptophyta > Magnoliopsida > Asterales > Asteraceae > Mikania > Mikania micrantha. The sequence goes on from CM018698.1 coordinate 48,711,065, forward strand.
GGGACTGGTTGTGCCGATCGAATGAAGGTGGCGAATGAAGGTGGTTCGAATGAGACATGGGTGGCGACTGAAGAACTGTCGAATGTGGAGGGGTTTAGCCGAAAGAGTGGGCAGCGAATGTGGAGCTCATTCGAACTCAGGTGGTTCGACCCTAGGTCATTCGACCGCCTGAGTGACTCATTCGGCCGTTCGAACTCCCAGATGGCTCCAACCGGTTCCAGCTTGGTCCAAAGGTGGTCTGTGAAATGCTAAGATCAGTGTTCGAAGGGATAGAGCTGTGGAAATGGTGTAGAACCGGTGAAGGTGATGGTTCAAGCAAGACCACGAAAACCCTAATTTTCGGGGTCTTTCACACATTATACCTCACGATTCGGTGGCCAAATCTTTAGATCTGTTGTACTTTCATGTAGAGCTCGTCGAGGGCTTCGCGTGGGTTCAAGAATCACTGATTTTCGTTAAGGAATGAAGAAGTTATGATCAATTGAAATTGAAATTTGAGGGTTTTTGCTTCTAGCCGGAAATGAGAGAGAGAAAAAGAATTGTAGGGTGAAAAATGAGGAAAAACACAATCATTAGGCCTTTTATATCCCATGTGGTGTCTGGGTCCATTTCGGTTGCTCGGTTCGTTACTTCGTCGCGTATCCGGAAAATTACGCGTAATTTAAATGGATTTAAATAAAAGGATTTAATTTAATTATTTTGATGAGTTTCAAAATTGTAAAATATTATTTATATTGTTTTATTAAATTATTATCGATCGTGACGTGTTTTCGTTTTCGTTTCGTCAGATTGCGTAACCTTCGCGCGTAATTCGTTCGAATCGTCACCCGAACGAATACGACGATGGTTTTTCTTTCTGACTTTTGTTTTCTACTTTTCAGTCATTATTTTAGAATTCTAAACTCACAGATATGTTTGTGTGAATCGTCACCCACGCAAACACACTGTCAATTCGTCATTCTGAAATAACACTGCATTATGTGTTAATTGTGTTTCCTCACTGTCGGACTCAACTATACATCATGATTTCACACTGTTTTTGTACTGAATTGTCGGTCATCTGATTCCTGTCATTTGTGGACATCAGATCGCAACCGATATGTTTCTGAATATTGTTTGAATTCCGTTGCTTCTCATGTTTTGTTGTGTTAACTGTAATTAAGTTTTCACTTAATAAACACAACTAATGTTTCAAATGTACGTTGTACTTAATGTATTTAAGTTTATACGAAAATACGTACAACGTTTTCTTGTATTTAGGATTCTGTTAATACAAGTACTGTTTAAGCTTACGTATGTACACATAGAATGCAGTGAAAGTACACATACCGTACGGACTTGCCGGACGATCTGGCACTTGCTGTTACAGTCTCCCCTTGTTAAAGAAATTTCGTCCCGAAATTTAAGCATCAAAGTCGGGCTTCAATTCTCGAACAGATGGGGATACTTTGCTTTCATGTTGTCCTCGCGTTCCCAGGTAAACTCTGGTCCACGCTTGGAGTTCCATCGAACCTTTACAATAGGGATACGGCTTCGTTTCAGTCTCTTGACTTCACGTTCCATAATCTCTACAGGTTCTTCAATGAAATGTAGTTGTTCATCAATTTGTATCTCTCCCAATGGTATGATCAATGTTTCATCTGCTAGACACCTCTTGAGATTTGATACATGAAACACATCGTGTACTCCACTGAGTTCATCAGGGAGTCTGAGTCTGTATGCCACAGGACCTATGCGTTGAGTAATCTCGAACGGCCCGACATACCGAGGTGCTAGTTTGCCTTTAGCCCCAAAACGAACTACGCCTTTCCATGGGGACACTTTCAACATGACTCGGTCACCCACATCGAATTCCAAAGGCTTGCGCCGTTTGTCTGCGTAACTCTTTTGGCGACTACGTGTTGCTTGTAATCTCTGTTGTATCTGGGCTATCTTATCAGTAGTTTCCTGAATAAGTTCCGGCCCAGTTATTCTGTTGTCTCCCACTTCGGTCCAACAAATTGGAGACCGACATTTTCTACCATAGAGTGCTTCAAACGGAGCACATCCAATGCTGCTGTGGTAGCTATTATTGTAGGAGAACTCAATAAGTGGTAAATGTGTGTCCCAACTTCCACCGAAGTCTAGGATGCATGTTCTCAACATATCCTCTAGGGTTTGAATAGTGCGCTCGCTTTGTCCATCCGTTTGTGGATGATAAGCAGTGCTCAAGTTAACACTTGTCCCTAAGGATTGTTGTAATGATTGCCAGAACCGCGAAGTGAATCGACTGTCCCGGTCTGAGATAATAGACAATGGCACACCGTGCCTTACTATTATCTCATCAATGTATAGTCTTGCAAGTTTCTCCATCTTGTACGTTTCTCTGATTGGCAAGAAATGTGCGGACTTGGTCAATCGATCAATGATGACCCAAATCGAATCATGTCCTCTGGAAGTGCGGGGTAGCTTGGTAATGAAATCCATAGCTATTTGTTCCCACTTCCATTGTGGTATCTCTGGTTGTTCCAGCAAACCCGAAGGTTTCTGGTGTTCAGCTTTGACTTTGGCACATGTGAGACATTTGCCAACATAAGTGGCAATGTCTTTCTTCATGCCCGGCCACCAATAAAATGACCTAAGATCTTGGTACATCTTATCGGCACCAGGATGAACTGAGTAACGTGACTTGTGTGCCTCGTCAAGGATAAGTGTTTGAAGTTCATCTACTGCCGGAATCCAAACACGATCCAGATAGTAGGTAACTCCATCTTGTCTTGTCTCAAAATGTTTCTCGGCTCCACAATCGAGCTCGCGTTTCAAATTGTTTCTTGCCACTGCCTCTCGTTGTGCTTGTAAAATGTGATCTCTCAAACTTGTTTGCACCGTCATTCCCATAGCGCGAACGCGTAAGGGTTTGACTCTTTCTTTCCGACTCAAAGCATCTGCAACAACATTTGCTTTGCCCGGATGGTATTTGATCACACAATCGTAATCGTTCAGGAGCTCAACCCAACGTCTCTGTCTCATGTTAAGCTCCTTCTGATCAAATATGTGTTGTAAACTCTTGTGATCTGTGAAGATAGTGCATTTGGTACCATAGAGGTAGTGTCTCCAAATCTTTAAAGCAAATACAACAGCTCCCAGTTCAAGATCATGTGTCGTGTAATTCTTCTCGTGTATCTTCAGCTGTCGTGAGGCATAAGCAATGACTTTGTCTCGTTGCATCAAAACACATCCGAGTCCTTGATGGGAAGCATCACAATAGACCACAAAGTCATCACTGCCTTCTGGAAGTGTTAGAATTGGAGCATTGCACAATCTTTGTTTCAATGTCTGGAATGCCTCTTCTTGTTTATGAGTCCACACAAAAGGTTCAGACTTCTGTGTGAGTTTGGTGAGAGGCAAGGCTATCTTAGAGAAGTTCGAAATGAATCTCCGGTAATAACCTGCCAATCCCAAAAATGATCGAATCTCTGTCGGTGTCGTAGGCACATCCCAATTCTTAATCGCTTCTATCTTGGCAGGATCCACATGAATACCATTACTGTTAATCACGTGACCCAAAAACTGAACTTCCCTTAACCAAAATTCACATTTAGAGAATTTGGCATAAAGTTGTTCTTCTTTTAGAAGCTCCAAAACTGTCCTGAGATGTTGTTCATGTTCTTTCTCGTTCTTTGAGTAAATCAGTATATCGTCGATGAAGACGATCACAAACTGATCTAGATACGGCTTGCACACCCGGTTCATCAAGTCCATGAACACCGCCGGTGCGTTCGTTAATCCAAATGGCATCACCATGAATTCATAATGTCCATATCGGGTACGAAAGGCCGTCTTTGGTATGTCTTCCTCTTGTATCCGGAGCTGATGATAACCTGATCTCAGGTCTATCTTTGAAAAATACTGTGCTCCCTGTAACTGATCAAACAAATCATCAATCCTCGGTAACGGGTACCGATTCTTGATGGTGAGTTTGTTGAGTTCTCGATAATCGATGCACATTCTAAAAGTTCCATCCTTCTTCTTGACAAAAAGAACCGGAGCTCCCCACGGGGAAAAGCTCGGTCGGATGAATCCTTTATCGAGAAGTTCTTGCAACTGGTTAGACAACTCTTGCATCTCCGATGGTGCGAGTCTGTAGGGAGACTTAGCTATAGGAGTTGCTCCCGGAATCAAATCGATTCGAAACTGTACTGATCTCTCAGGTGGTAGTCCCGGTAAGTCATCCGGAAACACTTCTGCAAAATCTCTCACAACTGGCACATCTTGAATCTTGATCGCTTTCTTGTCTTTCTGTATCACATGAGCTAGAAATGCAACACACTGTTTTCGTAAGCATTTGCGAGCCTTCATGCACGATATTATCTTGACACTGCGTTTCGCTTGATCTCCATGAATCTCCAAGACTTCATTGTTCTCCATAGGAATACGTAATAGCTTATCGGAACAGATGAACTCAACTCGGTTAAGAGATAGCCAATCCATTCCGATGATAACATCGAAACTGCCCAGTTCCATCGGTATCAAGTCGATGGAAAATATATGATCACCAAGTGTTAGTGGGCAATTCCTAAGTACTGTGTCAACTGTAATCTGTTTGCCATTAGCTATCTCAATACTATAAGGGGAGTCTAATGATTCCTCAGCATGGTTAAGATGGCTAGCAAAATCGGATGAGATAAAACTCTGATCCGCACCAGTGTCAAATAATATAGATGCATAAAAATCAGATAGAAGAAATGTACCCGTAATGACATTCGGGTCCTGTCTAGCAGCAGCTGCCCCGATCTGAAAGGCTCTTCCTCTTGGTTCTTGAGCCTGTTGTTGATTTCTCTTAGGGCAATCCCGAGAGAAGTGACCAGGTTCACCACAGTTGTAGCAAGACCTGTGATCGGTAGCAGCAGCAGCAGTGGCTGCATTGTTGTTTCTGTTCTGAGTCCTCTGACTCCTGCAGTAGTTTGCTGTGTGACCAAATCTTCCACAGTTGGTGCAGTGTCTGCACGGAACATTTGGTAGATGATGGTACTGGCATGAGTTGCACAAAGGTGCAGTGCCAGTGTATGGCTTCCTGATCTCCAATGGTGGTGGTTGGTTGCGCATTGGAGCTTGGGTAGTGGCAGCAAAGTTTCTAGCCACCTTTTGTTTCTTAGCCGGACGTTTGTCCGACTTCCTTGAAGTTCCAGCTTTGGCTGTTTCAGCCTCCTTCTTGAATGCTCCAGAGGCAACCATCATATCTGTCAGGGATGCTGACAGTGTAACAGCTAATTCCATGGTGGTAGGGTGAGCAGAAATCACATGACCTCGGATACTGGGCGGTAATCCACCAACATAACGCTCAATCCTCTTCTCAAGTGTCGGCACCACATCAGGTGCTAAAGTGGCCAACTCATGAAATCTTGTGGTGTAAGCCAGATGCCCAGCACCAATCATCTCCAGATTGAGTAGTTCAGTCTCAACCTTTTTCAGTTCATTTCTTGGGCAAAACTCCGCCCTCAACATCGCCTTGAATTCATTCCACGGCATGGCCTGGGCCTCATCCCGGCCTCTGATTGATACCTGAGCGTTCCACCAGGTTAACGCTCGCTTGCTAAATGATCCCGCAGCATACTTTACTCTATTCTGTTCAGGACAGCCACTGATGTCGAGGGTAGCCTCCATCTTCTCAATCCACTGGATCAGTCCGACTGCACCCTCGCTACCACTGAAACTGGGTGGCTTGCAGCCTACAAAGTTCTTGTAGGCATAGTCCTGACTCTGTCTGGTGTTACCGCTGCCTTCTCCAGATGAGTTAGCAACGTTGTTACTGTTGTTGTTGATCCGGTTCATCATCTCTGGAATCACTTCCCTCAGTTGGCTTGTAAGAAGAGTAGCCAGTGCCACAGTAGCAGGGTCCAACTGATACGCTGGTGGTGGCGGAGGAGGAGGTGGAGGTGCTTGTGTAGGAGAGTCTGGCGGTGTCGGTGTCGAAGAGTGCGGAGCTGAACCTTGAGTCAGCGGTAGTAGAGGTGGTTGTCTTCGTGGCGGCATTCTGATCATAACCGAAAGAAAATCGGTTAGTGCAGTGATCAGAAGCAGAAGACATATGCAAATAGAATCCTATATCATAAGAACTCTACATGAGGTCCCTAGGTTATAGTCTAGGCCAAACCATTTTAGTAATATGACCTATATTTCTCTATAACCATGGCTCTGATACCAATCTGTCACACCCCGGGCCGGCGGGAACGGATCGTGTTTTCCCGTCGGGCGGAATGTTCCCGGGGCGCGATATCATTGTATTGATAATCAAATGATCAGATTGTTTACATAGCACATGAGATATAAATGAGAAATGCTAATCATGACATGAAATAGAATTACAAAGTTAAATTACATTGTACTTCATAATTTAACTAAGTAAATCTAATCAAAAAGAATCAATGAGTTTATATCTTGATCTGTACAAGATATACAAAAGTGATTCAGTGTTCTGTCATATCAAAATGTATGCAATCAAAAGAAAGCTAGGTCTTCTATGAGTCCCCTAGCTTATCATTTGCATATAGTGTCTACACCTGTCCGTCACCTGAGAAAACATGTAATTTAAACAAAGTCAACACTAGGTTGGTGAGTTCATAAGTAAGTCAATTGAAAACCATTGAACTGATCATGCACACATTCACAATGTATTAACTGTTATAACTGTTGCTTGTATATTTGTTCATCTGTTCCACCCAATGGCCTCTCCTTAGTTATATGTACAAGTAGTATATCGCCTAGCTAAGTATGTTTATATATAGGGAATCACGAAAGGGTCAAGCCCAGACGCTATCCCACCACATACTTAACCAAACTCCACACCACTTGCGATACAACTAAGGATATCCACTTCCCAACTATCTGTATTGTCCATTGTATCAGCATGTGTAGAATAATGATATGGTAAGAGGGGTTTTGTTATCAAACCGAAGTATTGATAAGCCCTCATCAAATTAAGGAATTTAGATTATTTAAATCTGATCCTTATATTATTCTATTACTTGTGAGGTTAACTTTTATGATACACTTTTAATTTAATTAAAAGTATTAGTTAAGTGTTCATCATATGTCTCCAAATGCAACGTATAGAATCCGAATGGAATCCATTTTGAATCCTCACGTAATCAGATTAAAATGCATTCCATTCTCTCCTATCCCGCCGTGTGATCCCAAAGTTTCCGTGTGGGATTTTCTCATGTGATTATCAAAGTCGAATAAGAACTTGTCTTATTACGTTATGATAATCGGGTGTAAATGACAAGAATCCCATGAAGTTACGTTATCATGATCGTCATTTACTGTAAATGATAAGAATCGTCATTTACTGAATCCATACGTTCCCAAAGTATCCGTGTGGGAATGTTCTCGTGTGTTTAACAAAGTCGAATAAGAACTTGTCTTATTACGTTATGTTAAATATGTGTAAATGACAAGAATCCCATGAAGTTACGTTATCATGATCGTCATTTACTGTAAATGATAAGAATCGTTATTTACTGAATCCATGCTTTCCCAAAGTATCCGTGTGGGAATGTTCTCGTTATACAATTAAGTGTAAGTTGTTTAAATATTTGATCATGTGGAAATAACTAAGTGTTATAAGTTACAATCTTATAACCAAGTTATTATGATGTAGAGAAAATTAAGAAATTATCTTAACATAAACATATGAGTTTCCCTGTTATCTCATAATCATACAAGCATGCATACGATGATAGGCGATAATAAACAATTTAATATTATCAGAATCAAAGTATAATAACATGTTAAACAAACTTTTAAATAAATAAAAGCAAACATGTTTCTCAGCCCCGAGAGTTAAAATCAGTAAAGATTTAAAGTAAAAGGGGCATATGAACTCACCTTGTAGTTGTTGTGTTTGACTTAGCTTAAACAAGAATGTACGCGCTCTTGATTGTACTTGAGTGTGTTTTCACGATCCTGTATTGATTTCACGATGTTCATAACTTATTAGTATGAATTATAGGGATTTTAGATGTATGTATGTGTTAGCCATAAGCTTTGGCCAACACTTAAAGTCTTCGGTCTCTGTTGGCCCATCTTTAATTGTTATTGATTATTGTAATCCGTAGACTTTCTTTGATTTATTCTTGTATTAACAACTTGTATCAAATTCCCTTTGTGGTTTCATGAGATCATGTTATATGTTACAAGACCTTATTGCAAAAATTGTCGTTTCGGTGGTAATCCCTTGGTTATCATACTTGTTATGTTAATTTAAAGAGTTGCAATAGTTCTTTAGTCATGTGGGTCAACAATTTAAGTTGGGCCAATGATATTAGGTGTTGAATCATGAAGGCCTTGCCAAAAGTTACAAAACCAATGTTTAAGTGGCCTTTTGGGCCTTGGTTTGGGCCTCCAAAGAATCCATTGGGCCCAAGGTGGGCCTTGGCTACTTTTGTTGGGCCTAGAGTAATACAAGACTGTTGAAATTTGGTTTTGGACCAGAAATGGATTGTTGACCAATAGAATGACAAAGTGGCTCCAAAAGAAAGGACAAAGGCCTCCAAATGGGCCTCAAATCAGTTTTCTGTGGGCCTCGGGCAGATTTTGATGGGCCCCAAGGGTTTTGTCTCGGGCCTTTGCCAAAAGAGTTCATGGGCCAAGCCGGGCCTAGATTAGAATAGCTGAAATGATAGTGGGCCTAGCATTTGGCTGTATCAGTGAGATTGAACTAGAATCATTTGAGCTTTGGATTTAATTGATGGACCTTTAGTTCACTGCTTGTCATAGAGCCCAAAAGTGGGCTTTAGACCTGTGAAGACTTAACGGCTAACAATGAAATCGTGTGACCTGGGCCTTAACCAAAAACCTATGGGCCGACTTAAGAATTGTTGGGCTAATGAACTGGGCTGCATCACAAGAAATATGGGCCATCAGAGGATGTTATTTGGGTTACTGTCTTGGGCCGATAGGGGCTGGAATACATTGTTGTTGGGCCTCGAAATAGAATCAGTGACCTGCATAACCAAATGGTCCAAATCTCGACTAACTTGGCCTACAAAGTGGAGCTGGGCCGCAAGGAAATTTACTGGCCTGTTCATTCTCTATTGGGCCTGGATCTAGAGCGCAAGGCTAGGGTAGCTTATGGATGGATCCTTTGGTCGCACGAAGTCTGCTAAGAATGAATGGGTGCGGCCTGTACATCATGAATACTCAACTGAATCTTGGTCAAATAAGATGAGTATAGACCTATGAATGAAAGGAGTATGGATCCTATCGAATGGCATAGTGGTTGTCAAATGAAAGAGTCTCGAATGAGATGGCCGAATCAGCTGGCTGTATAGCGAATGGTGGTGTGATTCGGCGAATGAGTAATGGTTGGTCGAATGGGGACTGGTTGTGCCGATCGAATGAAGGTGGCGAATGAAGGTGGTTCGAATGAGACATGGGTGGCGACTGAAGAACTGTCGAATGTGGAGGGGTTTAGCCGAAAGAGTGGGCAGCGAATGTGGAGCTCATTCGAACTCAGGTGGTTCGACCCTAGGTCATTCGACCGCCTGAGTGACTCATTCGGCCGTTCGAACTCCCAGATGGCTCCAACCGGTTCCAGCTTGGTCCAAAGGTGGTCTGTGAAATGCTAAGATCAGTGTTCGAAGGGATAGAGCTGTGGAAATGGTGTAGAACCGGTGAAGGTGATGGTTCAAGCAAGACCACGAAAACCCTAATTTTCGGGGTCTTTCACACATTATACCTCACGATTCGGTGGCCAAATCTTTAGATCTGTTGTACTTTCATGTAGAGCTCGTCGAGGGCTTCGCGTGGGTTCAAGAATCACTGATTTTCGTTAAGGAATGAAGAAGTTATGATCAATTGAAATTGAAATTTGAGGGTTTTTGCTTCTAGCCGGAAATGAGAGAGAGAAAAAGAATTGTAGGGTGAAAAATGAGGAAAAACACAATCATTAGGCCTTTTATATCCCATGTGGTGTCTGGGTCCATTTCGGTTGCTCGGTTCGTTACTTCGTCGCGTATCCGGAAAATTACGCGTAATTTAAATGGATTTAAATAAAAGGATTTAATTTAATTATTTTGATGAGTTTCAAAATTGTAAAATATTATTTATATTGTTTTATTAAATTATTATCGATCGTGACGTGTTTTCGTTTTCGTTTCGTCAGATTGCGTAACCTTCGCGCGTAATTCGTTCGAATCGTCACCCGAACGAATACGACGATGGTTTTTCTTTCTGACTTTTGTTTTCTACTTTTCAGTCATTATTTTAGAATTCTAAACTCACAGATATGTTTGTGTGAATCGTCACCCACGCAAACACACTGTCAATTCGTCATTCTGAAATAACACTGCATTATGTGTTAATTGTGTTTCCTCACTGTCGGACTCAACTATACATCATGATTTCACACTGTTTTTGTACTGAATTGTCGGTCATCTGATTCCTGTCATTTGTGGACATCAGATCGCAACCGATATGTTTCTGAATATTGTTTGAATTCCGTTGCTTCTCATGTTTTGTTGTGTTAACTGTAATTAAGTTTTCACTTAATAAACACAACTAATGTTTCAAATGTACGTTGTACTTAATGTATTTAAGTTTATACGAAAATACGTACAACGTTTTCTTGTATTTAGGATTCTGTTAATACAAGTACTGTTTAAGCTTACGTATGTACACATAGAATGCAGTGAAAGTACACATACCGTACGGACTTGCCGGACGATCTGGCACTTGCTGTTACACCTTAAGCACAATATACATGTGAAATTCTTACCAATTATGTTGGTTGGCTTTGATGCGGTAACAAGAATGGATTGGTTTTCTACATACCAAGCATGTATCTTACGCGATACAAAATTCATTGAATTGTGTGTTCCAACGGAGGAAAATGGATCACTAAGGGTTATAAGTCAACAAATCATATTTGAATCATTTATATGATCAAAGTTACTAAGTGTCTAAACAAAGGCTGTTTAACTTACATAATCTCAGTTACTACTGATGATCAAGAAAAAAAGAAACTAGAAGAAATACCAATTGTAGCTGATTTTCTTGACATATTTCTAGATGAATTAGCTGGTTTACCACCAGAACGAGAAGTAGAATTCAATCGCAATTTGGTACCAGGTACGGCTCCAATTGTTAAATATGGCACCGAATGAGACGAAAGAGCTCAAGAAATAATTAAATGAGCTATTGGCTTAAAGTTTTTATTCCACCTAGTTCATCACATTGGAGAGATCCAATCTTTTTCGTAAGAATAAGGATGGGTCGATGCCGATGTACATTAATTATAGGGAGCTAAATAAGGTGACTATTAAGAACAAGTGTCCACTTCCACGAATTGACGATTTATTCGATCAACTTCAAGGAACATGTCATTTTTATATATGGATCTTCAATCATGATATCAACTGAAAGTACAAGAAGAAGACATTCTTAAAACTGTTTTTCGTACAAGATATGGACATTATGAGTTCACTGTTATGTCTTTTGGACTTACTAACGCTCTAGTTGCCTTTATGGATATGATGAATCGGATATTCATACCCTATATGGACGAATTCATCATTGTGTTCAGTCATGATATTCTTATTTATTCAAAAACACCGAAGGATCCTGTTAAGCATCTTAGAACCCCACTTGAACTACTAAGACATGAGAAATTGTATGCTAAATGCTTTATATGTGAGTTCTGGCTCACTGAAGTGCAATTTCTGAGGCATGTTATTAATGCTCAAGGTATTCAAGTGGATCCATATAAGATAGAGGCTATTACCAAATGGGAAAACCCAAAAATACCAACAAATGTGCATAGTTTCTTAGACTTGGCAGGTTATTATCGTCAATTTATTCTGAATTTCTCTCGAATAGTTGTTCCTATCACCTCATTGACTCGAAAATCTGAAAAATTTGAATGGGTTCTTAAACAAAGTGAATCTTTCAAAATCCCTAAAGATACGTTGACTCACGCTCATATCCTAGCATACCTTAAGGTGTTGAAGACTTTGTTGCTTATTTGATGCTTCTCATACATGATTAGGATGTGTACTCAAAACTAAGCAAATTTATTTCTTATGCATCACGTCAACTAAAGACTCATGAGAAGCATTATGCGAATCATGATCTGGAGTTAGACGTTATAATCTTTGGACTAAAGTTATGGAGACATTACCTTTGCAGATTTCATTTCACACTTTATACTGATCATAAGATTTAAAACATATCTTTGGTCAAAAGGGTGTGACAGACTTGTAATAACCCGTTAGGTTAAAGCTTGTCACTTCAAATGTCATATAAATACGAAAACTATCCCAGTTTATTATAAATGAAAAACGAATCAAAGTTTAATTTTTTTAGTTACAAGACGAATTTCTTCAGTATACCTAATTAAGGTTAGTTAAGCTAAACATCTTGTAAAGCACAAAAAAAAATTGGTAAGACAAGTTATTATTATATGAACTTTTAGATTAACTAAGTTGTGTGCCACGTTCATGAAGTAGGGTAATCATGAAAGGTAAATTATCGTTGCGGGTGTACACGGAACGATAATTTGCAGTACATGTTGTGACACCTCGTATTTTACATGTCAGCATTTACATTATTTTAATAATAATGTGTATCATTATTACATACGTGGCACTAGAATTAGTAATATTTAGTGAGACACGTGGCACAACAGTCCGAACACACACGGTAAGACGATAATTCGAGGAATTATAGGAAAAAACATACGCACGTGTCTTGAATAACGAACGTTGGTGAAATAAACGTCACAAAAATTAAGCACGAGAATACTTCACAAGTCAATTATGAATAACAATTATTGATTAGAACTCCAACGACGTTCAAACAACATGTTATAGTCGTAGAACGAGCAAAAACGAGGTCAAACTACGAAAATGGGCTAATTAGGCCTGTTGAAAGGGTCAGGCGGTACGCCAGAGCCCAACCCTAGACCTAGGCGGTGCGTGCGAGAAGGAAATGAGGAACCGGAGGAGGGCCTTCTGCGCGGTACGCCTGGGAGCCAGAATCGCAAAAAATCTTTTTGCGAACCCCAAAACCATTAATATCCTACTATCGTCATCACTTTAACTTCGAGACGCCATCTAGCCATTTTAAACTCCCCAAAACCACCTGCTATCACTTCTACAACCCTCTAATCACCATCTTGGAGCACTTGGGAAACCATTGATGAAGCTTTGAAAGCTCAAGTTTGAAGAAATCAAGAACTTGGAGCTTGAAGAAAGCTAGGAGAAGACCACCACCCTCATCAACTTGCTAGGAGAGGAGTTCCAGTAGCATTGAAGCAGGTTAATCATCATCTTGGTACTTCTTGGGGCTATAGAAGGTAGTTCTTGAGTCCATGTAGCATAACAAGACATAAACACACACATGCAAGCCTCTAAGGCCACATGCACAAACATAACACACACATGCACGAAATTTTGGTGTTATAGATCTGTGATTTATGATCTTGTCATTGATTTGGTGTATCTTGAATGATCTATGATGATAACAATGAGATCTGTGAAGTATTTGTTGTATTATGAAAAAATGATCACTTTTGCTTACTTGCATGTATGATCCATGTTGTTCTAGGTAGATTTGAGTATCTAAATATGATTGTTGATGATATTGGAAGTTGTTTACAAGATCCATTGTGGTAGTTATGGTCAAAAATGTTGAAATAATGAATATTTATAAAAATAGTAACTTTAATAGTGCAAGACCTTGTTATATGGCAATATGTGGAATGCATGTGTTGTAATATGTTGATTTGAGATTAAAATGATGACAGTTGGAGTGTAGATTAGTTAAAATAGGTTTGAAATGTGATTTGCACCATGGTTTCTAAAATAGCAACTTTTATGTTACAAATGTCTAATGAGTGATGAAATGGTATCATTTGTATGTTAACATGACTAGTTGGACTTGATATGATGAAATTTAGAGTCTTAATGCAATAGAATCACTAAGATAATGTATTTGACACAAGTTACTATAAATAGTAACTTTATTCTAGGAAACCGGTTAATAACAATGTGTTAGTCATAACAAGCATGTTTAGACGACTATCGGAGACTAGGATATTGATATTTTGATAAGTTTGATTGTTAGACTTAGTGAAATATGTTTATCATTACAACTTACTATAAATAGTAACTTTTAAGCGAGAAACGTGACTATTTGACAACGTGTGACTATATGCTATGAGATAACATGATCATCTAGGTTAACCATGCATGCTAGAACAAACGGAAATTGGTTTTTATGTGAAATTGATATAAATGGAAACCTACCTAAAATGGAAACTTACTATAAATAGTAAGTTATCCCACGAAAGTAAATTATGTGCTCACACACATCACACGACACTAATCGCACGTTAAACGATCGCTTGAACTAAACATGTCACCAACGGGTCGCTAGGTCAAACACGGTCAACACAGATAAACACGGTTAACGCGACCCACATAACAACTTGGAGTTGTTTGGACACGAATGCGGTCCTGTGAGACCCCATGAATGTGAACACAAACTGATAATAACTATCTGATATAGGTAACCGCTAAAGGCGCACTAAATCATTCACGAGAAGAACGCAACCACTAAACTCAGGTGAGTTTACAGCCCCACTTTTACTCTTTAACTGCTTTCGTTAAACTCTTGGGGTGAGAATACTATGCAACTGTTTTAGATATATGACTGGTATGTTGTACAAACCATTTTGAGTGTAACTATTATCGCAACAATTCCTCATATACCCTTACCGTTAGTTGTGTCACAAACGAGTCGTTATTACGTAGTACTACTGGGTTAGACTGGCCCCGCTCGACAACAATTGCGACTGGAGGTCACGAAGAGTGTAATATCGATGTTGATTGCCGGGTTCAGCGATGACCCGGGGAGGCAAAGGAACAGTCAAGTTTCGGTAAGATTAACTAACACACTCGGGATTGTAGATCCAACAAACACTTAACATACCCAGTATATGTCTGTTTACTGCTTTTAACTATTTAAACCTGTGAACTCACCAACTTTAAGTTGACACGTTTTTGCATGTATTCTCAGGTAATTGATGATTACAAGCTAGGATGCACAAGGAGATGCACAAGAGGGTCTGCATGCATTTAGACTCTAATCCTAGGCTTTTTTTTTTTGCATGTTGGGTTTTGAAACAATATTAAACATGTAGTGTCTAATACATTACTTCCCACTGCAACATATTTATATTTCCGCTGCGTTATTATCAAACTTTTCCACTGCTTAATTTATATTACTAGTCTTATTTAAAAGACTGTGTGGTTGTGTAACTCATTTAGAGTCGTTCTATATGGCCAACAGCTGTGATCCTGGCCACGTCACACCCGTGCGGTCTGACACCGCATGTGGGAATTTGGGGTGTGACAGACTGGTATCAGAGCCTTGGTTATAGAGAACTAGGTTTGCATGTAGTAAACTTATAATATAGCCATGGCTCAACATTAGACACTACACATAGACATTGCACAATAATATATTATTATTATTGTTATCTGTTACTTATTGAATCAAGATTACATGATGGACAACAAAAACGGAGATGGAAAGAACCTGGGGAAACGCTCGGTAGAGTACGAGCTAACTGAGGAGGACAAGCAGAGGATACGGGACATTGTAGCCCGAGTGGAATCTGAGGAGACTAAGAGAGCTTGACCATCGAGCAGTACCGGATCATGGGATTTGTACCCCGCTACTGTGGCTCAGTGGGCGAGGGAGGAGAGAGTCCCACTTCTACCATTGCTGGGTGATGCATCTAGCGGACCCCCATTACCACCACTTACAATACCTATGGAGCGGTCTTTTGCGGCACTTGTATCAAGGTCTGCCCTTAAGTCCCGCTTGTTATACGAGCTGGTTGAGGAGAACCAACGCATCCATGGACGTATGGATTACCTACAGGACGAGCTGGCTTATACCGACCGAGTACATGATGCCTTGGCTGGTATGACCAAAGACTCGATCCGGCAGCAGGACGAGACGGCGGCCAAGGTCGCAGATATTCGTGCGAGGACTGGACAGTTAGAGGAGCAACAGGGTACCATCGCTGCAGTGGTGCACGAGCACGGTGGACGACTAGTGGTGGTGGAGGTCGTGTCCGAGGAGAACACGGCCCAGATTCAGGCTAGCGACGCCATGATGAACGCCTGGGTGGCGCAGTTCATTGTGGAGCCAGAACTCGAGGAGGAGCCTCAGTTCGAGGCGGAGGACCTAGAGGAGGGAGACTTCGATGAGGATCCAGAGGAGGATCATGAGGAGGAGCAGCATGACGGACCTGCTGACAGTGGGGATTCACTCTCCACGATCGTTTTAGATTAGTTAGGTTGCCTTATTTCACTTATTTTATTTTGATTGTACGCCTAGATGAGCGGAATGTGCTCATACGAATCATGATAGTAGTATTTCATTTTGAAAATCACTGTACTCAAAGTTATTATTAATGAAATGATATTTTTTTTATTAATTGTGTATATTAATCATGATTTCCTACTAACTCAATACCTAACATAACTGATGACTTACACGCTATCCATTCTACATAGAATGAACAATGGCAGGAAGGGGATCTTACGTCTGAACACACTGACGACCCCCAGGCTCGGCAACCATCCTATCGATGGTTGAAAGACGAGTAAACAAAGCTATCTCCGAATATGAGGCTAATCGCCTCCATAGTGAGACAAGCAGTAGAAACAACGGATCTCAGGGAAATGCGAACAAGGGGTGTTCGTTTAAAACGTTTCTGAGATGTCATCCACACAACTTCAAGGGGACGAAGGGGGCAGTAGGACTGCTACGATGGATAGAGAAGGCGGAGTCCGTCTTCTCCATGTCTGACTGCTCGGAGGAAAACAAGGTGAAGTTCGCCACCGGGACATTAGAGGGACCAGCCCTCACCTGGTGGAACTCCCGTGTCCAGACATTGGGTCTGGAGGCCGCGAACACCGTAACTTGGGAGGAGTTCACTAGGATGCTCCACGAGGAAAACTGTCCCCGAAATGAAATTAAGAAGCTTGAAGAAAAATTTTGGGTGCACAGGATGGTGGAATCCGAAATCGAGCAGTACTGCACTCGATTTCATGAACTATGAAGGCTGTGTCCGGCAATGGTGACGCCGGAATACAAGAAAATTGAACAGTTCATCAGTGGACTGTCAGAGCAGATACAGAGCATGGTGACTGCTTCTGACCCCACTCTCATTCAGCCAACTATCCGCTTGGCACACAAACTGACTGACCAGGCAGTAGCCCAGGGCAAACTGCCAAAACGGGGTAAATATCTGAAGCCCCGGGAACCCAAGCGAAAGTGGGAGCCAAGCAACACCCGCACCTTCTCACCTCAACAACCATCCCAAAATCATCCAGCACCAGCAAAGGTGTTCCCTGCCACTCAATCTGACACTCAAGGTAAGGGGGGATACAGGGCAACAGCCCCAAGTGCAACAATTGCTCTTATCATCACTTTGGCCCGTGCAAAAGGGTCAAGTGCACCAACTGTGGGCGGAATGGACATCTAACCAAGGACTGCCACTCAAAACCGAACCCCAACGCAAACAATAATGATACCTTGAGGGGATGCTTTACATGCGGAAAGCCGGGGCACATGAGCCGAGATTGTCCACAAAACAAGAACGTTGGAGGTAACCCAACAAGGGGCAGAGCATTCGTCATTGGATCTGGCGAAGCTAAATATGACCCCAACATCGTTATCGGTATGTTCCTTTTAAATAATGTCTACGCTAGCATATTATTTGATACCGGTTCTGATAGGAGTTTTATCTCTAGCGATTTTAGTAAACTGCTCAATATGACCCCAACACCATTAGACTATAAGTATACCGTAGATTTAGTCGACGGTAAGTTGATTGAGACGCAACATATCTTCAAGGGGTGCGTCTTGGTCCTAGAAAATCATGAACTAGAGATCAACCTGATGCCGGTAACTCTCGGGAGCTTCAACGTAGTGGTTGGAATGGATTGGTTATCTGCTAACCAAGTCGAGATTGTGTGCAATGAAAAGATAGTTTGAGTTAAGTTGTCGAATGGAGAGCAGATCTCAATTCAGGGAGAACGACGGGGGATACCGCTAAACATCATGTCCTGCATGAAAGCGAGCAAGTACTTACAGAAAGGGTACACTGCTATTTTAGCCCTTATCATTGAACAACCAAAGAAGGAGAGAAGGATCGAGGACATCGCTTGTCACACCCCCAAATTCCCACGTGTGTTGTCAATCCACATGGGTGTGACATGGCCAGAATCACAGCTCATGGTCATATAGAATGACTCTATATGCGTTCCCAAAATACAATGTTGTCATAATCAAATCAAATGGTTTAAAATATTGCAGCGGAAATTACAATAGTATTGCAGTGGAAAATATGTTTAAAATGCAGCGGAATAATAAATTGTCAGACATTACATTGTCTTAGTACATGACATAAAAAAATTTAAAATTTGTTTGTTCAAAACGACACAACATAGATGCGTGTTGTTCCTATGCTCGTGTCCTTAAGTGCATCCCTGTCCGTTCGCAGCTAATTACCTGAGAATACATGTTTAAGAAAAAGTGTCAACACATACGCTGGTGAGTTCATAGGTTTTAATACACATAGATAATGATCAGAATATGTGTGTCATGCTGTTTATTAAAATGTTAGTCCCGAGCCCTAGGTTCCAAGTGTAGTATGTCACTATCGAACTAGACTTGTTTATCCTTGCCTCCGCCATGTCTCGTAATAACATGGCTTGATAGGTCGAGATTTCACGTGTCCCGACCTCCAGTCAGTATTGTTCCATGTGGTGTTCGTCACACCCAAACTGATCTATTCAAACTCACCTCGTTGTTTGTACATTACCGGTAAGACTTTGTGAGGGCATGTTACGATTACAACACTTATGTTTGTCTAATAAACCAGCATACACAAATATGTTTGTACAGTAATAATGTTTGACTCGATTCAACAAGTATTCTCCCCCTATTTGAAAAGTTTGTAAAAGAGTTAAAGAGGGGCCGTAAACTCACCTTAGTGATATTTGGAAAGTGTAAGCATATGCTCCTGTCCTCAGCGGCTAAACTGTCACCGGCTACCTATATCGTATAGCTTATGTGAGTTCGTGTAAGTGACCGTGTTCGTATTTGTGCTCAACAACCCTCGTTTGTTATGTTTGTCCATGTCGGTCCACATTGACCGTGTTTGTCCTTGTTTGACTGTGTTTGTTCGTGTTTGACCGTGTTTGACCATGTCAAGTCAACGACCCATTGGTGAACCGTGTGTCAAGTATGATTCGTGTAACATTCATGATTGTGATCCTTGTGTGTAAAACGCGCAAATCGCGTTCATGGACAACTTACTATTCATAGTAAGTTTCTATTTTTAGCAAATTCCACAACACATATCGTTTTAATGATTCTAGCATGCTTGTTAGTCCTACGTGATCATGTTAACACATAGCACGTTGTCATATGCGGTCACATAAACATATAAGTCCGTTTTTAGTTACTAAAGTTTCCTAATATGGAAAGTTTCTAATTTTGACATGTTCAACATCAAAATTACATAACTTATCTTGAAAATAATCATGTTTCATCATGTTAAGCAATCTAGGATGTACAAATCATATCTAGCATTACTAAATCTAGTTTTCACGAAATAAAGTTACTAAAAATAGTAACGCTGTCGAATGTTCATCAAAAGATTATCCTAATCATTTCTAATCCATTTTAATATCAAACATCATCATAATATATCATCGATCATCATTTAAACATACCCATTTCACCAAAATCATCATATAGTAAGATTCGAGTTACAAAAGTTACTATAAATAGTAGCTTGGTCTAAAATGACCACAAATAAATCCCAAATCAATTTCTTATGCATTATATCATCATATTATCACATCAATGATATTCTTATTCACATGCATGCTCTTATTTCTATCTATATCATCATGTTGTAACATAAAAGTTACTATATATGGCAAGTTCACCAAAAAATCATATTTTGACCATTTAAACTATAACAAATCATGTAACATATCACCAACAACACCTATAAACATATATGAACATCCAAAATCATCTAATATACTCTAGATCATACATGCATGCCAATATTTCAATCATCTATGAACAAATCAAGCATTATACACACATATATCATCATGGATCGTTATGAAACATCAAAATACATCATCCAATCATTGTAGATCATCAATACCAGTAGTTTAAGCAACAAACCCAGATTCATAGCATCAAAAATTCGTGCATGTGATGCTAGGGTGGGTGCATGTGGGTTTCAAATCTTGCATGTGTGTGTAGGAGTGTTTTTAAGCTACAAGGGACATAATGCTACCTTCTAAGTTCTCAAGAACACTGAGATGATGATCTATCAGTAGCTTATGGAGACTTAGAGAGGCTGGAATCAAGAAACACGGCTGGTTCAAGCTTGGTGGTGGTCTTGGTGTGCTCCTTCTTTGCTTCAAGCCTTCAAATCTTCACTCCCAAGCTTTCAAAGATGTAGCAGGGAGGGTTTGGAACTCGAGAAGTGAAGTGTAGGGTGGCTGGAAATGATTGTGTCTTGATTTTATAAGATTTTTGCGTGTCAAATTCTTCGTGTACTGCCAAGAGAGTGAAAGTAGATTCTCGGCGTACTGCGACGTTTTTCCGGAATTCAAAATCCCCGCCCACCCATCACGTATCGTCATGGGCTTCACTGGGGTCCTTAGTGTACCGCGAAGAGTCCCGGAAGAGCCCAATAGGCCCAATTTCAATGGTTTGGCTCGTTTTCGACGTTTTTCCTGGGATATTGTTCGGCATTGTTTGAACTCTCAAGTTCAATGTTTGAGTGTTTCGTGATGTTTCTAGTGTTTGGTTACGATGTGTTAAACATTCACCAACGTTCGTATTTTCTTAGACACGTGTGTGCGTGTTGCGATAATTCATCGAATTATTGTGTTTGTGTCAGTGTTCGTATTGTCATGCCACGTGTCACACTAAATTAAACTAATTCTAGTGCCACGTATACAATTATCAATTAAATAATCATTTAATCAAAACAATGTCTAACTTGGAAATTGTGGGGTGTCACATCGTTGTAGTCCACGACTTTCCTGAATTCTTTCCCGAGGATTTACCTGGACTGCCACAGAAATGAAAATTTGAGTTCCAGATAGACCTCAAACGAGGAGCTGCACCTATTGCTAAAGCTCCATATCGACTAGCACCGATAGAGATGCAAGAATTATCTAACAAGTTGCAGGAGCTGTTAGACAAAGGATTCATCCGACCGAGCTTCTCATCGTGGGGAGCACCGATCTTGTTTGTAAAGAAGAAAGACGGATCATTCCATATGTGTATCGACTACAGGGAGCTGAACAAGATGACGATCAAGAATCGATACCCATTACCACGAATAGACGATCTGTTTGAGCAATTGCAAGGGTCAAGCTACTATTCAAAGAGCGATTTGAGATCCGGTTACCATCAAATGAGGATACAAGAGGATGATATCCCTAAGACAGCCTTCAGGACACGATAGGACATTACGAATTCTTGGTCATGCCGTTTGGACTGACCAATGCACCGGCTGTATTCATGGATCTCATGAATCGCGTGTGCAAGTCGTACCTCGACAAATTCGTAATCGTATTCATAGATGACATCCTGATCTACTACAAGAATCAGGAAGAGCATGCTGAACATTTGAGGCTTGTCTTGGAACTGATGAAGACGGAGCAACTGTACGCGAAATTCTCCAAATGCGACTTTTGGATTCGGGAAGTCCAGTTTCTTGGACACGTGGTAAACGAAAAAGGGATACATGTAGACCCAGCCAAGATCGAGGCTATTAACAACTAGGAAGCACCCAAGACTCCAACTGAGGTGCGACAATTCCTAGGATTGGCAGGGTACTACAGGCGGTTTATTGAAGGATTTTCGAAGATCACAGAATCACTGATATCCCTTACCCATAAAGACAAGAAGTTTGAATGGGGAGAGGAACAAGAATTTGCTTTCAACCTACTGAAGCATAAATTGTGCAGTGCACCAATCTTATCCCTACTGGAGGGATGTGAAGATTTTGTAGTTTATTGTGACGCATCAAAACAAGGACTCGGTTGTGTGTTAATGCAACACGAGAAAGTTATAGCCTATGCGTCACGACAACTAAAAGTGCACGAGAAGAACTACACAACTCATGATTTGGAGTTGGGAGCCGTGGTGCTTGCACTGAAAATCTGGCGACACTACTTGTACGGCACCAAGCACACGATATTCACCGATCATAAGAGCCTACAACACATTTTCGACCAGAAGGACTAAACATGAGGCAACGCAGATGGGTCGAACTGATAGGCGATTATGACTGTGCTATCAAATACCATCTGGGAAAGGCTAACGTAGTAGCCGACGCGTTGAGCCAAAAGGAAACAACTAAGCACGTGCGTGCACTACAACTCACAATTCACTTAGAGCTACCCAATCAGATCCGAACCGCACAACAGGAAGCTCTGAAAACCGAGAACCTCACTCATGAATTCTTGCGAGGCGCGGATAAACAATTGGAGGTGAAAACTGATGGAGCTTACTATCTTATGGATCGGATTTGGATTCCACACTACGAGGGATTGAGGAATGTAGTGATGGAAGAAGCACACAAAAGCCGATATTCTGTACATCCAGGTTCTGACAAGATGTACCACGATCTGAAGATAACCTATTGGTGGCCTAACATGAAGTCAAAGATTGCAACTTATGTAAGCAAGTGCCTGACTTGCTCTAAAGTAAAAGTCGAATATCCAAAACCATCAGGGTTACTTCAATAACACGAAATGCCGATATGGAAATGGGAGCAAATTTCCATGGATTTAATCACTAAGCTACCAAAGACGGCGAGCAGATGCGATACCATCTGGGTAATCGAAGACTGACTCACGAAATCTGCACATTTCCTACCAATCAAGGAAACCGACAAGCTAGATAGACTAACTCGAATCTATCTAAAGGAAGTGGTTTTTAGAATGGAGTTCTGATCTCCATAATATCTGATTGAGACAGCTGATTCACAGCGTATTTCTGGAAATCCTTGCATAAGGCACTGGGGACAAGGTTAGATATGAGTACTGTCTATCACCCGCAAACGGATGGGCAAAGTGAACGAACCATCCAAAACACTGGAAGAAATGCTTCGAGCGTGTCACACCTCCAAATTCCCACTTGTGGTGTCAGTCCACATGGGTGTGACGTGGCCAGAATCATAGCTCAAGGTCATATAGAATGACTCTAAATGTGTTTCAATACAATGTTCAACATACACTTAGCAAAATAGTTTGCAGCGGAAATTACATAATATCGCAGCGGAAAATTAACGAGTTTGATACATGCAGCGGAAAAATAATTGTTTGAACAGTGGAAATTAAGTTTTCAGACAACACAGTGTTAAATACGTAAACTAAACGAAATCGTTTTCAAAAGATAATCAGAAATGCATGAAGGTCCTAATGCTCGTTTCCTTAAGTGTGCAATCCTGGATATCCATCATCCTGTCAGTTGCCTGAGAATACAAGTTTAAAAAAAATGTCAACACAATGGTTGGTGAGTTCACAGGTTTTGATATATACATATAATAATAGAAAACATGTGTCATGTTGTTTATCATAATGTTAGTACCAAGCCCTAGGCTCCAAGTGTCAGTGCGTCACTACCGAACTAGACTTGTTTGTCCTTGCCTCCGCTATGTCTCTTAATACGTAGCAAGTTAGGTCAGAGTTTCGCGTGTTACGACCTCCAGTCAAAATTGTGCCACGCGGGGTTAGTCACACCCAAACGGATCCATTCAAACCTACCACGTTGTTCGTACATTAACGGTAAGACTTTGTGAGGACTTGTTACAAGTTCAACACTTAATGTTTGTCTAATAAACCAACATACACAGTAAAATGTTTGTACTGTAATAGATGTTTGACTCGATTCAACTAGTATTCTCCCCTTATTTGAAAAGTTTGTAAAAGAGTTAAAGAGGGGCCGTAAACTCACCTTAGAGAAGTGAGCGAATGTAAGCGTAAGCTCCTGTGTCGTCGGGTAGGCAGTCACCAGCTACCTATATCGTATACCATATGTGATTTTTGTGTAAACGACCGTGCTCGTGTTCGTGTTAGTGCTCGTGTTTGTGCTCAACAACCCTCGGTTGTTCATGTTTGTTCGTGTTGGTCCATAATGACCATGTTTGCTCGTGTTGGTCCATATTGACCGTGTTTGACCAAGGTTGACCGTGTCAAGTCAACGAACCGTTGGTGAACCGTGTGTCGGTTGTGAATCGTGTAACATTTGTGTAAGTGCTCGTTGTGTGCAAAACGCCTAAGTCGCGTCTATGGACAACTTACTATTTATAATAAGTTTCCATTTATGTCAAGTTTCACAAAGCATAATGATTTTAAAGTTCTAGCATGCTCGTTAAGTCCTACGTGATCATGTTAACACATAGCGCATTGTCATACGAAATCATATAAGTCACGTTTGCATACAAAAGTTTCCTAAAAAGGAAAGTTTCTAAATCTAGCATGTGCAATGTCCGAAACCATCTAAGTTAGCATACGATCATCACATTGAAACTCATTAAACCACTTAGCATGTTCAGAACATACAAAACATCCATAAATCGATATTTCTAAAAAATAAAGTTACTATAAATAGTAACTTTGTAACTTTGCATACAAATGACCATTCTAAACATACCTAAGCCATTTTCATGTCACAATTTCTCATAATAAGTCATTTAGCATCATTTAAACATGTTAAACTAAACCAATTCGTCATCTAACAACATTTCAATTCTAAAAGTTACTAAATATAGTAACTATGACTATTATCATACAAATAACCATAATCAATATCAAAATCACATTTCAAACTTCAATGTCATCTTAATAACATTTTATTAGCAAATCCATAAACTTGCATGTGATCCATATCATCATTTTCATCATTTTGCAAGTAAAAGGTTACTATTAATGGAAAGTTTATCAAAAATCATATTTTTAACAATTGTAATTTCATTCAAACATGTAGATCATCACCACTAACATCTATAATCATACATCATCATTCAAGATCATTTAAAATATACTAGATTGTACATGCATGTGGCTATTTCATCAAGTTATGACCAAACCATGCATTTTAATGACACACATCATCATGGATCGTCATGAAACTAAATCTAGTCATCATAGATCATCAAGAAACCCATCTAAATCAACAAAACCAAAACAAAATCTCGTGTATGTGTATTCAAGGTGCTTGCATGTGTGTTTAAAGACATGCATGTGAGTGTAAGAGTGATTTTGAGTCACAAGGGTGCTATAACTACCTTCTAATGCTTCTAGAATCCCTGAGATGATGACTTCTTTGCCTTAACAGCTTCTGGACAGTAGGTCTTTGCAAGAACGAGAAGGTCTTCAATGGCTTCCTAAATGTCAAATCAAGGTGCTTCAAGCGTTTGGGAAGAAGAGTGGCCGAATTGTTGAGTGTAGAGTCGGTTAAAATGAATGTGTAGGTGTGATGATGGGTTTTCGAAGTTTAAAAAGTAAATCTACGAATCCAGGGTGTTAGGTGTACTGCCTGGCGGGCGTGCGTGGCGCCAGTCGTTGCGCGTGGGTGTGCCGGCCAAGGGGCGCATTTGTGTTTCTCGCGCGGATCGCCAGGGGTCAAGCTTTCGGGCCGGGCGTTGCGCCTGGCCCATTTTTCAGGCCCAATAAGCCTATTTTGTGGTTTTAGGCCCTTTTTCGCCCGTTTCTCGACTGTAAAACATCATTTATGCATCGTTGGAACTTTTAATTGCCGAATATTGATCATAATTGATCCGTGAAGTGTTTGTCTGACCAAATGTTGTAATGTTCACCAACGTTCGTTAATTTTTGACACGTGTGTGCGGTTTCTCGATAATTCCTCGAATTATTCTGTTGTGTGTTAGTGTTTGTACTGTCATGCCACGTGTCACACTAAATTAAACTAATTCTAGTGCCACGTGTACACAAATCATTTAAATAAGCCTTTAAATAAATAGAATGCAGACCTGGAATTTACGGGGTGTCACAGAGCTTGCGTGATTGACTTCGACAGCAGCTGGGAGACTCACCTACCTGTTGCTGAATTCTCCTACAATAACAGTTATCACACAAGCATCCAGGCTGCACCATTTGAAGCACTATACGGACGTAAATGCAGATCACCTCTCTATTGGGCAGAAGTTGGTGAAAGTCAACTGACTAGTCCCGAACTCGTGCACGAGATGACTGAGAAGATCGTGCAGATACGAAATAGAATGGCAGCAGCTCGGGATCGACAGAAGAGCTACGCCGACAAAAGACGCAAACCATTGGAATTCCAGGTGGGAGACCGAGTGCTTCTAAAAGTATCGCCCTGGAAAGGAGTGATCCGATTCGGAAAACGAGGGAAGTTGAATCCTCGTTACATCGGACCATTCGAGATCACAAAACGAATAGGCCCTGTGGCCTATGAACTAAATTTACTGCAAGAACTGAGTAGTGTACATAATGCATTCCATGTATCAAACCTCAAGAAGTGCTTATCCAACAAAACGCTCGCTATTCCTTTAGAGGAAATCCAGATTGATGAGCAACTCCACTTCGTTGTGGAACCGGTAGAAATAATGGACCGAGAGGTCAAGAAGCTCAAACTTAGTCGCATACCAATAGTCAAGGTGCGAAAGAACTCGCAACGTGGACCAGAATACACCTGGGAACGAGAGAACCAAATGAAAAAGAAATACCCTCACTTGTTCACATACCAGACAAACACCGACAACACTAACTGAATTTCGGGACGAAATTCCTATTAACTGGGATAATGTGACCCCTCGTATTTTAAAGGTCAGCATTTACATTATTTTAATAATAATTTGTATTATTATTACATACAGTCCAAACACACACAGTAAGACGATAATTCGAGGTATTATCGGAAAACATACGCACGTGTCTTGAATAACGAACGTTGGTGAAATAAACGTCACAAAAATTAAGCACGAGAATACTTCACAAGTCAATTATGAATAATAATTATTGATTAGAACTCCAACGACGTTCAAACAACGTGTTATAGTCGTAGAACAAGCAAAACGAGGTCAAACTACGAAAATGGGCTATTTAGGCCTGTCAAAAGGGTCAGGCTGTCACACCCCCAATTTTCAACTAACGAAATCATACCGTTTGGGACGTGACAAACCAGGATCTCAGATCATTAGACATAACGAAGACCTCTATATGAATTTCAAAACATACTTTGGTCTAAAACTGTAATATCAAAGTTCTAGCGTTGCGGAAACGTTTTTAAAACATAAATAATCATAACAGTTTGAAAACTGTAAATTACAAACAAAGTTTCAAATGTTCAAATCCAAATGACAGAAATGTAAAACATGCATGCGACTCGATCTCCTAGTCCATGCCTGCTTGCTTGTGTACCTTAGCGCCCTGAGAAAACATGTAAATCAAGTCAACACAAAGGTTGGTGCATTACACAGGTTTAAGTATTCACAAATGTTTGAAACAACTGTTTGAACAAAATGTTGTAGATAACATAATCACACATGCATAGTCATGATAGCTAGTCATTTATACTATTTACATAAGTGGTCGACACCGAAGCTGACTGTTCCATGCTAACGTATGTTTTGCCTTGCCACTATTGTCTAGCACAAACAATAGTAATGTGAATTGGCTAGTCAAACACTTGCGTAGATCCCATCTACCAAGTGAGGTTTGTCAAACCTAATAGATCTATTTCCAACTACCACGCTTTGCACTACGGCAAACTAAACGGTTCGAAATGTAAGGACTTGTAATGCTATGTTTGCACTCAATGTAAACAGCTAACTCATGCAAGTGATATGTATCTAAAATCGGATGAGATAAAACTCTGATCCGCACCAGTATCAAATAATATAGAGGCATAGAAATCAGATAGAAGATATGTACCCGTAATGACGTTCGGGTCTTGTCTAGCTGCAGCAGCTCCTATCTGAAAAGCTCGGCCTCTTGGTGCTTGAGCCATTTGTTGATTTCTCTTGGGACAATCCCGAGAGAAGTGACCAGGTTCGCCACAGTTGTAGCAAGACCTGTGATCAGCAGCTGCAGTGGTCGCTGCATTGTTGTTTCTGTTTTGAGTCTTCTGACTCCTGCAGTAGTTTGCTGTATGACCAAATCTTCCACAGTTGGTGCAGTGTCTGCACGGGACATTTGGTAGATGATGAAACTGACACGAGTTGCACAAAGGTGCCGTGCCAGTGTATGGCTTCTTGACTTGCAGTGGTGGTGGCTGATTGAACATGGGAGCTTGGGTAGTGGCAGCAAAGTTTCTGACCACCTTCTGTTTCTTTGCCGGCCTCTTGTCCGGCCTTCTTGAAGTTCCAGCTTTGGCTGAGTCAGCCTCTTTCTTGAGTGCCCCAGTGGCAACCATCATGTCAGTCAAAGATGCTGACAGAGTAATAGCTAACTCCATAGTCTTAGGATGAGCTGAAATCACATGCCCTCGGATACAGGGCGGCAATCCACCAACATACCGCTCTATCCTTTTCTCCAGTGTTGGCACCACGTCAGGTGCCAATGTAGCAAGCTCATGAAATCTTGTGGTGTAAGCCAGATGCCCACCACCAATCATCTCCAGGTTGAGCAATTCAGTCTCAACCTTCTTTAGTTCATTCCTCGGGCAAAACTCTGCCCTCAGTAGTGCCTTGAAATCATCCCAAGGCATAGCCAGAGCAGCATCCCTGCCCCTTGTCTGAACTTGAGCGTTCCACCAAGTTAACGCCCGTTTATTGAATGAACCGGCAGCATATCTCACCCTATGCTGATCAGGACAGCCACTGATGTCGAGGGTAGTTTCCATCTTCTCAATCCACTGAATTAAGCCGACGGCACCCTCACTGCCACTGAAACTCGGTGGCTTGCATCCTACAAAGTTCTTGTAGGAGTAGTCCTGTTGTTGTCGGGTGTTGCCGCTGCCTTCTCCAGATGAGTTGGCGACATTGTTGCTGTTGTTAGTGTTGATGCGGTTCATCATCTCGGGAATAACATCCCTCAGTTGACTGGTCAGCAAAGTAGCCAGTGCAACGGTAGCTGGGTCTAGCACTTGAGCATTGTTTGAACCTGGTGGTGGCGAGTGTGGGGGAGGAGGAGGTGGAGGTTGTGTCGGGGAGTCAGATGGTGATGGTGTCGATGAATGCGGAGCGGAACCTTGAGTCAGTGGTAGTAAAGCTGGTGGTCTTCTCGGCGGCATTCTGATCATAACCGAAAAGAAATCGGTTAGTGCAGTGATCAGAAGCAGAAGACATATGCAAATAGAATCCTATATCATAAGAACTCTACATGAGGGTCCCTAGGTTATAGTCTAGGCCAAACCGTTTTAGTAATATGACCTATATTTCTCTATAACCATGGCTCTGATACCAATCTGTCACACCCCGGGCCGGCGGGAACGGATCGTGTTTTCCCGTCGGGCGGAATGTTCCCGGGGCGCGATATCATTGTGTTGATAATCAAATGATCAGATTGTTTACATAGCACATGAGATATAAATGAAAAATGCTAATCATGACATGAAATAGAATTACAAAGTTAAATTACATTGTACTTCATAATTTAACTAAGTAAATCTAATCAAGAGAATCAATGAGTTTATATCTTGATCTGTACAAGATATACAAAAGTGATTCAAAGTTCTGTCATATCAAAATGTATGCAATCAAAAGAAAGCTAGGTCTTCTATGAGCCCACTAGCTTAACACTTGCATATAGTATCTACACCTGTTCGTCACCTGAGAAAACATGTAATTTAAACAAAGTCAACACTAGGTTGGTGAGTTCATAAGTATGTAAATTGAAAACCATTGAACTGATCATGCACACATTCACAATGTTATATCTGTTTCTTGTATACTTGTTTCATCTGTTCCACCCAATGGCCTCTCCTTAGTTATATGTACAAGTAGTATATCGCCTAATTAAGTATGCTTATATATAGGGAATCACGAAAGGGTCAAGCCCAGACGCTATCCCACCACATACTTAACCAAACTCCACTCCACTTGCGATACAACTAAAGATATCCACTTCCCAACTATCCGTATTGTCCGCTGTGTCATCATATGTAGAATAATAATATAGTAAGAGGGGTTTAGTTATCAAACCGAAGTATTGATAAACCCTCGTTGAATTAAGGAATTTAGATTATTAAAATCTGATCCTTATATTATTCTATTTCTTGTGAGGTTAACTTTTATATTACACTTTTAATTTAATTAAAAGTATTAGTTAACTGCGTATCATATGTCTCCAAATGCAACGTATAGAATCCGAATGGAATCCATTTTAATCCTCACGTAATCAGATTAAAATGCATTTCATTCTCTCCTATCCCGCCGTGTGATCCCAAAGTTTCCGTGTGGGATTGAATCATGTGATTAACAAAGTCGAATAAGAACTTGTCTTATTACGTTATGATAATCGGGTGTAAATGACAAGAATCCCATGAAGTTACGTTATCATGACCGTCATTTACTGTAAATGATAAGAATCGTCATTTACTGAATCCATGTGTTTCCCAAAGTATCCATGAGGGAATGTCTCGTGTGTTTAACAAGGTTGAATAAGAACTTGTCTTATTAAGTTATGTTAAATATGTGTAAATGACAAGAATCCCATGAAAGTACGTTATCATGACTGTCATTTACTGTAAATGATAAGAATCGTCATTTACTGCATCCATGTATTCCCAAAGTATCCATGAGGGAATATTCTTGTTTTACAGTTAAGTGTAAATTGTTTAAGTACTTGATTGTATAGAAATAACTAAGTGTTATAAGTTAAATCTTATAACTAAGTTATTATATTGTGTTAATGATTAAGAATCATCTTATCATAATCATATGAGTTTCCCTGTTATCTCATAATCATACAAGCATGCATACAATGATAACGATAATAAACAATTTAATATTATCAAATCAAAGTATAAATAACATGTTAAGCAAACTTTTAAATAAATAAAAGTAAACATGTTTCTCAGCCCCGAGAGTTAAAATCAGTAAAGATTTAAAGTAAAAAGGGGCATATGAACTCACCTTGTTGTGGTAGTGATTGACTTAGCTTAAACAAGAAATGCACGCGCTCTTTGTTGGACTTGTCGTTGTATTCACGATCCTGTATTGATTTCACGTTGTATGTAACTTATGAGTATAAGTTATATAATTGAGAGTTAACCCTAAAGTTGGTTAACGCTTATAAACCTTTGTTATCGCTCGGTCTCAATTTCCCTTGTAGTGTCACATATTAATACTTAACCCTTTTTAGGCTAACTATTAATATAATAAAGTATTTATTGTTCACATGTTTAAGACTTAGCTTATAATCTTAAACATATTCTAGAATTTTTGAAATCACTAGAATTCCTGAGTATGAACTTAGGCTTATGGGTTAAGGTTTAAAGTTTAAAGTTTTATCTTTAAGTTAACTTAAAATTATACCTTATTTATATAGTGTTAATTAAAATTAATTTAATAAGAGACCATGTTTTATTTCATAAAACGAAGCTTAAGTTGTAAAATCTCCTTGAATACTTGAACTAAATTATGAAGTGTTATTAATTTATTGAGTTTCATGCACTGAAATTTTGTTTTAT
The DNA here is from genome assembly GCA_009363875.1 of Mikania micrantha. Lineage (NCBI taxonomy): Eukaryota > Viridiplantae > Streptophyta > Magnoliopsida > Asterales > Asteraceae > Mikania > Mikania micrantha. Next base: position 48,742,793 of record CM018698.1, read on the forward strand.
TCACTTGAATTTGATAAATGTCAAGGTTATATATTTAACTAAATGATTATAAATGGTTTAGTGTTAATCTCAATGGATCCATTTAACCGGTTATCAAATTTCACCTTTAATATTTCCATCAATCTTACTCAGTTTGTACCACCCAGTTGATTTTATTTCTAACTTATCTTGACTTTATTTAGTCTTAGCATGTGTAGATAATTTGAGTTCCTAATATTGACAGGTTAGGACCCCACCCACCGATTACTATTTTCCCATTACACATGACTTAAATTCCGGACATTATCAGTAGATTTAAGGTTCTTCATGATTGTCTTAAATTCAGCATTTATGTCGAAGGTTCAGGTTTAATCTGGTCGACTAGCAGCTTATCAAATTCCCAGCCATGTGGTCGTCCAATATAATAGTTCTGATGGGTTTGGTGGGCTGCAAATGGTTGGCCGGCAACCTATCTAATATCGGAGGACCCAGCCCCCAAGACCTGTCGACCTTATCATGTTCTGCCCCAAGTCCCTGAACTCCTATTGGAGTAATATTACAGCTCTTTGGGACTTAATAAATTTGGGTGATATTCAATCATATTATCTACATCACCTGGGAAGGATTGAGATTATACCATCGACAAGAACAAAAACAAAATTGCTGGATATCTCAACCACCACCAATAATATACATGTTACTATTAAAGTTTCCAAAACTTTCAGCCACCATCGACCACATAAAAAAAAAAAAACAAGAAAACTTAAACCCACTTGTTCTTTATAATCCTAAACAAGTTTTTCGTGCACACTTTAAAGGTTTGAAAGAATGAAAGCTGGTTACAAGATCCATACCAATGAAATGTTGAAAACCCACTTTTTGGCCGAACTTCTCACTAGCTTCACGTCCGATTGAGCTCGTTTTAAGCTAGATCCCTTGTACTTTTGTGTTCTACTCGTCGAGAGGGTCGTTTAGACACCAAAATCACTAAATTTGGTGGTGATTTGCCATGGTTGAGTGTAGTTGAAGTTTAGAGTGAGAGTAGAGAGAGAGAAACGTTTTTCTTTGGTGAGAGAGAGAGTAAGATCTGCCAAAATGAGGAAGATGAAGAGGATAAATGAGTTTTTATACCCGAGTGGTTCCCCGCGTGTTCGGTCTCGCTCGGTGCCGTTTTCGTTGCGTATCCGGATTTTTACGCGTAATTAATTGAAATTAATAAAAGAACATTATTTTAATTAATTTGATGAGTTTCAAAATTGTAAAATGTTATTTATTTAATTTTATTAAGTTTATTATTGTTTCGTGTCGTGTTTCGTTTCCGTTTCGTCGAATCGCATCACCATCGCGCGTATTCATTCGAATCGTCATTCGAACGAACACGACGATGGTTTTGCTTTCCGACTTTTGTTTTCTACTTTCCAGTCGTCATTTCAGAACGTTAAACTCACAGATATGTTTGTGTGAATCGTCACCCACGCAAACACACCGTCAGTTCGTCATTCTGAAACAACATTGTGTTATTGTTTTAACTTGTATCTCCTCACTGTCGGACTCAACTAACATCCTGTTTTCACATTGAATTGTCGGCCATCTGATTCCTGTCATCTATGGATATCAGATCGCAACCGATTTGTTTCTGTTATTCACTTGAACACTGTTGTTTCTCATGATCTGTTGTGTTTATTGTACTTAAGTTTTCACTTAAATACACACAACTAAAGTTTCAAATGTACGTTGTACTTACTGTATCTAAGTTTACACAAAAATACGTACAACGATTTCTTGCATTTATGATTCTGTTAATACAATACTGTTCACAATCGCATATGTACACATAGTTACTGTTTACAAGTACACATACCGTACGGACTTGCCGACCGGTCAGGTACTAGTTGTCACAGTCTCCCCTTGTTAAAGAAATTTCGTCCCGAAATTTAAGCATAAAGGTCGGGCTTCACTTCTCGAACAAGTGGGGATACTTTGCTTTCATGTTGTCCTCGCGTTCCCCAGTAAATTCTGGTCCACGCTTGGAGTTCCATCGAACCTTTACAATAGGGATACGGCTACGTTTCAGTTTCTTAACTTCACGTTCCATAATCTCTACAGGTTCTTCAATGAAGTGTAGTTGCTCATCAACTTGTATTTCTTCCAATGGTATGATCAATGACTCGTCTGCTAAGCACCTCTTGAGGTTTGATACATGAAACACATCGTGTACTCCGCTGAGCTCATCAGGGAGTCTAAGTCTGTATGCCACAGGACCTATGCGTTGAGTAATCTCAAACGGTCCGACATACCGAGGTGCTAGTTTGCCTTTAGCCCCAAAACGAACTACGCCTTTCCATGGGGACACTTTCAGCATGACTCGGTCACCCACATCGAATTCCAAAGGCTTGCGCCGTTTGTCTGCGTAACTCTTTTGGCGGCTACGTGTTGCTTGTAATCGTCGTTGTATCTGGGCTATCTTATCAGTAGTTTCCTGAATAAGTTCAGGCCCAGTTATTCTGTTGTCTCCCACTTCGGTCCAACAAATTGGAGACCGACATCTTCTACCGTAGAGTGCTTCAAAAGGAGCACATCCAATGCTGCTGTGGTAGCTATTGTTGTAGGAGAACTCAATGAGTGGTAAATGTGTGTCCCAACTTCCACCGAAGTCTAGGATGCATGTTCTCAACATATCCTCTAGGGTTTGAATAGTGCGCTCGCTTTATCCATCCGTTTGTGGATGATAAGCAGTGCTCAAGTTAACACTTGTCCCTAAGGATTGTTGCAATGATTTCCAGAACCGCGAAGTGAATCGACTGTCCCGGTCTGAGATAATAGACAATGGCACACCGTGTCTTACTACTATCTCATCAATGTATAGTCTTGCAAGTTTCTCCATCTTGTACGTTTCTCTGATCGGCAAGAAATGTGCGGACTTGGTCAATCGATCAATGATGACCCAAATAGAATCATATCCGCTGGAAGTGCGGGGTAGCTTGGTAATGAAATCCATAGCTATTTGTTCCCACTTCCATTGTGGTATCTCAGGTTGTTCCAGCAAACCCGAGGGTTTCTGGTGTTCAGCTTTGACTTTGGCACATGTGATACATTTGCCAACATAAGTAACAATGTCTTTCTTCATACCCGGCCACCAATAAAATGACCTAAGATCTTGGTACATCTTATCGGCACCAGGATGAACTGAGTAACGTGACTTATGTGCCTCGTCAAGAATAAGTGTTCGAAGTTCATCTACTGCCGGAATCCAAACACGATCCAGATAGTAGATAACTCCATCTTGTCTTGTCTCAAAATGTTTCTCGGCTCCACAATCGAGCTCGCGTTTCAGATTGTCTCTTGCCACTGCTTTTTGTTGTGCTTGTAAAACGTGATCTCTCAGACTGGTTTGCACAGTCATTCCCATTGCGCGAACGCGTAAAGGTTTGACTCTTTCCTTCCGACTCAAAGCATCTGCAACAACATTTGCTTTGCCCGGATGGTATTTGATCACACAATCGTAATCGTTTAGGAGCTCAATCCAACGTCTCTGTCTCATGTTAAGCTCCTTCTGATCAAATATGTGCTGTAAACTCTTGTGATCTGTGAAGATAGTGCAATTGGTACCATAAAGGTAATGTCTCCAAATCTTTAGTGCAAAAACAACAGCCCCCAGCCCTAAATCATGTGTTGTGTAATTCTTCTCGTGTATCTTCAGCTGTCTTGAGGCATAAGCAATGACTTTGTCTCGTTGCATCAAAACACATCCGAGTCCCTGATGGGAAGCATCACAATAAACTACAAAGTCATCACTGCCTTCTGGGAGTGTTAGGATTGGAGCATTGCACAATCTTTGTTTCAGTGTCTGGAATGCCTCTTCTTGTTTATGAGTCCACACAAAAGGTTCAGTCTTCTGTGTGAGTTTGGTGAGAGGCAAAGCTATCTTAGAGAAATTCGAAATGAATCTCCTGTAATAACCTGCCAATCCCAAGAATGATCGGATCTCTGTCGGTGTTGTAGGCACATCCCAGTTCTTGATTGCTTCTATCTTGGCAGGATCCACGTGAATACCATCACTGTTAATCACATGACCCAAGAACTGAACTTCTCTTAACCAAAATTCATACTTAGAGAATTTGGCATAGAGTTGTTCCTCTTTCAGAAGCTCCAAAACTGTCTTGAGGTGTTGTTCATGTTCCTGCTCAGTTCTTGAATAAATCAGTATATCGTCAATGAAGACGATCACAAACTGATCTAGATACGGCTTACACACCCGGTTCATCAAGTCCATGAACACAGCCGGTGCGTTCATCAATCCGAATGGCATCACCATGAATTCGTAGTGTCCATATCGGGTACGAAAGGCCGTCTTTGGTATGTCTTCTTCTTGAATCCGGAGCTGATGATAGCCTGATCTCAGGTCTATCTTTGAAAAATACTGTGCTCCCTGTAACTGATCAAACAGATCATCAATCCTCGGCAACGGGTACCGATTCTTGATGGTGAGTTTGTTGAGTTCTCGATAATCAATGCATATTCTGAAAGTTCCATCCTTCTTTTTAACAAAAAGAACCGAAGCTCCCCACGGGGAAAAGCTCGGTCGGATGAATCCTTTATCGAGAAGTTCTTGTAATTGGTTAGACAACTCTTGCATCTCCGATGGTGCGAGTCTGTAGGGAGACTTGGCTACAGGAGTTGCTCCCGGAATCAAATCGATGCGGAACTGCACCGCTCTCTCGGGTGGCAGTCCCGGTAAGTCATCCGGAAACACTTCGGTAAAATCTCTCACAATCGGTACATCTTGAATCTTGATTTCTTTCTTGTCTTTCTGAATCACGTGAGCTAGGAATGCAACACATTGTTTCCGTAAACACTTGCGAGCTTTCATGCACGAAATTATCTTGACACTGCGTTTCGCTTGGTCTCCACGAATCTCCAAGACTTCATTGTTCTCCATAGGAATGCGTAATAGTTTATCGGAACAGATGAACTCAACTCAGTTAAGAGATAGCCAATCCATTCCGATGATGATGTCGAAACTGCCCAGCTCCATCGGTATCAAGTCGATGGGAAATGTATGATCACCAAGTGTTAGTGGGCAATTCCTAAATACTGTGTCAACTGTAATATGTTTGCCATTAGCTATCTCAATAGTATAAGGGGAGTCTAATGATTCCTCAACATGATTAAGATGGCTAGCAAAATCGGATGAGATAAAACTCTGATCCGCACCAGTATCAAATAATATAGAGGCATAGAAATCAGATAGAAGATATGTACCCGTAATGACGTTCGGGTCTTGTCTAGCTGCAGCAGCTCCTATCTGAAAAGCTCGGCCTCTTGGTGCTTGAGCCATTTGTTGATTTCTCTTGGGACAATCCCGAGAGAAGTGACCAGGTTCGCCACAGTTGTAGCAAGACCTGTGATCAGCAGCTGCAGTGGTCGCTGCATTGTTGTTTCTGTTTTGAGTCTTCTGACTCCTGCAGTAGTTTGCTGTATGACCAAATCTTCCACAGTTGGTGCAGTGTCTGCACGGGACATTTGGTAGATGATGAAACTGACACGAGTTGCACAAAGGTGCCGTGCCAGTGTATGGCTTCTTGACTTACAGTGGTGGTGGCTGATTGAACATGGGAGCTTGGGTAGTGGCAGCAAAGTTTCTGACCACCTTCTGTTTCTTTGCCGGCCTCTTGTCCGGCCTTCTTGAAGTTCCAGCTTTGGCTGAGTCAGCCTCTTTCTTGAGTGCCCCAGTGGCAACCATCATGTCAGTCAAAGATGCTGACAGAGTAACAGCTAACTCCATAGTCTTAGGATGAGCTGAAATCACATGCCCTCGGATACAGGGCGGCAATCCACCAACATACCGCTCTATCCTTTTCTCCAGTGTTGGCACCACGTCAGGTGCCAATGTAGCAAGCTCATGAAATCTTGTGGTGTAAGCCAGATGCCCACCACCAATCATCTCCAGGTTGAGCAATTCAGTCTCAACCTTCTTTAGTTCATTCCTCGGGCAAAACTCTGCCCTCAGTAGTGCCTTGAAATCATCCCAAGGCATAGCCAGAGCAGCATCCCTGCCCCTTGTCTGAACTTGAGCGTTCCACCAAGTTAACGCCCGTTTATTGAATGAACCGGCAGCATATCTCACCCTATGCTGATCAGGACAGCCACTGATGTCGAGGGTAGTTTCCATCTTCTCAATCCACTGAATTAAGCCGACGGCACCCTCACTGCCACTGAAACTCGGTGGCTTGCATCCTATAAAGTTCTTGTAGGAGTAGTCCTGTTGTTGTCGGGTGTTGCCGCTGCCTTCTCCAGATGAGTTGGCGACATTGTTGCTGTTGTTAGTGTTGATGCGGTTCATCATCTCGGGAATAACATCCCTCAGTTGACTGGTCAGCAAAGTAGCCAGTGCAACGGTAGCGGGGTCTAGCACTTGAGCATTGTTTGAACCTGGTGGTGGCGAGTGTGGGGGAGGAGGAGGTGGAGGTTGTGTCGGGGAGTCAGATGGTGATGGTGTCGATGAATGCGGAGCGGAACCTTGAGTCAGTGGTAGTAAAGCTGGTGGTCTTCTCGGCGGCATTCTGATCATAACCGAAAAGAAATCGGTTAGTGCAGTGATCAGAAGCAGAAGACATATGCAAATAGAATCCTATATCATAAGAACTCTACATGAGGGTCCCTAGGTTATAGTCTAGGCCAAACCGTTTTAGTAATATGACCTATATTTCTCTATAACCATGGCTCTGATACCAATCTGTCACACCCCGGGCCGGCGGGAACGGATCGTGTTTTCCCGTCGGGCGGAATGTTCCCGGGGCGCGATATCATTGTGTTGATAATCAAATGATCAGATTGTTTACATAGCACATGAGATATAAATGAGAAATGCTAATCATGACATGAAATAGAATTACAAAGTTAAATTACATTGTACTTCATAATTTAACTAAGTAAATCTAATCAAGAGAATCAATGAGTTTATATCTTGATCTGTACAAGATATACAAAAGTGATTCAAAGTTCTGTCATATCAAAATGTATGCAATCAAAAGAAAGCTAGGTCTTCTATGAGCCCACTAGCTTAACACTTGCATATAGTATCTACACCTGTTCGTCACCTGAGAAAACATGTAATTTAAACAAAGTCAACACTAGGTTGGTGAGTTCATAAGTATGTAAATTGAAAACCATTGAACTGATCATGCACACATTCACAATGTTATATCTGTTTCTTGTATACTTGTTTCATCTGTTCCACCCAATGGCCTCTCCTTAGTTATATGTACAAGTAGTATATCGCCTAATTAAGTATGCTTATATATAGGGAATCACGAAAGGGTCAAGCCCAGACGCTATCCCACCACATACTTAACCAAACTCCACTCCACTTGCGATACAACTAAAGATATCCACTTCCCAACTATCCGTATTGTCCGCTGTGTCATCATATGTAGAATAATAATATAGTAAGAGGGGTTTAGTTATCAAACCGAAGTATTGATAAACCCTCGTTGAATTAAGGAATTTAGATTATTAAAATCTGATCCTTATATTATTCTATTTCTTGTGAGGTTAACTTTTATATTACACTTTTAATTTAATTAAAAGTATTAGTTAACTGCGTATCATATGTCTCCAAATGCAACGTATAGAATCCGAATGGAATCCATTTTAATCCTCACGTAATCAGATTAAAATGCATTTCATTCTCTCCTATCCCGCCGTGTGATCCCAAAGTTTCCGTGTGGGATTGAATCATGTGATTAACAAAGTCGAATAAGAACTTGTCTTATTACGTTATGATAATCGGGTGTAAATGACAAGAATCCCATGAAGTTACGTTATCATGACCGTCATTTACTGTAAATGATAAGAATCGTCATTTACTGAATCCATGTGTTTCCCAAAGTATCCATGAGGGAATGTCTCGTGTGTTTAACAAGGTTGAATAAGAACTTGTCTTATTAAGTTATGTTAAATATGTGTAAATGACAAGAATCCCATGAAAGTACGTTATCATGACTGTCATTTACTGTAAATGATAAGAATCGTCATTTACTGCATCCATGTATTCCCAAAGTATCCATGAGGGAATATTCTTGTTTTACAGTTAAGTGTAAATTGTTTAAGTACTTGATTGTATAGAAATAACTAAGTGTTATAAGTTAAATCTTATAACTAAGTTATTATATTGTGTTAATGATTAAGAATCATCTTATCATAATCATATGAGTTTCCCTGTTATCTCATAATCATACAAGCATGCATACAATGATAACGATAATAAACAATTTAATATTATCAAATCAAAGTATAAATAACATGTTAAGCAAACTTTTAAATAAATAAAAGTAAACATGTTTCTCAGCCCCGAGAGTTAAAATCAGTAAAGATTTAAAGTAAAAAGGGGCATATGAACTCACCTTGTTGTGGTAGTGATTGACTTAGCTTAAACAAGAAATGCACGTGCTCTTTGTTGGACTTGTCGTTGTATTCACGATCCTGTATTGATTTCACGTTGTATGTAACTTATGAGTATAAGTTATATAATTGAGAGTTAACCCTAAAGTTGGTTAACGCTTATAAACCTTTGTTATCGCTCGGTCTCAATTTCCCTTGTAGTGTCACATATTAATACTTAACCCTTTTTAGGCTAACTATTAATATAATAAAGTATTTATAATTCACATGTTTAAGACTTAGCTTATAATCTTAAACATATTCTAGAATTTTTGAAATCACTAGAATTCCTGAGTATGAACTTAGGCTTATGGGTTAAGGTTTAAAGTTTAAAGTTTTATCTTTAAGTTAACTTAAAATTATACCTTATTTATATAGTGTTAATTAAAATTAATTTAATAAGAGACCATGTTTTATTTCATAAAACGAAGCTTAAGTTGTAAAATCTCCTTGAATACTTGAACTAAATTATGAAGTGTTATTAATTTATTGAGTTTCATGCACTGAAATTTTGTTTTATTCACTTGAATTTGATAAATGTCAAGGTTATATATTTAACTAAATGATTATAAATGGTTTAGTGTTAATCTCAATGGATCCATTTAACCGGTTATCAAATTTCACCTTTAATATTTCCATCAATCTTACTCAGTTTGTACCACCCAGTTGATTTTATTTCTAACTTATCTTGACTTTATTTAGTCTTAGCATGTGTAGATAATTTGAGTTCCTAATATTGACAGGTTAGGACCCCACCCACCGATTACTATTTTCCCATTACACATGACTTAAATTCCGGACATTATCAGTAGATTTAAGGTTCTTCATGATTGTCTTAAATTCAGCATTTATGTCGAAGGTTCAGGTTTAATCTGGTCGACTAGCAGCTTATCAAATTCCCAGCCATGTGGTCGTCCAATATAATAGTTCTGATGGGTTTGGTGGGCTGCAAATGGTTGGCCGGCAACCTATCTAATATCGGAGGACCCAGCCCCCAAGACCTGTCGACCTTATCATGTTCTGCCCCAAGTCCCTGAACTCCTATTGGAGTAATATTACAGCTCTTTGGGACTTAATAAATTTGGGTGATATTCAATCATATTATCTACATCACCTGGGAAGGATTGAGATTATACCATCGACAAGAACAAAAACAAAATTGCTGGATATCTCAACCACCACCAATAATATACATGTTACTATTAAAGTTTCCAAAACTTTCAGCCACCATCGACCACATAAAAAAAAAAACAAGAAAACTTAAACCCACTTGTTCTTTATAATCCTAAACAAGTTTTTCGTGCACACTTTAAAGGTTTGAAAGAATGAAAGCTGGTTACAAGATCCATACCAATGAAATGTTGAAAACCCACTTTTTGGCCGAACTTCTCACTAGCTTCACGTCCGATTGAGCTCGTTTTAAGCTAGATCCCTTGTACTTTTGTGTTCTACTCGTCGAGAGGGTCGTTTAGACACCAAAATCACTAAATTTGGTGGTGATTTGCCATGGTTGAGTGTAGTTGAAGTTTAGAGTGAGAGTAGAGAGAGAGAAACGTTTTTCTTTGGTGAGAGAGAGAGTAAGATCTGCCAAAATGAGGAAGATGAAGAGGATAAATGAGTTTTTATACCCGAGTGGTTCCCCGCGTGTTCGGTCTCGCTCGGTGCCGTTTTCGTTGCGTATCCGGATTTTTACGCGTAATTAATTGAAATTAATAAAAGAACATTATTTTAATTAATTTGATGAGTTTCAAAATTGTAAAATGTTATTTATTTAATTTTATTAAGTTTATTATTGTTTCGTGTCGTGTTTCGTTTCCGTTTCGTCGAATCGCATCACCATCGCGCGTATTCATTCGAATCGTCATTCGAACGAACACGACGATGGTTTTGCTTTCCGACTTTTGTTTTCTACTTTCCAGTCGTCATTTCAGAACGTTAAACTCACAGATATGTTTGTGTGAATCGTCACCCACGCAAACACACCGTCAGTTCGTCATTCTGAAACAACACTGTGTTATTGTTTTAACTTGTATCTCCTCACTGTCGGACTCAACTAACATCCTGTTTTCACATTGAATTGTCGGCCATCTGATTCCTGTCATCTATGGATATCAGATCGCAACCGATTTGTTTCTGTTATTCACTTGAACACTGTTGTTTCTCATGATCTGTTGTGTTTATTGTACTTAAGTTTTCACTTAAATACACACAACTAAAGTTTCAAATGTACGTTGTACTTACTGTATCTAAGTTTACACAAAAATACGTACAACGATTTCTTGCATTTATGATTCTGTTAATACAATACTGTTCACAATCGCATATGTACACATAGTTACTGTTTACAAGTACACATACCGTACGGACTTGCCGGCCGGTCAGGTACTAGTTGTCACAATATGTATCTAAAAGTGTTTGTTGCACATGTTTTCTCCCCCAAAACAGTTAAAATAAGAAAGGGGCCGTGTACGCACCTTTGATTGTAGCAGAATGATCAAACACTCGTGAACTCGCGTAGAAAATCCTCTACGAAGAATCTGTGTTTAAACAATTACGTTGTGTTATTCGATATGTCGATTTGTGCTTGAAATCACATGTGTCAACACACGTATGTTAGACTCGTTAGAAACGTGCATACATAAGTACGCTTGACTTTAAAGTCGTTTAAATAAAATCATATAATTGTTTATGATTTTATTTAACTAAGCGTAATCATACACGATTACGTTTTCGGTCTAAAATGTGAATTTTATCATTTTAATTAGTTCGGGATTCCGTTACGGTTCCAACGCAACTTGAACCAGTCAAAACGGAGTTATAATGAAAGAGTTATGATAAAATTACTAAAATGATTTAAAATCTCAAAAACCAGCAGAGGTCGGGCTCGAACCCGCGACCTCTACTTCTTAGCACACACACCCCACCATCTGATCTGTTCCAATTTTCATTAACAGACTCCATTTGAAATGGTTTTAACAATTAATGTCGAGTTCCCCCTTTGTCCTACTATAGCCGAAGCATTTGGTTCCAATTAAGCCCTAATTCGAACTCGATCGAACTCCAATCCTTAGGGCTTTGGTTCTATTTTCCTAATCGAGTATATAGGTGCGTTTAATTGATCATGCTCATCAAAAACATATGATTTTTATATCCTATTCAGTTTCGAACTTAAACCTCAAACCCATCATTCGAATTTGACAAATTCGCTTATGCTAGACTGTAATTCCTTAGGGATTTCATTAAATAGGATATTTCGAACCCCTCTATACCATTTAATTTGAATAATAAGTCTAATTGATTCAAAACCCCTAAACGGTTTCATCTTAACAACCCTAGAATTCGAACACTATCTATCCGTTGTTACTCGATGCAATTGACATATGATTTTCAATCATTAGATAGTTTCGAACCTTTCTGCAATGTTTAATTTGATCTTAAAGCTCGTTTGATATACTAACCCCTAACCCGATTATTAACATAAACCCTAGAATTCGATCATGAACAATTCACTAAGATATTGCGAAATTGATCTATGGTTATCATTAATCGGCCCTTTTAGAAGATACAGAAGTGATTTAATTCGACTTTTGAACATATTTGCTTAAAATCCCAATTTCGTTTTGACTCAAGAACCCTAGAAACTTGAGATCCACTAATTCGTTGTTGTTAAATGCAGGTAACATAGGGATTTCATTCTATGGAACCTCACGAAACTACTAGTATGATTTAATTTGATTCTAAATTACGTTTTATAAGAATCCCCCAATTCGTTTTTCGTGAGGAACCCTAGAATTAGGATTCATATAATCCGATGTTTTGACATGAAATCAGCATAGGGGTTAGTTTAATCGGCCATTTTAGGATGTGTAGGTGTCGAGCATTACCTGGATTGGTTTCGAATTGTTGTTAATCGACTATAGGGTGTTCTTCGGCCGTCCCCTGTTCAAGCTCTTCAATCCACAGCTTCTGCGATGCAATTGTGATATGCAGAACACTCTAAAGATGTCGACTAAAGGTTTAGGAGTTTCAATTGTGAGAGACAAAGTCGATTTGTGTGGGTTTGATAACTCATAATGACGGTTTCGACTCTTGGACACCAAATGAGTTAAATTTGATCATTAATAAGCCTAATAACGTATGATTGCTGTTAAGGATCATTAGTACACATGATTGGAAGGTTTAATTCCATTAATTACAGTGTAACAAATCAAATTTCGAATTTCCCATCATTGTTATAAACGAATTTTGACTCCAAACAGTCAAAATTTCTTATTTATTTACTAATTACAAGCTAAATCTTGAATTTAAAGTATTTCTAACTTATATTGCTTACTTTTACCCCTACAAATTTGATTTCGTATAATTTCCGTTAATTCTGGAGTTAACAGAGTTAATCCAGAATACCGAATTGTCACATCATCCCCTTGTTGAAGGAATTTTCGTCCCGAAAATTGCTAGTTGTTAGAAGTAGTTAGGAACTACTTGCGAATTCCAATTGTACGTGTTAGTGTGGTGTTTGATCATTCTGTGTGCTTGTGTGCTCACACACAAAGTTCGATGTTTGTAACATCACACCTAAGTGTGATCATTCTATGTAACTGTTTGCGTGCCCACCAGTTAGTACACCTAACTGTGAATGTTGGTGTTTGATCATAGTGTGCTATGTAATCTTGCACATAGTGAATGTTTGCAACTATTTGTACTATGTAACCTCGCACATAGCAAAATGTGTGTACTTAATCATGCATGTACTACCATAACATGTAACATATGAAATGTAGCACATAAAGTGTAATGTAGCACATAAAGTGTAATGTAGCACAATTGTTTGTAACAAAATCAATTGAATAAAGTGTTTGTGCTTACAGTTTGAAATCTGAAATGTTGGTGTGTGAAGCATCACGTCATCCCCTTGTTGAAGGAAATTTCGTCCCGAAATTTAACGTGTCTTCACAGTGTTAGCAGTTGCTGTTTTGAACAGATGAGGATACTTTTTCATCATTTGATCTTCTCTTTCCCATGTGAATTCAGGACCACGTCTTGAATTCCAACGAACTTTGACTATTGGGATCTTGCTTTGTTTAAGTTGTTTGACCTCTCGGTCCATGATTTCAGCTGGTTCTTCAATGAATCGTAACTGTTCGTCTACTTGTATCTCTTCCAACGGTACAATCAATGTCTCGTTAGAAAGACATTTCTTCAAGTTTGAAACATGAAAGACATCATGAACTCCGTTGAGTTCATCCGGTAATTTGAGTTGATACGCAACCGGACCAATCCTTTTCAGAATCTCAAAAGGTCCTACGTAGCGAGGGCTAAGCTTCCCGCGCTTGCCGAATCGTATCACACCTTTCCAAGGTGATACCTTTAGAAGAACTCGGTCTCCTACTTGAAATTCCAACGGCTTGCGACGTTTATCTGCATAACTCTTCTGTCGATCCCGAGCCGCTGCCATACGGTTCCGGATTTGAACTATCTTCTCTGTTGTTTCATGCACAAGTTCAGGACCTGTTATCTGACTGTCACCAATTTCAGCCCAGCAAACTGGCGAACGACATTTACGACCATACAAAGCTTCAAACGGTGCCGCCTGAATACTTGTATGATAACTGTTGTTGTAAGAGAATTCCACTAACGGTAAGTGGTTTTCCCAACTATCACGAAAGTCAATTACACAAGCTCGTAACATATCCTCGAGCGTTTGAATCGTACGTTCACTTTGACCGTCGGTCTGTGGATGATATGCAGTACTCATATCCAAACGAGTTCCCAATGACTTATGAAGTGATTTCCAAAAGTTGGAAGTAAATCGAGCATCCCGATCTGATATGATGGAAATTGGCACGCCGTGCTACTACTTCCTTGATGTAAATGCGAGTCAGTTTCTCCATCTTGTCGATTTCCTTGATTGCTAAGAAATGTTCAGATTTCGTTAGTCGATCGACAATTACCCATATCGTATCATAACCACTCGGTGTACGGGGTAACTTAGTAATGAAGTCCATCGAAATCTGTTCCCATTTCCACATTGGTATTTCTGGTTGTTGCAGCAAACCAGATGGTTTCTGATATTCCACTTTGACTTTTGAACAAGTCAAACATTTGCTAACGTATCTAGCAATGTCAGCTTTCATGTGAGGCCACCAATACAGTGCCTTCAAGTCATGATACATCTTGTCTGACCCCGGATGGACTGAATATCTAGACTTGTTTGCTTCATCCATCAAGAGTTCCCTTAAACCACCATGCAAAGGTATCCACAGTCGATTAATGAAATAACGAATTCCATCAGGTTTAACATCCAATTGTTCCTCCATTCCCCATAAGGATTTCTGTACCAAGTTATCCTTTTCTAAGGCTTCCAGCTGAGCACTGCGTACCTTGTCAGGTAAGTCAGTCTGTATCGTCCTCATAAGTGCGCGAACCCGTCTTGTTCCTGTTGTGTCTTTTCTGCTTAAAGCGTTAGCTACCACATTAGCTTTTCCAGGATGATACTTGATTGCTCATTCGTAGTCGTTCAACAAGTCGACCCACCGTCGCTGTCTCATATTAAGCTCCTTCTGATCAAAGATATGTTGCAAACTCTTATGATCAGTGTAAATGGTACACTTGGTTCCATATAGGTAATGCCTCCAAATCTTCAAAGCAAAAACCACTGCTCCTAATTCCAAGTCGTGAGTAGTGTAATTCTTTTCGTGTGGTCGTAGTTGCCTTGAAGCATAAGCAATCACTTTATCACGTTGCATCAACACACATCCCAAACCCTGTGCAGATGCATCACAATACACCACAAAGTCTTCCGTCCCTTCCGGTAAGGACAGAATCGGTGCACTGCAGAGTTTCTGTTTCAATAACTGGAATGCAGCTTCCTGTTTATCCGTCCAGTTATACTTCGTTCCCTTGTGCGCAAGAGCTGTAAGTGGTTGAGCGATCTTTGAGAATCCCTCAATGAATCGTCGGTAATAACCCGCCAAACCAAGGAATTGTCGTACCTCGGTAGGGGTCTTTGGTGCTTCCTAATTCTTAATCGCTTCAATCTTCGCTGGATCAACATGTATACCCTTTTCATTAACTATATGACCCAAGAATTGTACTTCTCGCATCCAGAAGTCACATTTCGAGAACTTAGCGTACAATTGTTCCTGTTTCAGTAACTCTAGTAGCAATCGGAGATGTTCAGCATGCTCCTCCTCGGTCTGAGAATATATTAGAATGTCATCAATGAAAACAATGACAAACTTATCAAGGTAAGGTTTACAAACACGATTCATGAGATCCATGAATATAGCTGGAGCGTTTGTCAACCCAAATGGCATGACCAAGAACTCATAATGGCCATAGCGCGTCCTGAATGCTGTCTTCGGAATGTCTTCTTCTTGAACTCTGAGTTGATGATAACCCGATCTGAGATCAATCTTCGAGTAATAACTCGAACCTTGCAACTGATTGAACAGATCGTCAATTCTGGGTAACGGATACCGGTTTTTGATGGTAACCTTGTTCAGTTCCCGGTAATCGATGCACATACGGAAAGTCCCATCCTTCTTCTTAACAAATAAGACTGGAGCTCCCCACGGTGAAAAACTAGGTCGTATAAAACCCTTATCCAACAACTCTTGCAGTTGCGTAGATAACTCTTGCATCTCTGACGGTGCAAGTTGATAAGGCGCCCTAGCTATCGGTGCTGCATCTGGTGTAAGGTCGATTCGGAATTCCACATGTCTGATAGGCGGTAATCCCGGCAAGTCTTCTGGGAATACTTCAGGAAATTCACAAACTACTGGAATGTCTTCAATCTTCTTCTCAGTTACCGGCTTCTCAGTTATAAGTGCTATAACTGCTGTATGACCTTTCCGCAGACATTTGTGCTCTTTCATACAAGATATGAGACGCAGTGGCGTACTGCTCTTCTCGCCTTGTACATACAATGTCTCTCCATGCGGAAGAGGTATACGAACGATCTTTTCATGGCATACTATTTCAGCCTGGTGTTTGGACAACCAGTCCATGCCAATGACTACATCAAAACTGCCTAAAGTGATAGGCATGAGATCAATTTCTAATGTTTGACCCATCAAATCAAGGATACATCCTTTAAGGATTTGTTCAACTATAATTAACTTGCCATCGGCTAATTCTACAGTGTATGGATTTTCTAAGGCAGTGGGACTAACATTTAGCAACTTAGAAAATGAACTAGACACAAAACTCCGGTCTGCACCAGTGTCAAATAGCATAGAGGCATAGTGATTATTTAAGAGGAACGTACCCGTGACAATGTTGGGATCCTCCCGTGCCTGACGTCCTCCAATCACAAACGCCCTGCCCTAGCACCATTGTCGTTGTTATTGTTGTTGTTATTGGTGCCATTGCCATTTCCGTTGCCGTTGCCATTTGCATCATTAGTCCAGCCTTTCTTTAGTTGTGGGCAATCCTTTTTGAAGTGCCCCTGCTTACCACACTCAAAACAACCCTTCGGTGCGTTGTTCTGATTGTTATTTTGATTGTTGGAATTGTTTTGCAGCTCTCCGCGGCATTCCTTAGCTGCATGCCCAACTTTACCACACCGTTGACACTTAAATTTATCACACTGATTCCCCGCATGATGAAATCCACACCTGTTGCACTTTGGGTGTTTACCAATATAACCCCCTGATGATGATGACTGCTGACCACTGTTCGAGTTTTGATAAGACTTGTGTGAATCCTGCCTTCGGTTCTGCTGAAACGGATGTTGGTTGAAATTCTTGGTGTTGCTGCTTTCCCACTTCCTTTTGTGGTCTCCCACCTTAGTAGTTGATGTCAGTTTAGGCAGAGTTCCTTGTAAAACTGCCTGGTCAATCAATTGGTGCGCTAAACGAACAGCTTGTTGAATCGTTGTGGGATTTGCAGATGTAACCAATCCCTGGATTTGAGGCATTAATCCCCCGATGTACCTCTCGATCCACTTGCTTGCTGGAGTAGCCATGTGAGGTAGAAGTCTGGCCAGTTCATGGGACCGAGTCGTGTACTCCTCGATGTTTGACCCCTCCATCTTAAGGTGCCAATATTCCTCTTCCAGTTTCTGCATTTCACAACGAGGACAGTACTCCTCTTGCAGTAATGTTTTGAATCCATTCCATGTCAGGGCATTCGCTTCTCCCAATCCTAAAGTCTGAACATTGGAGTTCCACCATGTCAATGCTGGACCCTCCAACGTACCCGTAGCATACTTGACCTTGTTTTCGTCAGGACAGTTGCACATTTCGAACACTGATTCTGCTTTTTCAATCCATCTAAGTAGTCCAATGGCCCCTTTCAATCCTTTGAAATTATGAAGTTTGCAGTCCAAGAACATCTTGAACGTGCACACCTGCGGGTTCACCAATCCCCCTGCTGGACCCTGTGGCCCTGTAGTGTGTGTCTGAGTGTAGTTCGCGATAGCCTCCGCGACCTTGTTGTTAATCAGCTCATTGAGCTCAGCAACTGTCATGTGAATGTTCTCACCGGCCATTATATTCCTAGTTAAAAGAAATGTTAGAGTGTTATCAAAGTCCAATGTGAAATGTGTAAACAACACAACAAACAACAAACATGTATGTAGGAATCTACACAACTGTTGTCAATAAGTAATAGTTTTCAATAGATAATAATCTGATTTGAGTACAATACTTTCAAAATCAAAACATAAGTTTCTCAAACATCTAATGTAGGGACACAACCCGCCCCTAATAAGTTTAAACAAAATAAAGCAAATCAAGCATCCTCAATAGTGGAGTCAGCATCAGAATCAACATCCTGTACTGGTACCAACTCCTCCTCCTCTTCCTCAGATACAAACTGCTCCTCTAGTGCAATCAACCTCCCCTCAGCGATGTCAGCTCGGTGCTCCTCCTCCTGCACTCGAGTAGTCAAATGTACGATGTGTGACTCCATCCCCTGAACCACACTACGAAGCTCTGCGTATCGGGCATTCACATCCCGAAGCTCCTGTGCCATGTGCTCAATCCGATCATTCGCCCACTTTGACTCCCATGTCAATCGGGCGATATCATCTGACTCGAATCATGGCCTCTTACAGGCACGAAACCTAGGTGGCATACGATACGAAGACTCCTCGGAAGAATCCTCCACAGGTGCTTTCTCTGGGTTTCTCTGTGGTTCCTCCTAGGGATCCTCCTGTGGATCCTCCTCGGGATCCTCCTGTGGATCCTCCTCTGGGTCCTCCTCTTCCGGATCCTCCTCATGGTCCTGAAATACTGGAGCTATCGGCTCCTCGTCATCAGACACGATCACATGTGGAGGTGGTGGTGGTGCTGCCATACCTGTTACATAAGGCCATATGTAAATACTAGACAAAACTCAAATGTGCAAATAAGTGTCTAATGTCTAACAGTTATAGTCTAGGTCTACTAATGCAAACCTAATTCGCTATAACCAATGGCTCTGATACCAATCTGTCACACCCCCAATTTTCAACTAACGAAATCATACCGTTTGGGAAGTGACAAACCAGGATCTCAGATCATTAGACATAACGAAGACCTCTATATGAATTTCAAAACATCCTTTGGTCTAAAACTGTAATATCAAAGTTCTAGCGTTGCGGAAACGTTTTTAAAACATAAATAATCATAACAGTTTGAAAATTGTAAGTTACAAACAAAGTTTCAAATGTTCAAATCCAAATGACAGAAATGTAAAACATGCATGCGACTCGATCTCCTAGTCCATGCCTGCTTGCTTGTGTACCTTAGCGTCCTGAGAAAACATGTAAATCAAGTCAACACAAAGGTTGGTGCATTACACAGGTTTAAGTATTCACAAATGTTTGAAACAACTGTTTGAACAAAATGTTGCAGATAACATAATCACACATGCATAGTCATGATAGCTAGTCATTTATACTATTTACATAAGTGGTCGACACCGAAGCTGACTGTTGCATGCTAACGCATGTTTTGCCTTGCCACTATTGTCTAGCACAAACAATAGTAATGTGAATTGGCTAGTCAAACACTTGCGTAGATCCCATCTACCAAGTGAGGTTTGTCAAACCTAATAGATCTATTTCCAACTACCACGCTTTGCACTACGGCAAACTAAACGGTTCGAAATGTAAGGACTTGTAATGCTATGTTTGCACTCAATGTAAACAGCTAACTCATGCAAGTGATATGTATCTAAAAGTGTTTGTTGCACATGTTTTCTCCCCCAA
This sequence comes from Mikania micrantha, assembly GCA_009363875.1. Classification (NCBI taxonomy): domain Eukaryota; kingdom Viridiplantae; phylum Streptophyta; class Magnoliopsida; order Asterales; family Asteraceae; genus Mikania; species Mikania micrantha. Next base: position 48,762,411 of record CM018698.1, read on the forward strand.
AACAGTTAAATTAAGAAAGGGGCCGTGTACGCACCTTTGATTGTAGCAGAATGATCAAACACTCGTGAACTCGCGTAGAAAATCCTCTACGAAGAATCTGTGTTTAAACAATTACGTTGTGTTATTCGATATGTCGTTTTGTGCTTGAAATCACATACGTGTCAACACACGTATGTTAGACTCGTTAGAAACGTGCATACATAAGTACGCGTGACTTTAAAGTCGTTTAAATAAAATCATATAATTGTTTATGATTTTATTTAACTTAGCGTAATCATACACGATTACGTTTTCGGTCTAAAATGTGAATTTTATCATTTTAATTAGTTCGGGATTCCGTTACGGTTCCAACGCAACTTGAACCAGTCAAAACGGAGTTATAATGAAAGAGTTATGATAAAATTACTAAAATGATTTAAAATCTCAAAAACCAGCAGAGGTCGGGCTCGAACCCGCGACCTCTACTTCTTAGCACACACACCCCACCATCTGATCTGTTCCAATTTTCATTAACAGACTCCATTTGAAATGGTTTTAACAATTAATGTCGAGTTCCCCCTTTGTCCTACTATAGCCGAAGCATTTGGTTCCAATTAAGCCCTAATTCGAACTCGATCGAACTCCAATCCTTAGGGCTTTGGTTCTATTTTCCTAATCGAGTATATAGGTGCGTTTAATTGATCATGCTCATCAAAAACATATGATTTTTATATCCTATTCAGTTTCGAACTTAAACCTCAAACCCATCATTCGAATTTGACAAATTCGCTTATGCTAGACTGTAATTCCTTAGGAATTTCATTAAATAGGATATTTCGAACCCCTCTATACCATTTAATTTGAATAATAAGTCTAATTGATTCAAAACCCCTAAACGGTTTCATCTTAACAACCCTAGAATTCGAACACTATCTATCCGTTGTTACTCGATGCAATTGACATATGATTTTCAATCATTAGATAGTTTCGAACCTTTCTGCAATGTTTAATTTGATCTTAAAGCTCGTTTGATATACTAACCCCTAACCCGATTATTAACATAAACCCTAGAATTCGATCATGAACAATTCACTAAGATATTGCGAAATTGATCTATGGTTATCATTAATCGGCCCTTTTAGAAGATACAGAAGTGATTTAATTCGACTTTTGAACATATTTGCTTAAAATCCCAATTTCGTTTTGACTCAAGAACCCTAGAAACTTGAGATCCACTAATTCGTTGTTGTTAAATGCAGGTAACATAGGGATTTCATTCTATGGAACCTCACGAAACTACTAGTATGATTTAATTTGATTCTAAATTACGTTTTATAAGAATCCCCCAATTCGTTTTTCGTGAGGAACCCTAGAATTAGGATTCATATAATCCGATGTTTTGACATGAAATCAGCATAGGGGTTAGTTTAATCGGCCATTTTAGGATGTGTAGGTGTCGAGCATTACCTGGATTGGTTTCGAATTGTTGTTAATCGACTATAGGGTGTTCTTCGGCCGTCCCCTGTTCAAGCTCTTCAATCCACAGCTTCTGCGATGCAATTGTGATATGCAGAACACTCTAAAGGTGTCGACTAAAGGTTTAGGAGTTTCAATTGTGAGAGACAAAGTCGATTTGTGTGGGTTTGATAACTCATAATGACGGTTTCGACTCTTGGACACCAAATGAGTTAAATTCGATCATTAATAAGCCTAATAACGTATGATTGCTGTTAAGGATCATTAGTACACTGATTGGAAGGTTTAATTCCATTAATTACAGTGTAACAAATCAAATTTCGAATTTCCCATCATTGTTATAAACGAATTTTGACTCCAAAAAGTCAAAATTGCTTATTTATTTACTAATTACAAGCTAAATCTTGAATTTAAAGTATTTCTAACTTATATTGCTTACTTTTACCCATACAAATTTGATTTCGTTTGATTTCGTATAATTTCCGTTAATTCTGGAGTTAACAGAGTTAATCCAGAATACCGAATTGTCACACAGGCAGTACGCCTGAGCCCAACCCCAGACCTAGGCGGTGCGTGCGAGAAGGAAATGAGGAACCGGAGGAGGGCCTTCTACGCGGTACGCCTGGGAGCCAGAATTGCAGAAAATCTTTTTGAGAACCCCAAAACCATCAATATCCTACTACCTTCATCACTTTAACTTCGAGACGCCATCTAGCCGTTTTAAACTCCCCAAAACCACCTGCTATCACCTCTACAACCCTCTAATCACCATCTTGGAGCACTTGGGAAACCATTGATGAAGCTTTGAAAGCTCAAGTTTGAAGAAATCAAGAACTTGGAGCTTAAAGAAAGCTAGGAGAAGACCACCACCCTCATCAACCTGCTATGAGAGGAGTTCCAGGAGCATTGAAGCTGGTTAATCATCATCTTGGTACTTCTTGGGGCTATAGAAGGTAGTTCTTGAGTCCATGTAGCATAACAACATATAAACACACACATGCAAGCCTCTAAGGCCACATACACACACATGCACGAAATTTTGGTGTTATAGATCTGTAATTTATGATCTTGTCTCTGATTTGGTGTATCTTGAATGATCTATGATGATAACAATGAGATCTATGAAGTATTTGTTGTATTATGAAGAGATGGTCACTTTTGCTTACATGCATGTATGATCCATGTTGTTCTAGGTAGATTTGAGTATCTAAATGTGATTGTTGATGATATTGGAAGTTTTTTACAAGATCCATTGTGGTAGTTATGGTCAAAAATATTAAAATTATGAATATTTCTAAAAATATTAACTTTAATAGTGCAAGACCTTGTTATATGGCAATATGTGGACATGCATGTGTTGTAATATGCTAATTTGAGATTAAAATGATGACAGTTAGAGTGTAGATTAGTTAAAATAGGTGTGAAATGTGATTTGCACCATGGTTTCTAAAAATAGCAACTTTTATGTTACAAATGTCTAATGAGTGATGAACATGGTATCATTTGTACGTTAACATGACTAGTTGCACTTGATATGATGAAATTTAGAGTCTTAATGCAATAGAATCATCAAGATAGTGTATTTGACACAACTTACCATAAATAGTAACTTTATTCTAGGAAACCGGTGAATAACAATGTGTTAGTCATAAATAGAACAAACTGAATAGTAACTTTTAAGCGAGAAACGTGACTATTTGACACCGTGTGACTATATGCTATGAGATAACATGATCATCTAGGTTAACCATGCATACTAGAACAAAAGAAAATTGGTTTTTATGTGAAATTGCTATAAATGGAAACCTACCTAGACTGGAAACTTGCTATAAATAGTAAGTTATCCCACGACACTAATTGCATGTTAAACGATCACTTGAACTAAACACGCCACCAACGGGTTGTTAGGTCAAACACGATCAACGCGACCCACATAACAACTTGGAGTTGTTTGGACACGAATGCGGTCCTGTGAGACCCCCACGAATGTGAACAGAAACACATAACACCTATCTGATATAGGTAACCACTAAATGCGCACTAAACCGTTCACGAGAAGAACGTAACCGCTAAACTCAGGTAAGTTTACAGCCCCACTTTTACTCTTTAACTACTTTTGTTAAACTCATAGGGTGAGAATACTATGCAACTGTTATAGATATATACTGGTATGTTGTGTACAAACCATTTTAAGTGTAACTATTATCGCAACAAGTCCTCATATACCCTTACCGTTAGTTGTGTAACAAACGAGTCGTTATTATGTAGTACTACTGGGTTTGACTAGACCCGCTTGACAACAACTGTGACTGGAGGTCACGACGAGTGTAATATCGATGTTGATTGCCGGGTTCAGCGATGACCCGGGAAGGCAAAGGAACAGTCGAGTTTCGGTAAGATGAACTGACACACTCGGGATCGTAGATCCAACAAACACTTAACATACCCAGTATATGTCTGTTTACTGCTTTTAACTATTTAAACCTGTGAACTCACCAACTTTAAGTTGACACGTTTCGCATGTATTCTCAGGTAATTGATGATCACAAGCTATGATGCACAAGGAGATGCACAAGAGAGTATGCATGCATTTAGACTCTAATCCTAGGCTTTTGTTTTGCATGTTGCGTTTTGAAACAAATTAAACATGTAGTGTCTAATACATTACTTCCCGCGCAACATATTTATATTTCTGCTGCTTTATTATCAAGCTTTTCCACTGCTTAATTTATAAAACTAGTCTTATTTACAAGACTGCATGGTTGCGTAACTCATATAAAGTCGTTATATATGACCAAGAGTTGTTATCCTGGCCACGTCACACCCGCTCGATCTCACACCGCACGTGGAAATTTGGGGGTGTGACACATGTGAATCCTGCTATACGGGACTATGGACACACTCATAGAAAACTCTAAATCCAAATCCTAAAAAAATTAAACATACGACAACAAAGGCGAATGGAGACGCTAGATAACTATGATTGTAAAATTCTCTATCTTGAGATAAAGACGAATATTGTAGCAAATGTCTTAAGCCAAAAGGAAGGAAAGAAACCAAAAAGAGTATGTGCTTCAAGGCTTGAACTACAAGTTGATTTGAGTAATAAAATTAATGAAGCACTGAAACAAGCCCAAAAGGATGAGAAAAAAAAAAGAAGAAGTAATGGAGTGCATGATTGAATAACTAGTTAAAGGAGACGATGGAATTCTTAGGATGAACGCAAGAACCTGAGTGCAAGCCACTGGTGTATTATTAGAAAGGATATTCGAATAAGTTAGTAAATCCAAATATATGATGCTCCCAGAAAGTGAAAAAAATGTATAAAAAAATTAAGGGAAGACTATTGATGGATCAACATGAAGAAATATATAACTGGATAAGTTGCAAAATATTTAAATTGTTCTCAAGTTGAAGCAGAACATCAAAAACCTTCTAATATGTTGCAAAAACTTGAATTACCAATCCGCATAACAAAGATGATAATTATGGATTTTATAACCAAACTTCCTCAAATCAGTCGTGGTAATGTAACAATTCGACAATAAGTGAAAGTTAATTCAACGTTATGTCGAATATTTTAAAATTTTTAAACGAATCGGGCAAGTGGCTTATCAGTTTGAATTACCAGAAGAAATGGACCGAGTACATAATGTGTTTTGTATCTCTAATCTCCGGAAATGTTTGGCCGACGAGTCATTATTAATGTTGCTTCAAGATGTTGAAGTGAACGAAAAATTAAAATTTATTGAGCAACCGATTCAAATCGAAGACTGACGAGAAAAAAGACTCGGGCATAAAAAAGTTGGTGTTAGTTAAGGTTAAGTGGAACTCCAGACGTGGTTCAGAATATACATGGAAACTGGAGTCAGAGTTGATGAAAAAATTATCCATACCTATTTAAATAATCTCGAGGACGAGATTAAAACAAAGGTGGGGAGGATGTAACATCCTGTTTTAATAAAATAAATAAAATACTCTCGTTTATAATTAAAATATTATTAGTCAAAAATATAAAACTAAAAATGATCAATTAAAACGTAAGGCATCGTCTAATAATATAGAATAGTTTATTTCATTCAAAAAAAACAATTTGATAGTATAAAAATAGAAATAAACACTCAACTTTTTAGCTTTCGTTTAAACGAATAGGTAGGATGAAACAATTATTAAAAATAATCGTTGTTTGAACAATCAGTTACTATTGTAGAAGACCGGCTAAAAAAAATTAATAAAATATATTATAATTAAACTTTCTCCATTTTTAACGAAACTTAAGTCGAAACGTAAAGAAAAATAAGCCGGTCCTAGCAGTATTTTTGGAAATTTATAAAACGCAATATTTTAAAAGATATAACTCAAAAAAATATGAGTTAAATTAATTATAATAATAGGGCATGTAATTTTACATAACCCACTAAATGCGTGCTAACCCAAATAACTTTGGGAAGATGAAGCCGAATCTTGGATTTTTTTATATAAACATCATTGTAATACATTTTGAACACCATGCTCTTTTATGAGTTTGTTATAATTCTTTTTTGTTTGAGATCCTACATCACTGTAGTGTGCGCTACAACAGTGTAAATTTACAGTGTTGTAGCGCACACTACAGTGATGTAGGATCTCAAACGAAAAAGAATTAGCCCAAACACATAAAAGAACATGGTGTTCAAAATGTGTTACAATGATGTTTAAAATAAAAAAAATCCAAGATTCGGCTTTATCTTGCCAAAGTTATTTGGGTTAGCGCGCATTTAGTGGGTTATATTTTTAACCTTCCCCTATAATAATATAATAATTATTATTATAAAATCAAATTATGTGTAGAATCTACGTGAGTGTTGGCCTAACTTATCTTCAAAATTGAAGATAGTTATGAACTCCTTATGGACGTGTTTGAACAAAGCAATAAAGGCGGTTAACACACATATATATCTTAAGAAAGAGTTCAAACTAGTTAAATTTTGAAGATTTTAAACATACGAAAGTAAAGTTTGGTCAATGTTCATCCTGAGTATACCATCGTTCTGAAATTCCTTAAAACAATATGTACACGATTAGGTATGTTATTCAATCTCTTATTTTGACTCATAAATTTAAGATTTTTTTAGGATTAGGGTTAAGATCCGGTCCTATGTATGCAAATATTATGTTAAACTTATGATCTATATTAGGAATAGAAAACAAATGTATCAGAAATCATCTTTGCAAATCGTTATAAAGATATATTAAGCAGAAATGCTGCCCAAAGTTATACCAAGAAGTTCTAAAATGTCACCCAGCGAACCAGAAATACATATGAATACATTTAACTTCTTTTTATTTATTGTGAAACCAGTACCAGATCGTCCGACAATATGTACGGTATGTGTACTTTCACCTTTTACATGTGTAAATACAATGTGAATAACAATTGTGTGACAACATGACTAAGAAAACAAGTAACAATTGTATGTGTTTGAATGAAAATTTAAATACAATCATACAACAATTCATGTGAAACAACAATGTGAGAACAAGTAATGAAAACATATCGGTTGCGATATGATATTCACAAATAACAGAAGTCAGATGGCCGATAATTCTATGAGTAAACAAGATAAAAACAAGTATGATTATGTACAATTAGGTGTGTTTAGTTGAGTCCGTCAGTGAGGAAACTCAATGCAAAACAGAAATTCAGTATTGTTTCGGAATAATAAACTGACAGTGTGTTTGCATGGGTGACGATTCACACAAACATATATGTGGGTTTAACGTTCTGAACGATAACTAAAAAGTAAAAAACAAAAATCAATAAGTAAATGACATCGCAGTGTTCGTTTGGGTGACGATTCGAACGAATACGTGCGAAGGTGATACGATTTGACGAAACGAAATTAATAAACGATTTCGAAATAATAAAATAAGAAAAGTAAATAGAAAATATTTATTAGGAATAACAACAGTAAAATAATTGTATAAAACTATTTATTTAAATTACGTAAAAATACACGTTTTACGTTTCTAAACCGTAATGAAATTGAGAACCGAACATTAGAAATGAACCCGAACACTCAAGGGGCATAAAAACCCATTCACATTAATTCCCCACATTAAATGCTCACCTACCTACTTCTCTCTCTAGATTTCCGGTTCTTGACTCTCTCTCACTAGAAACCAACACAAAAACTCCAAGATCTCCCTTGTTTCTTTGCCAAAATTTGCAAATCTGGTATCCACGCGAAGCTCTCGACATCCTCTACCTAAAAGTACAACAGATCGGAGGTGAAAGCTACTGAATCGAGCACGAGGTGAGCTTCAAAGTACGGTTTTTCTAGGTTTTCTTGCAACCCAGCTGGCCTTTTAGCTTGGAGATCGATTTCAGTCCATCAAAACGAGTTGGATTTGCATGAAACTGATTTATCCATGCTTGGATAACATCAGAATGATGATTTATGGGATTGGGGTGATAGTATCGACATATATACTACAATATCGATGGATGAACACTGCAAAGGGTTAGTATCGACAAAACAGGAACTGGTCTGGACTTCATCGAGACTGATAGGATTCGGGGAAGGTCAATATCGATCAGGTTAGGGTCGATATTGCTAGTATCGACTGGTCCAAGGGTGCTAGAACTAACTTCAGCCGATACTAGCATCGATATTGTCCATGTTCATCGATTTTAAGCCTTGTCGATACTGCTAGTATCGACAGAGGGCTGTCCCTACTTGGTCATCGATCCTATAAGTTCGACACAGCCCTTTGGCCCTCAAACTCCATCGATATTGTTAGAGGGATGTTATACAAGTATCATAAACTTAAATCAAACGAAATGGTTTAGGATTAAGACCATAAAGTTGATGGGAACATCAAGGTGTAATCGTGGGAAACCCTTAGGGTTATCTGGGTGATAAGCCCATCAATCCGAATCCTTGGCCATCAAAACTAACCTAAACCTATTCAAAACTAATAGAAATTATCAACAAAGTGTTTTAACATTAAAGAGATAATCTAAGAACAACAATATCAAGATATGGCTTTGATTTAAAACATTATTAGGGTTACGCTAATAGTGTTAACCTACTTTTGGAACTTAGTTGATCAAATAATTGTTAATTTTATAATTAACATACAAAATGACTAAGTTTTATAACACGTTACTTATGTTGACACATTAAAATGATTACTATCATTTTAAGTTAACAAAATGTTAAGTACTAAGTTTAGCACTAAAACTCAAAGAAATGTGTTGGTTTTTAAAATAAGACAATGTGCTAAGGTGATAACTCGAAGTTAAAACATGTGAAAAATAAACATTTTATTATATTAATATTTAATCTAAAATGGGTTAAGTGTTAGTATATAACATTACAAGAGAATTAGGACTAAACGAATAACAAAGGTCTATAAGTGTTAACCAACTTTAGGGTTAACACACACACATCAATAACTTATACTTATAAGTTACTCACAATTGGAATCAAACACAGGATCGTGAACACAATTACAAGAACAACAACGAGCGTGTGCATTCTGTAATTACTTAGTCAACCACTACAACAACCAGGTGAGTTCATACGCCCCTTTTCTAATCTTTTGATTTTAAATTTGCGGGGCTGAGAAACATGCTAATTCATTTATTTACTTAAAGTTTTAGTACCATAATTCATCATAGGATTTAGATAATATTGATTTATCTTTATTATCACATGTCAATTCATGTATGCTTGTGTGTTTATGACATGTTGGAGATATCAAGGATGAATCATGATAACATAGTTTCATGATTTCATCAACACAATAGAATAACATAAGTTATAAGATTAAATCTTATAACACTTTGTTATTATTACAAAGATGAACAGGAGATACAAGTGACATCATGAATGATAATCATGATAACATAATTTCATGATGATGACATCATTCACCACATTTATTGACACTGTGTAATAAGACAGGTTCTTATAACACATTGTTAAAACTATGAGATCACATAACACTAAGAATAGGTAACATTGAGACAATAACATTTGGGAACACAATCAATAATTAATATTAAGACTGTTTGTATTATATCACAACAATCATGTGTTCATGAGTTCATGTCCAATCGTAAGTCCCTACAAGTAAATCGTTTACCAGTTAATTTAGTGCGACTAAACCGACGATAGCGTAGTGGTACCATAGGTTTCACAAACCGCCGGCAAGTGAGGCCGGTACATTAATCGTATTTTGTTATCATTGGCAGGTAACGTATGACCGGTAACAGGGTTGCATCAGTCAGGTTTGGTAAAAGACACAAGCTGATATTAATCTACAGAAATCCAATTAAATCCTTCGATTCTATTAACTGGTAGACTGAGGAATTGATTTTCTCTCAAGTCATATTACTAGTAATAGTCTCGTTGAAGGCAATGAATCTGTGAGAACACAAATGGGATAGAAGTAAATGAGAGGCATTGTGGTCTGATTACGTGAGGCCCACAATGGCACCCATATATGCTCTATACATTTAGGCCAAGTACAATACCGATGAGTTAACTATTACTCCTTTAATTAGAAGTAAATTATAGTTAACCTTCACTTGAGAGAATAATTATAAGGATAGGATTTATTAAATCCATTTTCCTTAAAACACTGAGGGATTATCATCACTTAAGTTTTGATAATTTACCTCCCTTATACTCTTTTATCCTATACATATAACACTATGGGTGATGAACAAAATTTATGGGTGAATACCAAATGGGTTGAACACATGTGAGATAGAGATGGGTATCCATAGTTGTATTACAAGTGGTGTTGAATTTTGTTAAGTGTGTGGTGGGCTGGCGGCTTCATTCGTGATATGTATGCCCTATATATAAGCATACTTAATTTGGATGACATATTATTTGTAAGTATACCTATGGAGACGACATTGGATGAGACACTTGAGACAATATCAATAAAAACTTATGTGTAACATTGTGATTGTGAATGACAAGAATACAACGATTTCAAATATCAAACTTATGAATTCACCAACTTAGTGTTGACTTTGTTTAAATGCATGTTTTTCTTAGGTGATGAACAGGTCTAGATTACAAGCAGCAGGATTAAGCTAGTGGACTTTAGAAGAGACCTAGCTTACTTTTGTGATGTGCATATTTTGAATGACATAACTCTGAATCATCTTTTGTAAATATTGTGCAGATACAAGATAGAAACTCAATGATTCTTTTTGGGTATATTTACTTAGTTAAATTATAAACATGTATTGTGTAATTTAACTTTGTAATTATATATCAATGTCATGTTAGCATTTCTCATTATATCTTATGTGCTATGTAAACAATCTCATCACTATGATTATCAAACGATATCGCGCCTCGAGAACCTTCCGCCCGACGGGAAAGTCGATCCAGCCCGCCAGCTCGAGGTGTGACAAATATAAATGCATTTTTTGAGCATTGTATGCTTAAACTTTGACGCACCTGTGCAAGCAACCTTTGTGGGAAATCTCTGGTCCTCATTCCAGATGTCTAAGTCAAGTTGTAATAGAATTAAATTATGAAACAATTTTAATTTAATTTAATTCATTTAACTAGGTTTATTCCCGCCACGCGTTGCGGCGGAGAATACATGGGTTTAGCAAGGTATGAGCTGGTTGAGAATTTTACATGCCAAAATCAGCAGCCTAAGTGTTTTGTTTCCCACCTCATAGAATAGGTCTCTCACTAATGTATATTAATCATTTAATGTAAAATAACAAAATATATACATGAGAAGAGACAATTTAGGAATCCCTATTTTGGAGAGCCCTTGAATCACCATTTTGGTTTCCACTTCCATTAACAAAATGAGATATTTCCTTTGCATTTGTTTTATTAGTAGTTGATGAGTTATTTTCACTCTGTTCTCTTGCCACGGTTAACTCTTTCTCGAGGTGTTGTAATGTGTGTAGATGAAGCATCTCCATCTTAGAAAACTGACAAATTAATATCATAATAAATAATATTACAATAGTAATCTAATAATAAAAATGAGCTGTTTACTAAATATCAAGTCAATAGCAGGTGGAGTGAATTGTTCAAATTGATCACTTTTAGTATAAAAAAATAATAAATCAGCCAGTTAGGTTACTATGAAATTGCTTTTTTTAGTAACTAATGTGTTAAGAAAAATTATTTAAACATAACTGCAAAGTGTGTCCTAATAATTCAAGATTGACAGGCTGTGGATGAGAGAGAGCTGAGTATGTTACATGCATCATATGTATGTGTGTGTGTATTATGTTTAAGGTTGTATTTGTAAGAAGAGCTTTGAGATTAACCCCTAAGTGTTGCAGTTGTTGCCTTTGTTTCACAACATCATCAAGATGCAATTCATGATCAGAGACTCCATCAACCGTGATCGAAAAGAAGTCAGCATTCACAGGTTCTCCAACCCAATGCACCTTAACAATCAACAAACATATTTCTCCTTAATTGATCAAAACATATTTTAATAACAAATCAAAGTATAGATAACAAACTACATTTTTTAAACGGCTAACTCACATACCATGTAATCCTAGATTCTCCACATAAAACGTGAAACCTCAACCAGATAAACACCTCAGCTTTGACGACTTATCACCTGAAGAACAAAAGCAACAAATTAATCTTATAGATACACAAAAATTAGCAAGGTGTTAAAAGTAAACATAAAAATACACTTATTTATTATAGCACCGGAATATTTGTAAAGAATAACGGTTGCGATACTCAATTCTTTCTTACTCTACTTTTTGATATCCCACCTAAAGTTCACGTAAGGCTAGTTTACTCCGATTCAGTTCAATAAAATCACAAAAGTACTTCCATGAAATATGCAAAAAACCATTATTGATACTTCAAAATCCATTTAGCCATGTTCTGTAAAAAAAAATAGGCATACTATTAACAACCAGATGAATATAAAGTAAAAGGTAATTATTAGTGACAGACTAATTCAATCATAACACATGATAATATGACCATATGCAAAAAATATATAAATAGTAGGACGCAATTACGTGTATTCATTTCTACTCAAGTCACACATTAAGAACCATTAACTTCAAAAATTAAAAAAATATAACCAAAATTAAAATTTAATTTATTCATCATCAGTTACCACTTCCTTCTCATAAGAGCCTTCACCTTCATCATTATCATCATCACCACTAAACCAACCAACATCCTTCAATTTAGTCATGTGATAGACTTACATATTTCCATTTCCCACCAGCCTCCTTTGCAACCTTTTTTTTTTCAAAATAAAAAAAAAAATAGATGAAGACTACTACCAGTACATCAACCATGAAGGTCTAACTTATTAAAAAGATTGGATCCTTGATTCATTGAGATTTAAGCGTATAAACCAGGTTTTGTATTCAAAATTCTAGTTCAACTTAGCGACATGTAGTGAATTCGGTTCTAAATATCTACTAACTTTCTATAAGATGATGATATGTAATGAGTCTTGCAATTCTAGTTCATCGTTATCACAACCAAAGATTAGTTAGCTGAAATTTTGTTTTTTTGGCAAATCATGATAAGCAAACATAAAATTAGAATCATGCAAAGTTTGAACTGCACTGCAAACATAAAATTAGACCAAAAAAATAGAATATACAGCACTACAGACCTATAACATCAACCCAAACACAAAATCAAGCAACAACTTTTGAAAATTGAAACCTTCAGCAATGACAAAAATGATTGTTACCAGTCTCACAAATTCAAACAAAACCGAAAAAGAACAACTTGCAGATGCAAATCGGAGCTTTATAAGCTGCAGGATACCTTCGATTGTCGTTTATAGCGAGTGACACGACTGGAAAACCTTAAGACACCACCACGAACCGCTGCAATAGGAGCCCTAATCGCAGCCCAAGCCTTCGCACAGCTCTCCACTTTGAGCTGCCACCACTCATGGCCGCTCGAGTTTAAGGGTGAAGCTCTAGCAGCCATCATCTCCGATTTGTGTTCATATTGCCGTCAAAATCAACCCTGAGCGGAGACAAGAGAAACGGGAAAGAAGGTGGGCGACAGGGAATTGGTTTCGGTTGCCGGAGGAGTCATCTCGCACAGCTCCCCGTTTTGAGCCGCCACCACTCGTCACCGCTCAAAGTGGCCGACCGACGTATGCAGGAAGCGGTCAACTGCTTTTATGACATAAAAATTGAAGAAGAACCACATGAAATTGGATTTCTTTTCTATCACTAAAAATGGAAGAAGAAATCACATCAAAGATGACAGGGGTATGGCATCCCGTACCTCAAAACACAGCGTTTGTCTATTTGACCATTCAAAATAAATAAGTTTTGTGGTCAAAATATGAAAATTGAAAACTAATCTATTCCTTTTTAATGCTTAATAATATATATAATAATAATGTATTTAGTATTTCTCATATTATCATGTGCAATGTAACAATTTGATCACTCCGATTACAATCACGCCTTAGGACTATTACACCCGACGGTCTTCGATCCGGCCCGAGGTTTGACACATGGAATTCCATGTCATTTTTTAAATGTTACTTTTATTAAGATTGACTTTTGACTCCATAAATTACATTGTTTTGGAATTTGGATGAAAGGTATTATAACTATGGATGGCTGCGGTACTCTTTGGGCGGTTTTTCAAAAATTTTTGAACAAAACCACTAACTGCGGTTTCATAAAATGACAAACTAAACCGACCACGTAAGTTGGGTAAATCAAACCGATAGGTATTTATAGTTTGAAGGTTTGGTTTTTATGGTTTCACAGTTTTATAAAAGATGATCAAATAACTATTAATATAATGATGTAAAATACATAATCTATTTCAAATTCACATTTCAAAAGTCAAAAATCAAAATCATTATCAAAAAACAAAACTAGTCCAAGAAAAGTGATGATATTATATATATATATATATATATATATATATATATATATATATATTATATATATATATATATATATATAGGAGGCAGATCCAATACATAGGATGTTTAACGTTAGAAGGATAGGAAGGATTCTGAATCTTTGATCAAATAAATCAATGATTAAGATCTAATGATCCCCACTTTTTATTTAAAACTTCTGTGAATTAAAGCTAAAAGGTCAAAAAAGGAATTGCCTACATTTGTTTACTTTTTTTATAGGTAAATCAAGTTCCACCATGTTCTTGTAAATCGAATAACTTTTATTTAATTATAATTTTTTTAAAAAAAATTACACCATAACATTAAGAATTTTATTATCTTTAATTTGAGTACAGTATTGTTATAGTTTATTTAAATTTTTTTACGTTGTCCGTGATTTTTATGTTTGATACGCGAATATGCAGTTGGTCCTTTGATCATGCATGTCAAATGACGGTCCGTGATTTTCATATAACGTGGTCCGTGATTGTTAGTCTGTGATAAAGCATTTAGTCCTTGATTACGTGTGTTAAAATACGGTTTGTGATTTATATATATGTGGTCCGTAATTATTGGTCCGTGATTATCCCGGTGGTCCTTGATAACGGGTGTTAAATGTCAGTCTGTAATTTTATAAAGCATGGTCTGTAATTTTACACGGACTATTATACCCCTTACTCAGATTACACGTGGTGCATTCTGGTGGCTTACTACGCTTCTCACGTTAATTTTCTTTGTACAATAACCACCCCTATATATATATACAATTGGTACGGTTTATACAGTTTAGTAAAAATACAAACCGTAAACCGTACCGAATCACTTGTTTTTTAGAATACTCAAACCATAAACTAAACCATAAAGTTTTAAAACCAACCAAACCAATCAATTATCTTCAGTTGGTCTTGTTTAAACAATTCAGTTGGTTAATAAACACCCCTAATTATGACACAATAAAATAACTCTTTTTTTTTGTTCTTTTGAACAGAACAAACTACAATCACTTCTACCTAATAAGACTAATGTCGATTTTTTTTTAAGAATGTAAATATCGTTGAATATTATCACAGGGTAATAAATTTTGATGATTCTAGATAGTTTTTAATTAATTAGGCTTGTTTCATTTATTTACTTTTTTTTCTTCTTCCATCAAACCTAATTTTTTTAACAAGAGTATCTCTCACCCTTATTCTTAATTATTCTTTTCTTAGAACTCCATTCTAAAAATCAGTGACTCTACCAAGATTATCAAAATAGATTAGGATGTAATTAGAAAAACTTTTATATATTCGAAAAATATATATAGGTGTTGGATCTTTTAGATGTTTTCACCTCTAGAGAGAAAATCATAAGGATGAAGGTGAGATATGAAAGGAAGTAGATCAAAGGAGTACAAAACAATTAATAGAGAGCGAGTGAAGATATGAACCAAATATAGATTTGATAATGTAGATAAAGGGCATTTAATTATGAGTTTCTAACGTAGTGGGTATCCTTTCGACTTTCTTATGAAAAGTTTTCGGTTTGAATATGAGCTCATGCATATTTGTTGAGGCAATGTCTGAAATTCAGAATGTGTATCATTTACCATGCTGCATGGTTCCTCATGTGGTGGGCTTAAGCATATGCCCCAAAGTGTCGAATCCGAGATAACGTTTGAAATCTCGTCTAGTATGTCTTCGTTCTAAGCCGTTTAGAAAAAAATGAATCGGTTTGACCAGGTTTATCAAGTTTGAAACATAGGGTAGATGGTCTAGCTACCCAACTGTAGCTGCAATAGCTACACTGTACCTCCTTAGCCAGTAGCCAGTGGGTAGGAAACCTTGCCCGCCAACTAAAAAGAGCGATTGAGAGTGGATTTCAGGTTCAATAGTGTCGAGAAGGTATTAGCCACCGGTATAAGGGCTGCTTGCCTTTATACGGCTTGGCTCCGCTAAGCTCCTAGTCCTCTTAGCCGGCTTACCTTTAACCTAACTCTCTAGTTTATGGTGGGTAGCGTTAACAAGAAAGTCTAAGCAATCTCCTCAACCTAGAAAGAGAACTACTTTGCTTCTTTTTCGTCATGTCAGTAATAAAATGGTATCAAAACCGGGAAAGGAGATTAGTATATTTTTACTGCCTCTTAAGGTTAGTTCTATGCCTCACAACAACTACCTCATAGGTGATTATCAATCCGTCTTTAGATCAGAAGTAGATGCCTCTTCCAGGGCTCTTTTTAGGCCTTTCTCTATAAGCAAAAAGAAGTTGAGAAGCTTTGTTGACTAGGCCGCAATTCTTCTTTAAATCGTCTTGGTTAATCTATGATTTCATTCATGAATCTTCCCTTTGTGGAGATAAAATTCCAATTCCGCCGTCAGCACCCAACAAACAACACAATTCTGTTCCGGGGCTTCCTTTCATTCCAGCAACAGTATGGTTCGAAGCGCCTTGTTCCGACTCCATATAAAATAAGATGATATGATCTTTTAATAACATAACTTTTTAATTTTTTATCAGTGAATGTATAATTTGTTCCACTAATTTAATTCAAAAACATTTTCCTTATTTTAGATTTTTTTCCCTCTTTTGTTTTGGAACAAAACAAATATCTTCACTTCTATTGAAACACAATTGTTCATCCCTAGTTTCAACCATACAATCAAATCCTTGTAAGGCCATGCATAGTCATCAAGCCTCTATCACTTCACGTAGAGACAAATAAACAACCAACATCATCACCTTTTCATCACTCCACGTCATCACCACATGCGTTATCATCACCCCCTCATCAAGCCCCATCACCCCTCATTTTTTTCCCTTTCTTCTCTTTTCACGCTGTGAGCTTGGTCACGTATAAGCCCCTCACGCCCCGATCATGCCTCTATCACTCACCATAACACATTGTCTAAGCCCCTTAGGTTTCATTGTCGTTTGATTGAACATGAAACAATAATAATTCATCTATGTTTAATTGAATAATTTCTCAACAAAATTTCCTAAAAAACTTCACAAAATTCTTACGAAGCTAAGGTAAACTTCTATTATGGGATATCAAATTTCTTATACAACTCTACCATTTGTAGATATAATATATCAAACAGCAGTTGACTTAAATGCTGGTCAGAAGTTTCTTCCTCAGCGACTGTCAGGTTCCGGGTCGTCATCATCGGAGATTCGGAGGAGAGTTCTTATGACTCCGATCAAACATGCTGTTGCAGATGCTACGATTTAAGCACCGTTAGGTACGTATGCAGTCTACTTCAATATTTCCGATTGTAATTGAACAGCTCTACCAGAGTACTTTCATTAGATTTTACGATCCATATTTCAATTCGTTGAACCTGGAACACCAAAATCATGCAAATTGGTAAGATTTTGATGAGATTATTCATGTAGATTTGCAACCGGTATCATTTCAATTAAAATTCGATCACCCTAATTCTGCGGGGCAACGTTTTGTTGGTTAATATGGATGAGTATTTCTGTTTTCATGTTCAGGTGTGATAGATTGTCTGTATTTGCCATTTATGAGACCTGCAAATGATGTTGCTGAACAGTATGACTGTAATTTCTATACATTACAGTAAAATGAAACCTTTAAGAACGCAGATTATCTTTGATTTAACATGTTAGGAGTTCCTTAGATCCAGGAAAGTTAAACTGTCAACATGATGATCTAGGTTTTAATTTCTGAGTGAAGATTGTACAAGATCAGTGATATAAATTAACTATGAATGCCTCCTCTGTGTTCCATGACAGTTGCACTGCCAATCTACATCACAACCAACGTAATATTTCTTAGAGCCTGATATAGTTATCATATCAGGAGAGAATCATGGCTGATGCTCTTGGTCTTCACATAAAGCAATTATTCAAACATTGTGAGCTAGTTAGTATATGGGGAAATACACTATATGATCAGACAGTTGTAATGAAATCTTTTGATGGTCTCATGCATCACCTTGGAGACATGATGGTAGGGTGTGAAAATGAGGAAGTGCTGGCTTTACTGAAACAATTAGAAGGCCTGGTGAGAAGCACAGCTACCTGGTATAGTGATAAATATGTGGATGCTTTTCCAGGAACGAGGGTTAATGATGTTTTGAGTTTTGTATTAAGAGCAAAAATGGATAAGATGATAGTTATTTATGATAAACTCTGTAACATCAGATATGGGCCATATAACTCAGATGTAGTGGAAGAAGAAGCTGTGGTAGGATTTGATAATGAAGTAGGCATACTTCTTGATCAACTTACTGCAACTTTTATAAAGCAGTTCCAAATTATTTCAATTACAGGAATGGCTGGGCTTGGAAAGACCACTTTGGCTAGAACGTTATACAACCATGAATTAGTTAAGTATATGTTTGACTTTCAAGCATGGACTTCTGTTTCTCAGGTATATCAGACGAAGGATTTGCTACTCGACATTTTAATTTTTTTTATCGATGTTCCTACAGATGATCTTTACAAAATGAGCGAGCACGAGTTGGGGGAAAAGCTATACAGAAAATTAAAGGGTCGTAAATATTTGGTGGTCTTTGATGATATATGGGATTTTAGGGTTTGGGATAATCTCAGAATGTATTTTCCAGATGACAAAACTGGAAGCCGAGTTATATTTACCAGCCAAGAAACAGACGTAATTTTACACGTGAAGTCAGCAAGACATGCTCATGTTTTACGTCTTCGTACTGAAGTTGAAAGTTGGAGCATATTTCAAAAGAAGATATTCAGAATGGGATTATGCCCTCATGAATTGGAGGAATCAGGACGAGCTATAAATAGAAAATGTGAAGGTTTGCCTCTTGCAATCGTTATAGCAGCTGGTCTACTGAAAAAGAATCTTTCAATAACCTGGTGGGAGCAAATTGCTGCAAGTCTTCGTTCATTTATGGTTAGCGATCCAAAACAATACATAGACTCGTTGGCTTTAAGCTACAACCATTTGCCTCCTCACTTAAGACAATGTTTTCTCTTTTTTGGAGCATTTCCTGAAAACTATGAAGTCCCCGTGACAAAATTGATTTGGCTATGGATTGCTCAAGGATTCGTCCATGAAACCAGGAGCAGAATGTTAGAGGATGTTGCATGGGATTTCTTGGATGATTTAATCAGTAGAGGTCTGCTGATGACTCCCAGAATAAAGGCTGATGGCCAAGTTAAAACATGTCGCATCCATGACTTATTGCATGATTTTTGCTTGAGAAAAGCTGAGGAAGAAAATTTTCTGTCAAACAATTATAGGTATGAACATGTTTCTGCATAAACATTCTATATTAAGAATTACTAACCAAAACTTGCAGGTATGGCATGGTCTCGTCAGTGCACTGCTTTCCATTGGAGCTAGGAAAATTTCTTCAAGAGGGTGTATCCTTTCATATCGACACATACAAATTCCTTAAGGTTATGGATATGGAGTCGATACTTATCTCCTTATTTCCTTCAGATGTAGTGCAAATGGTTGATCTGAGATATTTGGCCATTCAAGCAGGTGATGGAAGTCCACCTGCATCAATATCCAACCTTGTCAACCTACAGACGCTCATAATATCATCAAGAAAAAATATTGTTGTACCAAAAACCATATGGAATATGGTAAATCTAAGGCACCTGTATATCAAATCTGGGGAAAACCTTATGGAGGAGCCTAGTGTTGTACAAGTGACAGGGAAGGATGGTTGTCCTTGTCCCAGCACATTGGCTAGCCTTCAAACATTATCCCAGGTAAGTCCTAAATCTTGCCACAATATATTTTCAAAGACGCCCAATCTTAGAAAGCTTGGGTTTTATGGACCCTTAGTATCACGGCCAGGGGATCTAAAGTTTCCAGATTTAGGCTCTCTGGTGCGCCTTCAAAAGTTAAAGTTACTGAATACATTTTCGCACCCTAAAGCAAGAAGGTCATGGAATCCTATTGAGTTTCCTGGAAATCTTAAGAAATTGACTTTGTTAAATACTGGCATGGATTGGGAAGAGATGCGGACCTTTGCATGCCTGCCAAACCTGGAGATCCTAAAACTAAAATATTTAGCATGCATGGGAGAAAGATGGGAGACAGGGGATGCAGAGTTTGCACGACTCAAGGTTTTGAAATTGCATGATCTGGACATAAAGCAATGGGATTGTTATGGGAATCCTTTCCCAAGACTGCAACATTTGGTGGTTCAGCGTTGTGTAAAACTCCAGAGTGTCCCAATGGCCCTTGGGAAGATCTTAACATTGGAGGTGATTGAGGTAAATGGATGCAGCAATTCGGCGTATACATCTGCAGTGAAAATTCAGAAAGAGCAAGAGAATGAAGGGAACTTTTTCTTGAAAGTCCATGGAAAAGAAAACAATAATGGTGGTAATGTTAATGCTATGTGATTAATATGTTATCATTCATAAAGATAATAACATGCTACGTTTGAACTACATTTAGCTCAATATGTTTTGCAGGAAACACTGAATGCCCCTAAGAACCTAAAAGGATTAACATGGGTTAATTTGGACTTCTAATCAATTGTCATGAATTGTTTTGGGTTGCCTAATACTGTCTATGGGTTAAATTGTTACAGGTTATTTTGGGTTAACTAGTATTTTCCATGGGTTTGATATCTAAAATATGTCATTGCTTAATCATACTGGTGATAATGTTATTATAAATATGCTTTCTATAGCTGTTTTTTTTTTTTTTAAACAAATGAAGTAAAGAATCTTGTTCATTTCTAATGCAGAAATGAAATTGATAAGGGGATTGAAAGCCATTGTATCTGAGCCTGGGCCTGTCATCCTTAGGAAGCCTTTGAAACGTGTATCTGAGCCTGGGCCTGTCATCTCTGAGGAATTCTAGAAGAAGAGAAATAACCCATCTTAGAAGGAAGCCATTGGTTTCATAATAGAGACCTCCAAGGACTTTTCGGGCCATGAATTCTTGGAGAATGGCAACAGGAAGCAGAGGAGAAAAAACCTGAAGGGAAAAGATGCCATGAACAACATTCTATAGCTGATTTTGGGGATGCCAAACTTCCTCTCAAACGAATTATCTGAATTTAATGATATGTTAAACGTTTACTTAGATGAGCAATGGCACATATGATGCAAATTATGTCGTCTTTTTAACTTGAACCAAATTGAATTTTTTCTCTTTCTTTTAACGAGGCCGTATCCTAACCCACTACCTGACCTGAGTATCCGACCGTTCTGTTGGGAAATTTTAGTAACCTTTTTAAGTAAAAATAGAGTTAATTAATTATATTAATTATTAATAATTAGTTTGCTTAACTCTTTCATTATTCAATCACTGACACTGCGGAAGCAATTATGTTACAAAAACTCTTTTAATTCATAATCAAAAGCATTATCATAACAGGATCCATTTACAAACAATTCAAATAACAAACATATTAAATCACAACCATATGTTGTCACTACTACAAAACTGAGCAAAAACGACCAAAACTTGCAACCGACTAAAATAGTCGCAAAATTAGCGACCGTATAGCCACCAAAATCAAAGGCGTCGCAAAAGTAACTAATAAATCAAAATTGGACGCGAAATCTGCGACCTGCCTAAAATAGGTCGCAAAATTAGCGATAAATTTTGTTTTGGTCACAAAATAGTCGAAAAATAGTGATGGAATGTTTCTTGTCATAAAGACGGTTGCTAATTTTGTGATAAAAGTAAAAATATAAAATCACAATTTAATTGTTTGCAAAAAATGTCGAAAAAAAGCTACCAAAATTACTCCGGTCGCAAAATACAATTGTTAATTTTAAAAGTTAAACAAAAATTAATTTGGTCAAACAAGTGCACAATTAGCTACAAAAATTATTTAGTCACAAAATTAGCGAATTACATTAAACAGGTCACAAAATTAGCGATTGTTTTTTCTTTGGTTAAAAAATAGTCGCAAATATACCAACAAAATTGTTTTGGCACAAAGACGGTTGCTACTTTTGTGAAAAAAAAGTATACATATAAAATGACAATTCATTTCGTCGCAACTATGGTCGCAATAAAGCTAACAAAATTGACTAGCTCAAAAAAAGTAATTGTTAATTTTTGAAAGTTAAATTAATAGAATTTAATTTGGTCTATAAAAGGACGCAAAATTAGCTACAGAAATTTTCAGTCGCAAACTATAGTCATCGATTTTATAAAGACATAGAATGATAGAATAAAAACCAAATCAGGCACAAAAATAACTACCACTATTCTTTTGACAACAACTATAATTGTTGATTTCTTTAAATAATAATAAATATTAAATAAGTCACAAAAATGATCACAAGTACATTGACCCAAAGAAAAGTCTCAATCTTAGTTAACAAAAATAATTTGGAAACTGTGAGGCCTCGAAACCGGGCACCTCGCAGAGGTTGGTTTTCATCATAACACATAGCTCTTAAACTAAAAACTTTAATAATCATGCAGCGGATCGTCTGGATTGATGCCCGAGCTCCATGCCTTCTCTTATCATAGCTTTAACCTGACATACATGCTAAATCAAGTCAGCTTACGCTGGTGAGTTCTAGTTTTCGTAAAACAACATTAAACATACATATCATAAACATCATTTCATACACATAGTCCATAACCTTAGCACATATCATCATTTCCATCATCGTCTTACGTTCCACTGTCACCATACGAACAGTGGGCTTATGCCGGCACAAGGCTCCATGTTTATAGTCCGATCGACTCTTACCATGTTTATAGCCCGATCGGCTCTTACCATGTTTATAGCCCGATCGGCTCTTACCATGTTTATAGCCCGATCGGCTCTTACCATGTTTATAGCCCGATCAGCTCCGTGTTTATAGTCCGGTTGATTCTCTTGTTTATAGTCCGGTCGACTCCATGTTTATAGTCCGGTCGACTCCATGTTTATAGTCCGATCGACTCTAATGTTTATAGTCCGGTCGACTCTCATGTTTATAGCCCGGTCGGCTCCATGTTTATAGTCTGGTCGACTCTCTTGTTTATAGTCCGGTCGACTCCATGTTTATAGTTCGATCGACTCTCATGTTTATAGTCCGGTCGACTCTCATGTTTATAGCCCGATCGGCTGTTCATATCCTGATACAATCAGGTCATCTTTCATATTCACCCAGTACAAGTACCGGAGCATCATCATTCGCACATATCCTATAGCACGTATAGGGACATCATTCATTCATCATACATGATACACTAGCATCATACCGTCATTCATTACAATCCTCATACATTTCATGCTAGTATTATAACATCATTCATCGGGTTAATCATAGCATCTGAGGCATGTCATACTGGCCTCATTTCATCATACCATCATAACATACTAGCATCATTTCATCATACCATCATAACATACTAGCATCGTTATCATATCATAACATCATGGGATCATACTATCATCCTAGTCACCTAGGACCTTGCCATATCCCTATAACTATTCTCATAGTTATCGTCATGAAGCATGCGATCATAAAGTCATCATCATATCGTAAGCTAGCATCATTATCATGTCATGTTATTCATCATCATAACTCATTTATCATGCATTCATCATACTTAGCATCCTTTCATGCATACACCATGATAACACATAAACATGCATACATAGTCAGGGCATATCATCATTCATTCATCATCATCATAAGCACATAACATCATAGACATAACAATAAGCACGTATGTCAGCCCAAAACATCAAACATAAAAGAGGGCGTCTAGAACTCACCTGAATATGGCTCCTTATCTTCTTAACCGAACTCCTTAGTTAAGACCTGGAACTTGAAGTTAGGTGATCACCCCTGTAGATTCCCGTGCGTTTCCTCCTTCGTTTGGTCGATCAAAAGCTCGATCCTTGAAGTTTCTTGGGTCCGACTTCGTGTACTCGAGAGAGAGCGTGCTCAGCCAAAGGTTCACACATATCCCAAGGCACTGGTATTTATAGGGAGGGTCCCTGTATTCGAAATCTCCTGTACACGAAATATGGTGTACTCGAAATCTCCCTCATTTCGAGTACACGATCCCTAAGACCCTTATCGATTATTTTTCGTCTGATTTCCCACAAGTTACTTATCCGTTACACATACGTAGGATTCAATTAACTTGTATGAGAAAAATTGGGGTGTTACAAGTCTCCCCTCCTTATAATAGGTTTCGTCCCGAAACCTGCCTCGTTACACATTGAACAAATGAGGATACAACTTCCTCATCTCGTCTTTCAATTCCCACGTCGTGTCTGAACCCTTCCGATGCTTCCACTGAACTTTTACTTGACGAACCGTTTTATTCCGTAGCTGCTTTTCCTTCGTATCCACAATGGCAACTGGTTCTTCAATGTAGTTCAGTCGGTCATCTACCTCAATGTCATCTAAAGGAACATGCGCCTTCTCGTCTGCCAAGCACTTCCTAAGATGTGACACGTGGAAGGTAGGATGAATCCCGTTCAGCTCCTCTGGTAGGTCCAGTCGATACGCGACTTTCCCTACCTTTGCTTTTATCTGAAACGGTCCGATGTACCTCGGACTCAACTTTCCTCACTTCATGAATCAAATGATTCCCTTCCAAGGTGATACTTTCAGCAACACTCGATCGCCAACATCAAACTCGATTGGCCTTCGGCGCTTGTCAGCGTAAGACTTTTGGCGATCTTGTGCAGCTTTCATACGTGCTTTTATCACTTGTAGCTTTTCCGCCATATTAATCACGACAGCCTTGTTTCCCATTTCTTTCTGTCCAACCTCACCCCAGCATACCGGGGTTCTACATCGTCTTCCGTACAACGCCTCGTATGGGGGCATTCCGATACTAGAGTGGAAGCTGTTGTTGTAAGAAAATTCCACCAATGGCAAGTGGTCATCCCAGCTCCCTCCAAAATCGATAATGCACGCCCTAAGCATATCCTCCAACGTTTGGATAGTCATTTCCGACTGTCCATCCGTCTGAGGGTGATAGGCGGTACTGATATTTAACCTCATTCCCATAGCATCATGAAACTGCTTCCAGAATCTGGAAGTAAACCTCGTATCCCGATCTGACACAATGGAGACAGGAACTCCATGTCGAGTCACAATCTCTTTCACGAACAACTCAGACAACCTTTCGGACGTATACGTCTCCCTGATGGGAAGAAAGTGTGCACTCTTCGTCAGTCGGTCCACAATCACCCAAATGGTATCATGTCGTTTAGCTGTTCTCGGTAGCTTGGTGATGAAATCCATGGTGATGTGTTCCCATTTCCATTCCGGTACCTCAAGAGGTTGCACATATCCGTAGGACTTCTGATGTTCAGCCTTCACTTGCGCACAAGTAAGGCACCTGTTCACATACTGCATCACATTAAACTTCATGCCCGGCCACCAATAATCCTGTCGAAGATCTTGATACATCTTCGTCGCACCGGGATGAACCGAATAACGTGACTTGTGGGCTTCATCTAAAATTCTCGCTCGAATGTCCCCATTTCTGGGCACTCACATCCGACCGAATCGTATCTTTATCCCATGGTCATTGTCTTCCAAGTTCTTGACTTGTCCGAAGACACGTTCAAAACCCACATTCTCTTCCTTCAATCCCTCCTGTTGCGCCTGTTTGAGCTCGTTCAGAAAGTCTGGCGTTATTACCAAACTATACGATTTTACTCGTATGGCAGGATGATCAGTCTTACGACTCAGAGCATCCGCCACCACATTGGCCTTTCCCGGGTGATATAGAATATCACAATCGTAATCCTTTAGCAGCTCAGGCCATCGTCTCTGTCTCATGTTCAAATCCTTTTGCTCGAAGAAGTACTTCAAGCTCTTGTGGTCGGTATAGATAGTACTCCTTACTCCATACAGATAGTGCCTCCATATTTTTAATGCAAACACCACTGCAGCGAGTTCAAGATCGTGGGTTGGGTAGTTAGCCTCATGAATCTTTAGTTGGCGCGAAGCATAAGCTATCACACTTCCCCTTTGCATCATTACGCATCCCAACCCTTGTCGTGACGCACCGGCATACACAACAAGATCATCGTTTCCATCCGGCAGTGCTAGAACAGGAGCTTGGGTAAGTTTCTCCTTTAGCACTGAAAACGCTTGTTCTTGGTTAGGGCCCCATTCGTACTTTACATCTTTCCTCGTGAGCTTTGTCAATGGCGTCGCTAGCTTGGAGAAGTCTTGAATAAATCTCCGATAGTAACTGGCCAAACCAAGAAAACTGCGTACTTCCGTAGGTGACTTCGGAGGGCTCCATTTCATAATCGTTTCAACTTTAGCTGGATCTACCATAATGCCTTCTGGGTTCACCACGTGACCCAGAAACTGTACCTCTCATAACCAGAAAGCGAATTTGGAGAATTTAGCATAAAGTTTCTCTTTCCTCAGGATCTCCAATACCTCACGTACATGGCAAGCATGGTCTCCCTCGTTCTTTGAATAAATCAAAATATCATCAATAAACACTATCACCGATCGGTCCAGCATCGGTCGACATACCCTGTTCATCAAATCCATAAATGCTGCGGGAGCATTCGTCAATCCAAATGACATAACGAGAAACTCGTAATGCCCATAACGCGTACGGAAAGCAGTCTTTGGAATATCCTGCTCTCGAACTTTCAACTAATGGTAACCGGATCGGAGATCTATCTTTGAGAACCAGCTTGCACCTTGCAATTGATCGAACAAGTCATCAATTCTAGGTAGAGGATACCTGTTCTTTACGGTCAACTTATTCAGTTCCCTGTAATCGATACACATACGCATACTTCCATCTTTCTTCTTAACGAACAACACCGGTGCTCCCCACGGAGAGACACTCGGTCGTATAAAACCTTTATCAAGGAGTTCTTGTAGCTGGGTCATCATTTCCTTCATCTCGTTTGGAGCTAAACGGTACGGTGCTTTGGCAACGGGTTGTGCCCCCGGCACTAAGTCGATCTGGAACTCAATTTCCCGTTCGGGTGGTAATCCAGGCAATTCCTCAGGGAATACATCTGGGAAGTTACACACCACGGGAACATCATCAATCGTCCCCATATCCGTACGTTCCTCAATCGCGTAGGCCAAGTAGGCTACACACCCTCGCCTCATCATAACATCAGCCTTGATCATCGAAATGATCTTCGGCGCATACATCGCTTTATCACCATAAACCGTTACGGAGCTCCCATCCATCGCACGTAAACATATCATCTTTCGTCGACATACAATGTTAGCCTCATATTTGGCTAACCAGTCCATACCCAAAACCACATCAAAGCCTCCTAAGGTTATAAGAAACAATCGTACTGGGAACCTATGACCTCCTATCTCAACATAACAATCATCAATAGCCTCAGTCACCCTGGTCATCTTACCAATAGCCGTCTCTACATCAAATACCCGATCTATCTTCTTAACCTTCCCAGATAACCCATCACAGAAAGTAGAAGATATAAAACTCATACCGGCACCAGAATCAAACAATACAGAAACAGGAATATTGTTGATAGAAAAGGTACCTGTGACCACATCAGGGTCCTCAATCGCATCATCCTTCGTTGTCGTAAAGGCTTATGCTTTAGCCTTCTGCTTCTCCTTTTTTGTCTTGGGTGCGTTCTCTCTTCATCCTGCAGTTGCCCCTATGGTTCTCTGCCCATAAACCGACATCTGCCATATCATCTGTTGCCCCTATGGCTCGCAATCCATAGACTGACAGTCATATCGTTGTGCGTTGTTCATACGATCCTCTATCGATAATCCATATATCCCAACATTCTTTAGCACTTTCATGTCTTTCTATCCATACACCTACGACCGTAACATCATAAGTTTCCCCTATGGCTTTCCGTCCATAGACCGATAACTGTAACATCGTATGTTGTCCCTATGGCTCTCCGTCCAGAGACCGACAATCGTAACATCGTATTTTGCCCTATGGCTCTCCGTCCATAGACCGACAATCGTAACATCGTATGTTGTCCTATGGCTCTCTGTCCACAGACCGACAACGGTAACATCGTATGTTGTCCTATGGCTCTCTGTCCATAGACCGACAATCGTAACATCGTATGTTGCCCCTATGGCTCCTTGTCCATAGACCGACAACCGTAACATCGTATGTTGCCCCTATGTCCATCCGTCTTAACTTTCTACATAACGCAACAATTGACGAGTTAGTACAAGAATCAGTTTAGCACGGAATAAGTGTTGTAAATCGTTAATGACGTTGATCAGGTGCTATTAACCATTTACCCAACTCATAGGCTCTAAACGTTTCCCATCCCATCTCTTCAATTTGCATGACATTAACTACATACATAACCTTACATCTAACCCTTAACTCATACATAACATTCAGCTCGTGGCATCCGTTCATCCGTGGTTGGCAATCCGCATCAATTAATCCCATTCTCAGTTTAAGTCTTAGCATTTGGGATGCCAAGATCTCTCAAACTATGGCTCTGATACCAACTTGTGAGGCCCCGAAACCGGGCACCTCGCAGAGGTTGGTTTTCATCATAACACATAGCTCTTAAACTAAAAACTTTCATAATCATGCAGCGGAAATGTAAACATAGTTTGATAAACAGAATTTAATAAAGTGTCTGTATCAAAATCATATCGAATTGCCAAAACCAACGGATCGTCTGGATTGATGCCCGAGCTCCAGGCCTTCTCTTATCATAGCTTTAACCTGACATACATGCTAAATCAAGTCAGCTTACGCTGGTGAGTTCTAGTTTTCGTAAAACAACATTAAACATACATATCATAAACATCATTTCATACACATAGTCCATAACCTTAGCACATATCATCATTTCCATCATCGTCTTACGTTCCACTGTCACCATACGAACAGTGGGCTTATGCAGACACAAGGCTCCATGTTTATAGTCCGATCGACTCTTACCATGTTTATAGGCCGATCGACTCTTACCATGTTTATAGCCCGATCGGCTCTTACCATGTTTATAGCCCGATCGGCTCTTACCACGTTTATAGCCCGATCGGCTCCGTGTTTATAGTCCGGTCGACTCTCTTGTTTATAGTCCGGTCGACTCCATGTTTATAGTCCGGTCGACTCCATGTTTATAGTCCGATCGACTCTCATGTTTATAGTCCGGTCGACTCTCATGTTTATAGCCCGGTCGGCTCCATGTTTATAGTCCGGTCGACTCTCTTGTTTATAGTCCGGTCGACTCCCTGTTTATAGTCCGATCGACTCTCATGTTTATAGTCCGGTCGACTCTCATGTTTATAGCCCGATCGGCTGTTCATATCCTGATACAATCAGGTCATCTTTCATATTCACCCAGTACAAGTACCGGAGCATCATCATTCGCATATATCCTATAGCACGTATAGGGACATCATTCATTCATCATACATGATACACTAGCATCATACCGTCATTCATTACAATCCTCATACATTTCATGCTAGTATTATAACATCATTCATCGGGTTAATCATAGCATCTGAGGCATGTCATACTGGCCTCATTTCATCATACCATCATAACATACTAGCATCATTTCATCATACCATCATAACATACTAGCATCGTTATCATATCATAACATCATGGGATCATACTATCATCCTAGTCACCTAGGACCTTGCCATATCCCTATAACTATTCTCATAGTTATCGTCATGAAGCATGCGATCATAAAGTCATCATCATATCGTAAGCTAGCATCATTATCATGTCATGTTATTCATCATCATAACTCATTTATCATGCATTCATCATACTTAGCATCCTTTCATGCATACACCATGATAACACATAAACATGCATACATAGTCAGGGCATATCATCATTCATTCATCATCATCATAAGCACATAACATCATAGACATAACAATAAGCACGTATGTCAGCCCAAAACATCAAACATAAAAGAGGGCGTCTAGAACTCACCTGAATATGGCTCCTTATCTTCTTAACCGAACTCCTTAGTTAAGACCTGGAACTTGAAGTTAGGTGATCACCCCTGTAGATTCCCGTGCGTTTCCTCCTTCGTTTGGTCGATCAAAAGCTCGATCCTTGAAGTTTCTTGGTTCCGACTTCGTGTACTCGAGAGAGAGCGTGCTCAGCCAAAGGTTCGCACATATCCCAAGGCACTGGTATTTATAGGGAGGGTCCCTGTATTCGAAATCTCCTGTACACGAAATATGGTGTACTTGAAATCTCCCTCATTTCGAGTACACGATCCCTAAGACCCTTATCGATTATTTTTCGTCTGATTTCCCACAAGTTACTTATCCGTTACACATACGTAGGATTCAAATAACTTGTATGTGAAAAATTGGGGTGTTACAGAAACAAATAGGGTTAAATTTGTTTATTATGAACATTTACGTTTCATATTTACGTACTGATTTATCATCTACGATAATTAGCTTATTATTTGTTTATTAGAGTTAATATTAATCATTAGGGGTAATATTAAGGTTATTTTGATCAATTATATATGGTGACATTAAATGTTGGTGAATTTGGATTACTTAGCTAGGATTAATGTTAGTCAATTATGATTAACTAGGTTTAATCCCCCGCGCGTTGCGGCGGTTTATCGCAGTACACTTCCAAGAACGAGTATTATATATCATGTCACACCCCGGGCCGGTGGGAACGGATCGGGTTTTCCCGTCGGGCGGAAGGTTCTCGGGGCGCGATATCTTGAGTGATAATCGAATGATCAGATTGTTTACATAGCACATGATAATTGAATGACAAATGCTAACACATCCATGATATAGAATTACAAGATTAAATTACAATGTATCGTTCATAATTTAACTAAGTAAATCTATCCAAAAGAATCAATGAACTATATCTTGTATCTGTACAAGATATACAAGAGATGATTCATTGTTTTTGTAATCAAAAGCATGCAACACAAAATGAAGCTAGGTCTTCTAAAAGTCCACTAACTTAGTCCTTACATGTAAGTAGCTACACTTGTTCATCACCTGAGAAAACATGCATTTAAACAAAGTCAACACTAGGTTGGTGAGTTCATTAGTTTAGTAATTGAAAACCTTTAATGTTCACAAGCACAGTCACAATGTTTCGCATTATTCTTGTAATAATTGATTCACCTGTTTCACCCAATGGTCTCTCCATAGTTATATGTACAAGTGGTGTGACGCCTGATAAAGCATGCTTATATATAGGGCATACGAAAGCGTCAAGCCCAGACGCCATCCCACCACATGCTCGACCAAGTTTCACATTACTTGCAATACAACTATGGATGCCCATCTATTCCTCACATGATTTCACCTAGTCTCATCGCGTAGTCTCATATAGTCTCATCACATAGTCTCATATAGTCCCATCAAATAGTCTCATATAGTCTCATTCCCTAGTCTCATATAGTCTCATATAGTTTCATATAGTGTCATATAGTCTCATATAGTTTCATATAGTCTCATTCCCTAGTCTCATATAGTCTCATCACATAGTCTCATCACATAGTCTCATATAGTCTCATCACACAGTCTCATCACATTGGCTCATATAGTCTCATCACATCGGCACTTATAGACTCATATTACATAAATTTATATAGATTTCACCTCCTAATCACGTAGTCACAATTTCATGGTCTCACACAAATAGGATCTAACCTAACCCTAAGACTGTCACCTTTTAGTCTCATAGGTATTACCGGTATAATTTCATAGGTTTCACTATAGTACAAGCATGGTGTTATAAGATCAAGTCTTATAATATAATGTTAGCATGTATGGGGAATGACACCTTGGAATTAGGTTTTCCTGATGTCACCTTTGATATCACAAGTAATAGTCTCATATGTCATCTGTTCTTAGTGATAAGTGTTTTCATGTTTAACCATGTGTGATAAGAACTAGTCTTATTACACATCGTTAATATTGGTGGTGAACGATGTCATCATCATGAAGGTATGTCATCATGATTATCATTCCTTGTTCAATGTTTTCCTGTAATATGTGTTGAGTTGTAGAGCTAAGTGTTAAAAGGACTTGTCCTATAACATTTACTTAACTCTTGTGTTGAATGTTATTACAAAAGTATATAGTATCTTTATAACATTCATATGTTTGCCGGTGATTATTCCAATGTTTGTTTATGTAGGAATAACTAAGTGTTACAAGATAAAATCTTACAACTATGTTATTCTAATGTGTTGATGAACTAATAAGATATATTATCTTGTTCATCTGATTATCCCTGTCATATCATGATCATACAAGCATGCATACAATGATAACGATAATAAGCAATTTATTATTATCTAAAATCAATGTAATAACAATATGTTAAGCAAAACTTTTAAATAATAAAAGTAAGCATGTTCCTCAGCCCCGAGAGTTTAAAATCAGTAAGATTAAAGTAGAAGGGGCGTATGAACTCACCTTGTGTTGAAGTGGTTGACTTAGCTTAAAAGAAGAATGCACGCGCTCTTGATTGCACTTGTTGTGTTTTCACGATCCTGTATTCAGTTCACGTTGTATTTAACTTATAAGTATAAGTCGTATCGATTGGTGCGCGTGTATGTTTTAGCCTTAACTTGGTAATCACTCGTGAGTCTTGGTCACCATTCAGCCCCGATTCTCTTATTAGGAATCATACTAGTATTTTAAAAATTTGGTTACTAAATCTTGTCATGTTATGATGGTTTTATGTTTAATTTAACGTAAAACTATTTTATGTAGTAAATCTTGAAATTCACTGTTATGTATAAATACCCAAATTAGGTTTTAGCTAAAAGGTTATAAACCTTTAATACTTTATAATCGATTAAGTAGATTGTTTCACCGTTAGTAAGTAACCATAATATGATCCTTGTAAAACATAATGTTTTAGGTCGTATGAATGTGTTAAGTTATACCCTAAATCAATTGGGCCGAATGCATTAGTCTTGAATCGATTGTTTATTCTCGGGCCTAATAAATCCCAAATGGGCCGAATAGGTCACATGGGCCGAAGGGGTCTCTTGGCTAATGCAATTGCTATGGGCCGATTCACAAGGTGGGCCGTAGGTATGCATGTGGGCCGGGATGCGTATGGCCTAAAGCATTGGATTTGGGCCCGTCTATTGGGCCGGCTATATCTTATTGGGCCAAGGCGAGAGTTGTGGGCTTCCATAAATATTGGACTAGTGAGAAGGATTCGACCGAAGGTTTAACTGGGCCGCAAGATTGGGCCGAGTGGTGCTACTGATTTGCATAAGTTGGTTCGTTCAACACAGATTGCA
Organism: Mikania micrantha; assembly: GCA_009363875.1. Lineage (NCBI taxonomy): Eukaryota > Viridiplantae > Streptophyta > Magnoliopsida > Asterales > Asteraceae > Mikania > Mikania micrantha. Next base: position 48,795,962 of record CM018698.1, read on the forward strand.
TCAGTCAATTATAGGCCAGCGAACCTTTTAGTTTCAATTGGAGCTGGGTTCGGCGATGGTCTAATGAACACAGGTTCGTCCATCACGCAAGGTTTGTGGCTTTAACGTTCAGCTAAAGGCAAGGTTCGCCGAGGTTCTTTTCATGGAAGCTTGGGCATAGGTTCGGCCAAGAGCCTCAAATGATTCGGCAGTCTCATAGGTTCGTGAACAGGTACAAGGTTCGCCTTATGGAAAAGGGTTCATGAGCAAAACACAGCAGCAGGGTTCGGTTGGCCTTGGAAGGTTCGGAAAAAAGGGTTGGGTCTGTGCATGGGTTCGTGGGAAGCCAAGGGTTCGTTGGGTGTGGCATGAGATAGGTTCATGAAGCAGGGGGTTCGGCAATCTGTAGGTGGGTTCGGCAAGGTGAACCCAGCACAGGGTTCGGCTGGTTGTCCTGCTGGTTTGCTGATTATGTGGGTTCGCAGTCACCATAAAGGTTCGGCTCCTGCTAGTGAGAGGTTCGTGAGTTATAGGTGAGGAGCAAGAAGGTTCGTTGGAAATTAGGGTTCGGCCATGGCTAAACCACCTCACGAACCTGTAACCACTACCCATCATAACCAGTTGCGTGTTCACTGTTCCCATGGCTGTTGCTGTGTTGTCGATATGCCAAGAGTAACATTCGAAGGTTTAGTTCGACTCACAAGAGGTCTAGACCGGTTGGGTGGACTTAGGTCAATTAAGGGTAACGAAAACCCTATTTCCAGATTTCTTTATGGCATCATACCTTGTTTTTCAGTGGTTATCTCCTCCGATCTGTTGTACTTTCACGTAGAGGAGATCGAGAGCTACGCGTGGACACCAAGAACGCCCAAATCCGTCCACAAACGAGTGAGATATCGCGAGTTGAAGCTTGGATGTTCTAGAGTGAGAGAGGGTGCGGGATTGTGGACTAGAGAGACAAAGGGCTGATGGAATTATGAGGAAATAGCCTCATTAGTTGTTTTTATACCCCGAAGGTATTCGGGTTCGTTTCGGTTGCTCGGTTCGCGTTTTCGTTACGTATCCGGGATTTTACGCGTAATTTATTTGTAATAAATAAAAGATTAGTTATTTAATTATTTTGATGAGTTTCAAAATTGTAAAATGTTATTTATTTTATTTTATTAATTTATGATCGTTCGTGTCGTGTTTCGTTTTCGTTTCGTCTGATCGCGTCACCATCGCGCGTATTCGTTCGAATCGTCATTCAGAACGTTAAACTCACAGACATGTTTGTGCGAATCGTCACTCGCGCAAACACGCTGTCAGCTCATCATTCTGAAACAACACTGTAACATTGTTTTACATTGTATTTCCTCACTGTCGGACTCAACTTAACATCCTGCTTTCACATTGAATTGTCGGCCATCTGATTCCTGTCATCTATGGATATCAGATCGCAACCGATTTGTTTATGGTATCTGTTTGTACACTGTTGTCACACCACTGTTCACGTATTGTATTCACACACAGTTAATGGTGAAAGTACACACATACCGTACAGACTTGCTGGACGGTTTGGTACGGGTTGTCACATATCATTTACAGAAGCATAAGTTACATAGAAAAATCAAATCTTTTATCACGGACTCTATACAATTTTTCATAAAAACATAAAATTATACAAAATTATTAGAAAAAAGAGTAAACTTCTCTTTTGCTCCCTGTGGTTTGACAATATTAACCATTTTGCTCTAAAACTTTCAAAATGATCATTATGCTCTCTGTGGTTTGACATTTTAATCATTTTGCTCCAAACTTTTCCAATATATCTCCATTATACTCCATTTTTTTCGAAACCACAGGGAGCAAAAGGGTTATAATTGTCAAACCACAGGGAGCAAAATGATTAAAATGTCAAACCACAGGGAGTATAATGATCATTTTGAAAGTTTTGGAGCAAAATGGTTAATATTGTCAAACCACAATTACTCATAAAATCTTTCTCACCGGCAACCAATTGTTTGAATTAAAACAAAAACCCAAATATCTAAGCAAGTCTCTCAAATTTAGTACCCAATATATGTTTTTAAAGTTAAAAAAATTCTGGTAGCCCAAGCCTAAATTTAGTTTCGAATAAATAAATTAATTTTAATGTGATTTAATATGGACCACATGTTTATTTAAATGATTTCAAATGGACGATCTAGATAGGATTTATGGATTTTTTTATGTAAGATCGAGTTTTCACATGATACAAATCCTATATATGTGTGTGTGTGTGTGATCTTGGGGCCCATTTTACTATTTCACTGTTCTTTTTTAATGAAATTTAATACTATATAGTAATAATAAAAGGATTAAATGATACATGGTTAAAAAACTATCACACAAATATGTAGATAAACCCTCCGTACTCAAGAATAAGAATTAAAAATCCTAAAAAGAGTAAAATGATATGTCGAAAAATGAAAAACTAAATGCATGGACAAACATAGTTTTTCTATCATCTCCTTTCCATATGAAATAATAATAATAATAATAATAATAATAATAATAATAATAATAATAATAATAATAATAATAATAATAATAATAATAATAATTTAGTGGTGAAACACTAAAATTCAAAACTTCACTATTCCTTTTGGGTTGCAATTTAATTATATAGTATAATTACCAGAAGGTCATTTGTTTCAATGGTATCAAGATGTGTTAAGGAGTTTCTCCCTAAAAATAGGATGAGGGTTCTAATCGTGGACAATGGTGAAAAAATTTACTGTTCATAAAAACAAATTATGATTAATTAAGAATTAAGAACATATGGAAGTAGATAATAGTGTCACACCCCCACCCCTCGTCACCTCGTGTCTGGTCTGACGTCACTGAATCGGTTGCGGAAGCATAGTGGTGATGTCTCCGAGGTGAGGGGTGACTTACTTGAACCAATATCATAAGCACACAGATTATCTTAAAGTAATTACATTATCAGGGTGTCGCAATCACAATCACGTTATAACTATATTTATTTAATTACAATACTATTATTAAAGTGCAAATAACTCAAAAGTGCATTCTCACCCGGTGGTCACTGTCTCCCTGCAAAAAGATTTAATTTGAAACGTCAGCACAAAGCTGGTGAGATCGACAGTTCAATTTAAAACAATATGATATGATAAGTACGTTCTCAAAAGTTCAGTTCTGGATAACCATGGGACCTGTATCTAGTTCCTTTCGGACGTCTAGTCTGTCTCAAGATATTACCCGTCGGTACATATCTTAGTGCCTCATTATCTTAATGTCTATCACACCATTAAGAAGTTTAGGAAACAGATAACAAACATTCACACAAGGGGAGATGCAATCCTCCCAGCGAATGGGGTGTCAACCAATAGTACTATCAATGTTTTCTGCTCGGCCACACATGGGTTCACTAGATACAGTTCAAAAATGAGGACTTTCAAGTCTATGATAGTGTCAGTCTACAGGCAAAATCCCATGAAATCCCACAAAAGTCTAATGAAATCACACAGATATCATTGAATCATATCATATATTCAGTCAACAGTTTGCAGTGTTACCCCGATGTTTATAAAAGATTAAAAATAAAAAGGGGTTGTACGAAACTCACCTGGTAGTATAGATGTAGCAGAATATCTCAAAACTGATAATAGAGAAGTAATTCTGCATTTAGTTATTTTTAACGAGTTATTTATGTTCTAGTTTACTGATTAGATCTTTCTGAGCGTTCAATGTCAAAGACATTGCTTAATAAATCATCAACTCGATATTAATTATATAATTAATTAATTTAATATTATATCATACAATGTATGATAATGTAGGAACCTACATTGCATTAGATTCCTAATACAAAGTTGATGACACTCTTGATTAATCTAAATAATCTCGGATTAATCAAATAGTTAATGTTGTTGATTATATTGCTAAAACAATTTTTAGATGATTTAATGGCTTAGAAATGATTAATCCTTGTTAGTGATTACCCAAATATCATGAAATATCACAATGTAGCATCAGAATAGGTATAATAACCATGTTTAACATACTGATCTGACTGTTATCGAAAACATCAGATAATCGTTCCAATGAGTATGTTAATGATTATGATTAGTTTGAAACACTTAGATTTAATCTTTGCATTTCAAAGATTAATCAAACTAATCACCTACATTGTTACAATCAAATGGTTTAAACCATTATAATCATGGTTATGATTTCATGAAAATCGGGCATTACAACGGATCAAAACAAGAATTTAACCGTTAGAACTTCATGTTCTTCGTTTATAATCAATCCTAGCCATCATCTAGGCAATAATCAACAATCCTAACTATCTCATTACGTTCAAAATCAAGATCTAATCAATCAAAATCAAACTAGAAGGTTAAAATGAACCGTTACCTGTTCTGACGAGTTTGTGCGGGTAAAACTACGATCGGGACTTGTATATACGATCCTTGGGATGATCCGGATGTTCAAGAGCCTTAGATATGAAGATTAGAGGTGTTTGATAGCTGATTTTTCGTCTAAGGGTGAAGCAGGGTCGAGAAGATGAGGTTCTGCAAGTTTCTACGAGTTCTGGCTTCAAAAACCAATTTTTTTGCCGACATAGCCATCCGCGCGCATCGCCTGGCTTCGCAGCCTGGCGCCAGGCGTAGCGCCCCACGTCATCAGCACATCATTTTTTGTTCCAAACTTCGTTTCGCGATACCGGGAGCATACGAACTCCGTTTTGCGCACGGTTTTCGCCCACGTTCATCATTTTTCACATACTATAAATCCCCAATAACAAAAGTTGCTAATTCCTCGTGGATTTCTAGCACGATCAAATGTGCTTACGTCATTTATGCCGAATTCTTCGTACGCAACTGTCACAGTCTCCTCCTGTTAGAGGAATTTCGTCCCGAAATTTAGTGAAAGACTTACTGGATAACAATTGATTATGAAAATAAATGTGGGTATTTCTGTTTCATCTGATCTTCACGTTCCCACGTATATTCGGGTCCACGCTGTGAATCCCATCGTACTTTAACGATTGGTATACGACTACGTTTCAACACTTTCATTTCTCGATCCATTACCTCTACTGGTTCTTCACTGAACTGAAGTTTTTCATCAATATGAATCTCTTCTAGAGGTACGATCAATGATTCATCAATTAAACACTTTTTCAGATTGGATACATGAAAGACATCGTGAATGTTACCGAGTTCAGGAGGTAATTCAAGTCTGTAGGCTACTGACCCAATTCGTTCAAGAATTTTGAATGGTCCTACAAATCTTGGTGAAAGTTTACCTCTCTTTCCGAACCTGAAAATGCCTTTCCAAGGTGACACTTTCAACATTACTCGATCACCTACTTGAAATTCGAGTGGTCTACGTCGATTATCAGCATAACTCTTTTGACGATCGCGAGCAGCTTTGATTCGTTCCTGAATGAGTGCGATCTTATCAGTTGTTTCCTGAATGAATTCTGGGCCTATGATTTGACTTTCACCTACCTCTGACCAACAGATAGGTGATCTACACTTGCGTCGATAAAGTGCTTCGAATGGAGCGCATTGAATACTAGTATGGTAGCTGTTATTGTATGAGAATTCAACAAGTGGAAGATGAATATCCCAGCTACCTCCAAAATCAATCACACAGCTTCTGAGCATGTCTTCAAGAGTTTGATTCGTTCGTTCAGTCTGCCCGTCAGTTTGTGGGTGATAAGCTGTGCTCATATTGATTTGCGTGCCCAGAGCATTCTGAAGAGTTTGCCAAAATCGTGACATAAATCGACTATCTCTATCAGAAATGATAGAGATCGGTACTCCATGTCGAGATACAATCTCATTAACATAAAGTTTAGCAAGTCGATCCATAGAATAGTCTTCTCGGATGGGTAAGAAATGCGCAGATTTCGTAAGGCGATCAACGATAACCCATATAGAGTCATGATTACGTGATGTTCTGGGTAATTTAGTGATGAAATCCATAGAGTTCTGATCCCACTTCCACATAGGAATCTCAGGTTGTTGTAATAACCCAGAAGGACGTTGATGTTCAGCCTTAACTTTGAGACATGTTAAACATCGATCCACGTATTCAGCTATTTGTTTCTTCATTCCAGGCCACCAATAAAAGTCTTTAAGATCTTTATACATTTTGTCAGCACCTGGATGAATAGAATACCTGGATTTGTTCGCCTCATCCAAGATAACTGTTCGAGAGTTACCGAATAGAGGAACCCACATTCGGTCTTTAAAATACAACAGTCCATCGCCCTTAGTGTCCAGTTTCTTATCTAATCCCCTTAATCCCTCAGCAAAATAGTTTATGGCTTGTAAAGCTTGTTGTTGAGATTCTTTAATTTGAGGAATTAGACTAGTTTGAACAGTCATACCTAATGCTTTCACACGTAAAGGCTTGACTCGTTCTTTGCGACTTAAAGCATCAGCTACAACATTTGCTTTGCCTGGGTGATAACGAATCTCACAGTCGTAATCGTTTAACAGTTCAACCCATCGCCTTTGTCGCATGTTCAACATTTTCTGATCTAGAATGTGTTGAAGACTTTTGTGATCAGTGTATATAATACACTTAGTTCCGTACAGATAATGTCTCCAAATCTTGAGTGCAAACACCACTGCACCAAGTTCTAGATCATGAGTAGTATAGTTCTTCTCGTGTACTTTCAACTGCCGAGAAGCATAAGCAATCACTTTATCGTTCTGCATTAGAACACACCCAAGACCTTGACGAGAAGCATCACAATACACTGTGAAGTTATCAGTACCTTCAGGTAGTGTCAAGATAGGTGCGTTGCAGAGTTTGTATTTTAACAGTTGGAACGCCTCCTCCTGTTGAGAACCCCATATAAACGGTTGATTTTTCTGGGTCAATGTGGTCAGTGGCAAGGCTATCTTTGAAAAGTTTTTGATAAACCGACGATAATAACCTGCCAACCCCAAGAATTGACGTATTTCAGTTGGGGTTCGTGGTGTCTCCCATTGTTTCACCGCCTGAATCTTACTAGGATCCACTTGAATACCGTTCTGATTTACTACATGACCCAGAAATTGAACTTCTCGTAACCAGAACTCACACTTGGAGAACTTAGCATATAATTTTTCACGTGCCAAAAGTTCTAAGATCAGTTTCAAGTGTTGAGCATGTTCTTGTTGATTTCGAGAATAAATAAGAATATCATCAATAAACACAATCACAAATTTATCCAGATAAGGTCTACATACTCGATTCATCAGATCCATGAAAACTGCTGGTGCATTTGTTAAACCAAACGGCATTACTAAAAATTCGTAATGTCCGTATCGAGTTCTGAAAGCAGTTTTAGGAATGTCATCATCATGAATACGTAACTGATGATATCCAGATCTCAAATCGATTTTTGAAAAATAAGTAGCACCTTGTAGTTGATCAAACAGATCATCGATACGAGGTAGTGGATAACGGTTCTTGATTGTCAGTTTATTGAGTTCCCTGTAGTCAATACACATTCTGAATGAACCATCCTTCTTTTTCACAAAAAGAATAGGTGCTCCCCAGGGTGAGAAACTAGGTCTGATAAAACCTTTGTCTAACAGTTCTTGCAATTGACCTGAAAGTTCTTGCATTTCGGATGGTGCAAGCCGATACGGGGCTTTAGCAACAGGTGCTGCACCTGGAATCAAGTCGATTCGAAATTCAACTTGTCTCACTGGGGGTAATCCTAATATATCCTCAGGAAAAACTTCAGAAAAATCCTTGACTACTGGGATATCTGTGATTTGTTTGGGTGAAGAATTGTGTTCAGTCACATGTGCTAGGAAAGCATAACAACCTTTCCTTAAGAACTTCTGAGCTCGCATACAAGATATGATACCAAGTTTTCTACCAGCTCGTTCTCCTTGAACTATCAGTGTATTATCGTTAGGTAATGGAATGCGGATCACCTTGTTTTGACAGACAACTTCCGCTTGGTTATTAGAAAGCCAGTCCATACCAACAACAACATCAAAGCTCCCAAGCTCAATAGGAAGTAAATCAATTTTAAAAAGATGATCATTCAAATTCAAGGAACATCCTTGAATAACACTGTTAGTTTTGATCAACTTGCCATTAGCAAGTTCAATAACATAAGGAGTTTCTAGATCTACCGTAGGCAATGAAAGTAATGATGCAAATTCAGGAGAGATAAAGCTCTTATCCGCTCCTGTGTCAAACAAAACTGATGCGTATAGATTATTAAGAAGAAACGTACCAGTAACAATATTTGCATCATGTCTCGCCTCGGTCGCACCAATCTGAAAAGCTCTCCCCCTAGCTTCAGTTCCCGGATTGGTGTTATTATTCGGACAGTTTCTTATAAGATGATCGGGACTTCCACATTTGTAACACGACCGGTTGGTTTGAGTGGTTTGTCGTGGTGCTTGATTTGGTGTCTGAGCAGGAAAGTTGCAATATTTAGCATAATGTCCAACTCGGTTACAGTTCAGACAAACAGGACATGGTCCCGTGTGATGTAGTGGACACTTATTGCATTTGGGCGCCTGCCCAGTATAAGTTTTCCTCTCAGGAACATTTGCACCATAGTTTTTCACAGTTGGCTTGCTCTGGGTGATCTCAGCCGGAGCCTTCGCCTTGGTTTTGCCAAACCACTTTCGTTTGGTACCTTTTGACACATTCGAGGTACCGACATCACTACGATTATGAACCGTCTGAGGTTTCAAAGACAGAGTACCACTCCTTACCGCCTCATTGGTAAGCTTAGTGGTCAAAAGAATCGTATGTTTCAGGGTTGTAGGTTCAGCAGCAGTTACCATTCCTCGTATCTGAGGAATCAGACCCTTAATGTACTTCTCGATTAAAGCGGCTTCCGTAGGAAACATGTCGGGAAGCAAACAAGTAAGTTCATGGAAACGATCGGTGTAAGCCAGACAATCAGCACCAATCATAGAATGATTCCAGAATTCTTCCTGGAGTTTTTGAATTTCAGTGATGGGACAGTACTCTGATCTAATCAGAGTTTTGAAATCGTTCCAGCCCATCGAGTCAACTGTGGCTGAACCCAAAGTCTTGGCCTGAGTATTCCACCAGGTCAAAGCAGAATCTTTCAAAGAACAGGCAGCATAAGACACCTTATGCTCCTCCAAACACTGACTGATTTTGAGCTTAGTTTCCATTTCCTCAATCCACCTTATTAGACCAGCCGCTCCTTCTTTGCCAGTAAAAGTAGGAGGGTTACAGGAAGCAAAATACTTGTAAGTACATCCCTGTCGAGGTGGATCAGGAACAATAGTAGTTGTACCGGTAGTGGTATGAGTTTCAACGTGACCACCAGTAGCATTATGTTCAACATGATCGTGTTCCCCACCAGAACCTGCAGTGATATGTGGTTGGTGTTGTGTCAGAACACCACAAGCAGATAGTTGTTCACGCACAATGCGAGCTATCATAGCCTCATTTGTTTCAGATCCGCTTGTACCAGCAGGTGGAACAATGCCTGCTCCAGGGTTCACTGGTGGAGTAGTATGCGTTTCCAAGTTCCCAGGTGGAACTACGTTCGCTTATGGATTAACATGCGGATCCGGATTTGAGTCAACATTCAGAGATGGAATTTGATTCAGTTCAGGGTTTGTAATGTTCTGAGTAGCTCTCTTAGCTGGTCGACCTCGTTTAGGAGCCATTATTCTGCTTACAAGCAGACAAAACTCAGGTCAGTTCAAGAACATTAAAGATATAACCCGTTCTATCACATAAATACAATCCCATTCAGTTACACTGAAAAGTTGTATTAAAAGGTGATTATAAGAATACAGTATAACTACACAAATTCAGTCCAGACATGTTCACATTACACACAGATCACACAATTGTTCGTAGTTATACTTAGTCCTGTTATTTCAAAAACATGTTAGAGTCTTACCCAGCTCATTGCATTGCAACACATGTTTTTAAAGATATGTTCATACAGGACTAGGACATGTTCTCAGACAAGTTCTCTAATATGTTCTCAGTTCATACATTAAGTTCTCATACAGACTATAGATATGTTCTCGTACTGTACTTTAGTTCCAGACACATTCACAATTCAGGCACGTTCACAAGTTAGACATGTTCTCGTACAGTATGGCTCTCGTACTGTACTTAAGTTCCAGATATATTTGCATACAGTATTGCTCCGTACTGTATTCCAGCAAAATATATATTTTAGTTCGATATATTCGCATACAGTATTGTTCCCGTACTGTATTTCAGCGAAATATATATATTAGTTCAATATATTCGCATACAGTATTGTTCCCGTATTGTATTTCAGCGAAATATATATATTAGTTCAATATATTCGCATACAGTATTGTTCCCGTACTGTATTTCAGCGAAATATATATATTAGTTTGACATGTTCTCATATTAATTCGTTCGCATATGGTTATGTTTTCACACAGAAAAATTAATTATAGTTCACACACAAAGTTCATTGTACAACATATATACAAAAACACCCATATATTACAGTACCATAGTTTTATACATACCAAGTTTCGATACAACCAAAAGTCATAATACTCTAAACCAACAACATCATACACTACATCTCACAACTCAGGATCTGTCCATACCAAAATATCCCGCTCTCACAACTACTGATCACACTATATCACATCATATGTACAATAAAGTCACAACTGTTCCGCCTCCAATCAACCCTCACCGCAGAAAATACCATAATCCGTCCAACACCATGGCTATAATGACCAACCCTATAGCCACACATAATAACCTAGCCTCTAAGCTCATACCCCCTAGCACTCCCATCATCACTCCTCTCATCACTATCACTCGCTGCCAAAATGCAGCTATCATCCCCTGAATCACGGTTCTCCTCATCCTCTCCTCGATCATAGCCCGCCAAGCTTGCGAGCCAGCATCCAGTGCATTCATCTGTTCCATCAACAACAGATGAGATGTGAGTATCTCGAACACAGTGGTACGTGTATCTTCCCCAATAGCACGAGACTCCTGTAACTCTAGTCGAGTCCCCTGAAGATCTAAGGTCACCTGGCGAAGCTGTGCCCTAAACTCCGCCTGCTGTGAGGACTCTCCTACCTCATGTACAGCGTGAAACTCATCCCTGAAAGCCAACTGCTTCCGGGGAGGTAATCCTGTGGTCTTGCGGGCATGACCCCGCATACGTCGCAACCCGTCCCAAACGGGTACCCTAGGAGGTGATATACTCTGCATCCGATCCGCAACGGGATCAACCGGAGGTAAGTGAGGTGGACTAGGTATAATAGGAAGTGCTGGTGGTGGTGGTGTAACTGGTCTAGACTCTAATGGTGAATGTGGTAATGCTGGTTGTGCCTGTGGCACTACAGATGGAGCCCGTGAGGCTGCAGTCGATGCCTCTGAAGGATCTGAATCCGGTGCTGAGCTAGAGCTCGGAGTATCATCCCTCATCACATGTGGGACTCGCTGATGAACATGCTGTTCTCCTCGATCAGCCATCACTAGTACAATAAAAAAAAATTTCTAATCAGTATCATGACATAAATATTAAATAACAATATTTAATATGAACATGATATGATGCTTTCTCCTATCTCAGAGCAACTATTCGTCTTTATAGTTATTAAGGTTCTGCTTGAATTAAAATAAACTAGAATGCACACGTGTTGCAAATTACAGTTGTGCTGGCCAGTCAAAACTGTAGTTTGTACCACCTGATTATTCTGGCTTAGTTCAAAACAAGTTTTGTTCAATTGTTATGTTCGGTGCTCTCTGTGTTACTATACGAGCCTATGGTTATAGTCTAGGTCTCTAAGTCAACCTAATTCTCTATAACCTGTGGCTCTGATACCACCCTGTCACACCCCCACCCCTCGTCACCTCGTGTCTGGTCTGACGTCACTGAATCGGTTGCGGAAGCATAGTGGTGATGTCTCCGAGGTGAGGGGTGACTTACTTGAACCAATATCATAAGCACACAGATTAACTTAAAGTAATTACATTATCAGGGTGTCGCAATCACAATCACGTTATAACTATATTTATTTAATTACAATACTATTATTAAAGTGCAAATAACTCAAAAGTGCATTCTCACCCGGTGGTCACTGTCTCCCTGCAAAAAGATTTAATTTGAAACGTCAGCACAAAGCTGGTGAGATCGACAGTTCAATTTAAAACAATGTGATATGATAAGTACGTTCTCAAAAGTTCAGTTCTGGATAACCATGGGACCTGTATCTAGTTCCTTTCGGACGTCTAGTCTGTCTCAAGATATTACCCGTCGGTACATATCTTAGTGCCTCATTATCTTAATGTCTATCACACCATTAAGAAGTTTAGGAAACAGATAACAAACATTCACACAAGGGGAGATGCAATCCTCCCAGCGAATGGGGTGTCAACCAATAGTACTATCAATGTTTTCTGCTCGGCCACACATGGGTTCACTAGATACAGTTCAAAAATGAGGACTTTCAAGTCTATGATAGTGTCAGTCTACAGGCAAAATCCCATGAAATCCCACAAAAGTCTAATGAAATCACACAGATATCATTGAATCATATCATATATTCAGTCAACAGTTTGCAGTGTTACCCCGATGTTTATAAAAGATTAAAAATAAAAAGGGGTTGTACGAAACTCACCTGGTAGTATAGATGTAGCAGAATATCTCAAAACTGATAATAGAGAAGTAATTCTGCATTTAGTTATTTTTAACGAGTTATTTATGTTCTAGTTTACTGATTAGATCTTTCTGAGCGTTCAATGTCAAAGACATTGCTTAATAAATCATCAACTCGATATTAATTATATAATTAATTAATTTAATATTATATCATACAATGTATGATAATGTAGGAACCTACATTGCATTAGATTCCTAATACAAAGTTGATGACACTCTTGATTAATCTAAATAATCTCGGATTAATCAAATAGTTAATGTTGTTGATTATATTGCTAAAACAATTTTTAGATGATTTAATGGCTTAGAAATGATTAATCCTTGTTAGTGATTACCCAAATATCATGAAATATCACAATGTAGCATCAGAATAGGTATAATAACCATGTTTAACATACTGATCTGACTGTTATCGAAAACATCAGATAATCGTTCCAATGAGTATGTTAATGATTATGATTAGTTTGAAACACTTAGATTTAATCTTTGCATTTCAAAGATTAATCAAACTAATCACCTACATTGTTACAATCAAATGGTTTAAAACCATTATAATCATGGTTATGATTTCATGAAAATCGGGCATTACAACGGATCAAAACAAGAATTTAACCGTTAGAACTTCATGTTCTTCGTTTATAATCAATCCTAGCCATCATCTAGGCAATAATCAACAATCCTAACTATCTCATTACGTTCAAAATCAAGATCTAATCAATCAAAATCAAACTAGAAGGTTAAAATGAACCGTTACCTGTTCTGACGAGTTTGTGCGGGTAAAACTACGATCGGGACTTGTATATACGATCCTTGGGATGATCCGGATGTTCAAGAGCCTTAGATATGAAGATTAGAGGTGTTTGATAGCTGATTTTTCGTCTAAGGGTGAAGCAGGGTCGAGAAGATGAGGTTCTGCAAGTTTCTACGAGTTCTGGCTTCAAAAACCAATTTTTTTGCCGACATAGCCATCCGCGCGCATCGCCTGGCTTCGCAGCCTGGCGCCAGGCGTAGCGCCCCACGTCATCAGCACATCATTTTTTGTTCCAAACTTCGTTTCGCGATACCGGGAGCATACGAACTCCGTTTTGCGCACGGTTTTCGCCCACGTTCATCATTTTTCACATACTATAAATCCCCAATAACAAAAGTTGCTAATTCCTCGTGGATTTCTAGCAAGACCAAATGTGCTTACGTCATTTATGCCGAATTCTTCGTACGCAACTGTCACAAATAGAATAAGTGTTATTTAGATTAAATAAAGACTAGGTCAATAATGATTAATATTAGTCAACTCAGGGTATTTAGGGTTAATGAAGGCCAATATTGATCATTGATGATTAATGAGATTAAAATTATTCGTCTAGTATGGTCAAAAATGGTTAATAGATGTTATTGATATTCAATGAAGGCTAGCTAGATCGTTTTTGGTCAATGATCGGTTATTATAACTCATTATATATCTTCCAACTTGTTTTGTAATTTACAAGGTAAAATGAAAATTTTAGATAAACTTAGTCAATATTGGTCATATCTAGTTAATTTTAGTGTTTCATAGTTAAATATAGTCAAATTAGGTGTTAACCAATTTACTTATGTTTGTAAATAAAAATGTTTATTAAGTTAAACTAAATATAGATGCTTTTATTATATAAAAATGGGTGTGTTTTAAAATAATTAAACAATCATTTGCATTTAACCACACTTATACATAAGGATGTGCAAATGTCGGTTCGGTTCGGTTATTAGCCTCCACTGAAACGACGGTCCAGTTATTGGAATTTTGGCAACCGAAATTGAAACCGAGCACCGGTTTCAGTTATTTTTGTGTTGATTATTTTGAAGTTATAAATTTGGTTATCGAACTCGTTTTTATTGTTTTGAATTTCTTTCAAGCATATATATACATGAAAATTACGTCAAATACATGAAAAATACACGAAAATAGGTTCAAACACATGAATATATATATATATATATATATCGGTTCTGTTTCGGTTATGGAGTTGGGTAAACCGAAACCGTATTCGATTGTTTAAGCCAGTTTCCATTTCTCTAGTTATCGGTTTGATATGCTCACCCCAACTTATACACATTTTTATGTGTATCTAATCAGACTTAAATCTGCCACAACATATTGGGTAACTTTGTAGTTAATAATAATAAAATATAAAATATTTTTGAAATGCATTTCTGAAAGTAGAAAAAAACAAATTTTTAAAGAAGATATCAAGATTCAAGATACGTAATCAATTAAAAAGAGTATCAATGATTAAATTAGAATATAACTAAAGTGAATAATCTATCTATTATAATAAGGGAGTATTTTTAGGAGACACATGTCACGCTCTAATGCAATCTAAAATTTTTTTCCTGCATCTCTCTGCTAATAAATATTAATAATCTTTACTAATTAAATTATATAATTAAATATCAAAAAATATAAATCGTCTAATTCTAATAATTTATTAATTTATGAAAATCTAATTAACTGTTAGAATATTTCAATTATATCTTATTTAAAAATATAATTCTATAATAATTAAATATTTTTATAATTTGATATTAATGAATTATATTTTTTTAATTATTCAACCTGTGTAATACACAGATTTCTAGGCTAGTTATCAAATAAAAAAATAAATCATGGGAGTAAAAGGGCAATGGGTGCCGATGCTTATGAGTTCTAATCATCGAAGAAACCATATACCGGAATAAATGGAGAATTCTAATCCCTCTTTCCCCACGTTTTAATCGGTTTATGCTCATTCGAAACTCACACAATTTTCATACTTCTCTCTTTTGTACTTCATATTCTAACTAAGTTGTATTCATTAATCCATGTACTATTTCCAACCGCCAATTCTTCGTATGCGTTTTGTTATTCTTACAGTGGTCTGATGACTAATTATACTTTGGGGCTCCGTTCCAAATGAGGTTAGTGTTATGTAACACCCCAAATTTTATATGCAAGTTATTTGAACTTACGAATGGGTAACGGATAATTAACTTGTGGGAAAGAGATAAAAAATAACCTGAGTAAAAGATCTTGAAATCGAGTACTTGAAAGCACCCAAAGTTCACGAAACAAAAGTACATGAACTCCGCTTTGCGAACTCATTTCGTGAACCTTAGTTCGTGAACGTAGCCTATATATAGAAGTGCCTTGGGAAACATGCCCACCTTTGGCTGGAAGCACCTTCTCCCAAGTTCTCGAAGTTAGCAGTTCGAGAACTCGAAAAACGCATGTAACTCGCTGAAAATGAAGCAGGAACGCATGAGGAAATACATGAAGGATCATCAAACACCATGTAAGGGTTTGATTCATGAAATGTAATGACATGATGTAACAATGTAGGTTCTTGAGTCCTAGCCGAGACTACTAGGTTTAGGAAGAGAAGAGCCACAATACCACCAGGTGAGTTCTAGATGCCCTCTTTTATGCATGTTATGTGCAAATATGTTTTGGGTTGACATACATGCTACTATGTGTTGGACCTATATGCCTAAAACACAATGTGTAACAATATTACCATTGATATGACATCCCAAAAGGTCACACACTAAGCAAATATTCCAAATTTACATTCAAACTCGGTTTAATGTGTATAACCCAATTAATGTCAAGGATATATTATTATTACGTCAAATAATAATACATAATGAATCAATGTAGTAAAATGAGTTACTACATGATTTATATTATATATTAGAAGCTTACAAAATAAACCTATTACATGAGATTACCATATTACCCAATATGCAATATGAAGTAAATCTCATTTGACCATCTTTTGTTTTCTTACTGACAACAACAAAAGGTGCATGGCACATGCAAGCTTTTGAAATGTTGACTTAAAAGCTTTGTGGTTTTAAGACTTTCATCTTTCTGGTTTTACAAAAGTTGAAATATTAAAAAGGTGTTTGATTCCTTTCAAAAATTAATATTTGAAATAAAGGAATGGCCAAGACTCTACAAAAGAGAGTGAGCCGAGAGGTTTAATGGGGTGAAAAAAAAAGGGAATTCTTGAAAGAAATAAGAACTTAAGAAACTACTGTTGTAGTAGTTCTCTTTTGTTCTTGTAATTGTTTTGATTTCCAATATCATACACACATATAATCACTAAAAGGGAGTGTTTTTAAGAGTGTGTATGTTTCTTGACACTTGGGTTGAAGGCTAGCACCTGTTGGATCAATCTTGCTTGGTGTGTTAACTTTTGGAGAGGAAACACTTGGTTCCTAGTTCATCTTCAATTTTTAGCTACCATTTCTCTACGAAGGTTGTTGATTCTATTCACCCTATGGTTGTGTTTATTTAAGTTTCAAGAACTACATATGGATCCTTGGTGGGTTTTGGTTTCTAAATTTTTAGATTTAAACATGTCAAAACAAGCTTCCGTTGCAAAATGATTTTATAAGGCATGTTTAAAACCCAACAATTGGTATCAGAGCCACTTATGTATGTTCTTGAAATTTTAGACATATTTTGGTTTTAAAAATATTAAACCAAAAACATATTATTTTTCAATTAAGAAAAATAATATATGGTAGCAAAAAGTTTTAGTTTTATGTCACCAACTTGCACCATGCATGCAAGTAGGTTACAAGTTGCTAAAAAATAAAATTTAAGATTATATATTTTATGAATGAATATGCAAAGCTAGCCATGACCTTGTGATTATTTGTGTTGGATATTCAATATGGTTGTAATATTCATTTATTTGGGCATGTAATAATTTATTTTTCAAGTCTTGCAATCTATTTACTTTCGAGATGTAAATTATAGATTGTCACACCCCGAGTCGGCGGGGTTGGATCGAAGTCCCCATCGGGCGGAAGGTTCTCGGGGCGCGATATCATGAGTGATAATCATGATGATCAGATTGTTTACATAGCATCAATGTTAAGAATAAATAAAGCACGATAACACATTAATCGAGGAATACAATGATAAATTACAATGATCAATGTTCGGTAATTTAACTAAGTAAACCTATCAAAAGAACCATATGTTTCTATCTTGTATTTGTACAAGATATCAAAAGAGACTCGTTTCAATGTCAAAAGATGTGCTTTCCAAAAGTCTACTAGGTCCTCTATCTGGGCATCCTAGCATGCAATCCTGAGCCTTAGCTTATACCTGCGCATCACCTGAGAAATCATGTAAGAAAACAAAGTCAACACAATGGTTGGTGAGTTCATATAGTTTTAGTGTTTGAAAATGGTTTTGCAAACCTTCTCGATAAACCTTAACCTCATTAACAACACATGTATCATCCAACTCGGTATGCTTATATATAGGGCATACCCCTGAGTCGAGCCTCCGACCCGCCCAGACGCTGTCCCACCACATACTAAGTCACACAGGACATTGTTGTTAAGGATAATTAAGCATTTTACCTACCATTCAACTTCCTCATAGTTTCATTGTATCCTGTTTATAAGTTGATTTTTTTGGAGAATTAGTTTACTTTTCAAATTTTAAATGGAAAATGGGTTGGTCAATGAATGTATTTGGTTCTTGGGTGGTCCGCATATGATACTAGCGGATTCTACTAGTCAACTACTGATCCGCCAGTGGTACCAGCGGATCCGCTGGTGTGACTAGCGGACTCAGGTTTTTTTTTTTTCATTTTTTAACGCTGTGTGAACAGGGTTAACGGATGAGGGATTCCGGTTGTGGCACCAGCGGACCCAAGGGGATCCGCACCTCTGACCAGCGGACCCAAGAGGATCCTCACCTCTGACCAGCGGATTCAGGTGTACAAGCCAGAACCGTAGCAGCACTGCATGCATGCAGTGTCCCCACCTTTTTTTATTGCCTGCCGTACACACACAATGAATGCTTCACGTTTTTTTTGCTTTGACCAAGTACAAGCTGCACATCTCATATCTTTTGAAAATAAGACTAATAATATATGTTTGTTTTTTTATTATAAATTAAAAAATAATTAATATTGTTATATATAAAGTATGGTGAGTGGTGTTGTTTTCTTGCATGAAGAAATGTCTCACAAAAGAAACATTTTATTTTCTACTCCAAAACCACCTCCTGAAGATGTATATGAGAGATCTAGTGATGAGGAAGAAATGCCTGTAAACCCGGTTGTAGATCTTCCTGTAAACCTGGTTGTAGATCTTCCTGTAAACCCGGTTGTAGACATTCCTGTAAACCCGTTTGTAAACCTTCCTGTAAACCCGCCTGCAGACATTCTTGCAAACTTTCCTAGCATTGAGGAATAGGATGATGAAGGAAATGATGTTTATTGGAATTGGGCTTTTGATAGCCTATTTCCTAATAATCAAGATCAGGAACAACAGATAGGTGAACAACAGTTGGGCTATGAAGAAGAACCAGATGATAATGTAGATGAAGAGACAATAAATCATTGGAGGAATCACGACCCATGGGAGGACGAACGTAGTACAGAATCTGATTGCTCGTTCGATTCAATATTTAAAGATTAATTATGTATGGCTTTTCATGTTTTATCACCATGTTTTCTTTATGAAGAAATGTTTGAATAAATTATCTGGTTTTTAATATTTTTTGAATTTGGTAGGTTATACATAGGTTAATAAATAACAATAGTTAAACATAGACATATTATTTCATAAATTAGAATACATTGTCGATTACAACACAAATATATAATAATCTTAAAAATAAAACACTAAATCCTAAGAATCACCCCGGGTGTGGCAAACATCTCCAAAAGTACATTTGGTCGGCCATGAATCGTCTGTATGCGATGCACAACTCCCTGAAGTTATTAGAGATGTTCAACGGTTTGCCAGTCACCAAATGCTCCATTAACATGCATGCATGCACCCCTTGATTACCACACAAGTCAGCTTGAGACTGAACATAGTCCTCGTTGACTTCAAAACTCATCACTTTATGTGGAAAGCCGGTTTTCTTAAAATACTTGATGTTAACCAACAAAGCACAAAAATAAACCGAGATCTGCATCAGTTTAGGGTGAACCGCCCGTCTGTACTTTTCGCTTGAAAAGCACTCACTACAAAACATCACCAAATTGACATTTCGTAGTTCCACTTGAACAAGCAACCACTCGTTATTTTCAACACAGAATGAAAAGTAAACATAATCAACATCAAAAAAAGACGGAAATGGGCTTGACTTCCCGTTTGCAAAGCTAACGGTATTTTTGGTACATGAATCCACCAGATAGTCATAAAACTGAGGCGGCAGAATTGACCAACGCATATCAGTAGCTCCTTTTTGTTGTTGTCTTTGTCTCCAGTTCATCATTCTTCCAACCCAACCTTGAATATGCTGAAAATATAATGTTCAATTAAACAAAAAGACATTGATTATTTTAAATTTAATTTTAAAAAAAAATGAAAATCATGAGTATTTTTAACCTCCGGCCTAAGGTATCCATTACTAGTGTAACCCAACATTGTTCCCCAAAAACTGCGGTCTAACGGTAGAGGCGTATTAAAAACACCGGAATAACAGAATGGAGAGTCTCCATTAAGATAAAATTGTTCCACATTTGTAGACCAATTTTCAGACTCATCGTCCAAAATGGCCCATTTGCGAACACGTTGACGGTGTACACTACGTTTGTTGTGTGTGTACTCCGGTTCTTCTTGTGGTTGTTCTTCTGGTGGTTGTTTTTCTCGTGGCTGTTGTTCATGAACCGATGATGTTGATGAACTTGCATTCTTAGTTGTACGCCTCCATTTTTGGAAGACCCATGTTGAAGCCTTTTGGACAGGTTGAGAATTATATTCATCATTCACAGATTGCTTGTTGCGACGGTTATCCATTTTTTCTTAAAAGAAATATAGGAATGTTGCTTGTTAAGAAGTGGTGATTGATTGTTAGAATGGAGTCACTTATTTATATATGTGATGGTAGGTATGAGTTCAAGTGGTAAGTGTTAGGTAGAGTTCAAATGTTGTTGGTGTTTAGCACGTTTTTTATTTTGAATACTGAATTGGTGGTAGGTATGAGTTCATGTCTATGGTGGTAGGTATGAGTTCAAGTGATTCTTGGTAGGTATGAGTTCAAGTGGTAAGTGTTAGGTAGAGTTCAAGTGTTGTTGGTGTTTAGCACGTTTTTTATTTTGAATATTGAATTGGTGGTAGGTATGAGTTCATGTCTATGGTGGTAGGTATGAGTTCAAGTGATTCTTGGTAGGTATGAGTTCAAGTGGTAAGTGTTAGGTAGAGTTCAAGTGTTGTTGGTGTTTAGCAAGTTTTTTATTTTGAATACAGAATTGGTGGTAGGTATGAGTTCATGTCTATGGTGGTAGGTATGAGTTCAAGTAGTAAGTGTTAGGTAGAGTTCAAGTGTTGTTGGTGTTTAGCACGTTTTTTTATTTTGAATACTGAATTGGTGGTAGGTATGAGTTCATGTCTATGGTGGTAGGTATGAGTTCATGTCTATATATTGTTTACCACTTGAATCAAATTTCACATTCACTCTTCAAACTATAGTTTTCTTCTTCATTTGCTCTCAATTACAAAATATGTCATCTTATCGTCCGTTTATTGTTAAGCTTTATTGGGAGGGTAAGGATTCTAATATCGGTGGTGTTATGTCCATTGATGAGAATACCTTAACATCTTCTTTTATTGTGCGTAATGATTCAATGTCTTACAATGAATTGTTAGACATAGTCTGTAGTCACGTTCAAATTGATAGAGCTACCGTGAATGTGAATTTGGTTTTGTATTACACATTCCAAGGTGTTCCTTTAACATCAAATTTGTTTGGAGAGGAAGGTGTAAATATGTTGTATTATCTAGCTGCAAGCCAAATTAATTTTATTGGTGATATTTTTGTCACTTGGGAACCCAAAATTGTTTTTCAGCCAACTAGTATGATGGATCTACTACATGGTTTTTCAGCGTCTCAGTCTTATGTAGGTGAAATGGGTTCACCAACACATGTTGATAATCAACTTCTTTACCAGCAACCTGCTGATGAAGAACAAGAAGATGCAGATGAAGACCTTGAAGATGCAGATGAAGACCTTGAAGATGCACAAGAAGATGGTGAAACAGAAGATAGTGAAGTCCCTCCTTCTGATAGTGAATCTGATGATGAGTTCTTACTCCCTCAATCATCTGAACAGTATCATATCGGTGTTTACCAAGGATTTTGTAATGGTCCATCTGAAGATTATGACGAAGTTGCGGAGTTATGAGATTGTCAACTTCCTGATTTTGATGACGAAGACGTCATGGATATATGGAACCCTAATGCCAATCTAATCCGTGTTGGTATGTTTTTCAAAACAAAGGAGGAGGTAGTATGCGCTGTTCGTCAATGGAACGTTGCTTGCAATAGAGAAATTATTGTTTCTGAAAGCAGACCAAACGTGTGGCGGGCCAAATGCTACACAAGAAGTAAAAAATACAGTGACCCACTTCCAAACACCCCTACATGTCGTTGGGTTGCAAGTGCATGTCAAAAAAAGAACCAACACATGTGGCAACTCACCAAATGGGTTGACACACACAACTGTTATGGAACAATAGTGCGCAAGAACAATCGTTGTCTTAAATCAAAAGATGTAGCGGCTCATATCTCTAGACTAATTCAATCTGATATCAGTCTTCCGGTAAAACAAATTCGTGCGTATCTAAAGGATACGTTACACGTTGATGTTTCTTACTCGAAGGCGTGGCTTGGTCGTAGAAAAGCAATAGAGAATATTCATGGTAGCTGGGATACTAACTTTATGGAGTTACCTTCTTATATGAGAGAGTTGCAAAACAGAAACAATGGGACAGTAGTACAATGGTTTCATCATCCTCACGGAACATCCCATTGTGCTACTTTTAAATATGTGTTTTGGGCATTCAAGCCGTCCATCGATGCATTCCATCTTTGTCAGCCAGTTATATCCATCGACGGAACTCACCTGAAAGGGCCGTATCGGAGTAAATTGTTGATTGTTGTTTCAAAGAACGCAAACAACTACATACTTCCAGTTGCATACGCGATTGTTGATGAAGAGACAATTGAGAGTTGGTCTTGGTTTTTGAAGCAGTTTCACGATCATGTTGCTCATGACAGAATGGGACCTTTGTGTGTTTTATCCGACCGACACAAAGGAATCATACATGCAATGACAAATATGGATGATTGGAAGGAACCAAATGCATATCATCGTTTTTGTCTACGTCATGTTAGAAGCAACTTGATGAACCTGTTTAAGAGCGCCAGCATAAAGAAACTATGTTGGGCGATTGGGAGCACAACCCAGAAAAGGAAGTATATATCAGCTGTAAGGGAGTTTAGGAGCATTAATGAAGAGGCATGGCAATATTTGTTAAATATTGAAAAACGGCAGTGGACACTTCTGTTTGATTCCGGACGTCGTCGTTGGGGTACATTAACAACAAACATTTCTGAAAGCATGAATAACGTTTTGCGTTATGCTCATTTGTTGCCAATCAAAGCATGCATTGACTTTACATTTCAGAAAGATATTTCTCAATATGTAAAGCATGCTGAGATTGCTAACAATTGCAACACTGCCTTACCACCTCGTATGTGGCGTGTTTTTAATAACCTTGACAGGCGTGCACAAGATCACGAAGTTTTCTTGTATGATCACCTTGAAGCACGTTATAGGGTCACGTCAAAAATGGAAACCAACGATGACGGTGGTAACGATTACACAGTTGAATACTTCAGGAAAAAAAGCACGTGTAGGAAATGGCAAACAGAAAGATTTCCATGCTCGCATGCTATAGCTGTTTGTCGACACAGAGATGGGTTGCCTCATGAAATTGTCGACGTTCGATTCCACACGTCTACATATCGACAACAGTATGGTGGTCATTATTACCCACTACGCCACAAGTCTCTTTGGTCCGATGCCGGTTGGAGAATACAAGGAGACCCGTCAAAAGTTACAACACTACGGGGAAGGAGACGTGCGAGAAGAATCCAAAATGAGATGGATGTCCATTATACCGATGAACCTAGAAATTATAAATGTGGTATATGTAAGGAACTAGGACATCGTAGGACCAATTGCCCATATGTGAATCACTGATGCAAGATTTACGTTTATTATTTTTTTTGTAAAATTGCTTTGGTTATTTATGTTATCATTTTGTTTAATTTTAATTTATAATGAAAATTTATGGGTTTTTTTTTATTTTGTAATATTTTTGTCAAACACAGAAAATATATTACAAATATATTACAAGTCGTCATAGATTACAAATACAACACAAAAATTCCTAATGATCATGACGGCTAAGCCGGTGTCCTGTACCGCAAGGTGCTGGTCTTGTTTGCCTTCTACGGCGTTATTTGTTTTCGTTTACGTCTTCTTGGCTTGGCATCATACCCAGACTCAGATTCAATGGTATTGGTGACACGTCCGAGTATCGTGGTTTTTCATACATAGACAGATCTTCAGCAAAATAATCAAACGAAGACTGTTGTCCATACGTAGGAACCACATTTGGAGTAGCGGTATAATCCATGTGGTGCTGAGGTGTCACACCAAACTCACTATATGAACCAGCAGGTGAATTAGGGATGTTGAATGTAGGTATATAAGGTGATTCAGGCCCTACAAACACATTTGGTTCATTTGGTTCATCTTGAAAGTTTGATGTTCCACCTACTTCAAAATTTTGAAAGCGAGATGTGCCTGCTTCGAAATTGTGAAAGCCAGACGGTCCTGCTTCATCGGCCGTATCTTCGTTGTTTCGGCCGGCACCACGTGTATTACGTCTCCTACCACGTCTACGAACAACTTGGGATACATTCTCATTGCCCATAGAGTTAACTGATTGGGTTGTCAAGTGTGTTGGCAATTCCAAACGATGACCCTCGTGTGCAAGTCCCATCACTTGTGAAACTGTATCCTGTATACGTTGAAATTGATTTTGCGTTTCAGGATTGTCACCAATAAATTGTCTTGTACTTTGGTATATTTGAACCATGCCATCCATCTATAATAAAAAAATATAAATTAAATATCTTTTCAAAAAATAAATAAAATATTCCCCTCATATTTTATAAATATACCATTAGTTGATATGCACCACCGTCATTTTGAAATCCCCGCGGGTTTACCTCTTCTGATCCAGGATTGGTTATATAGAGGACGATACGAGACCTATACCACCTCATGTAGTCATCACTAACGGTTGGTGTCGGAACATGTTGTCCGTCAATCGTGTTAGTTAAACGCTGGTTCCAAGAAGACACGTATTGCTGATGATGCCTTAACCAATCCTTATTTAATTTACCACCACGATTCAAATTATGACTCGTGTGGTGTTGGTCCATTGTTAGAGGAATTGGGTTTGGAATGTTTTGCAACAAACCAAACTGTCTCATAACTCTAGAAGAGTGATGAGGCTCAACAACTTCCCAAAGAATGAGAAAGCATTCGCACGTCCAACTAGCTTCACCGTTACGGCAGATGAAAGGTAGTCTCTCCATTATGCTATCGTACGGGGCCCATGCAAACTACGACAAAAAAAATTCACAATTAAAACACACAATGTGTTAATAAATTTAAAAGAAATTTTTTTAAATAATCTGCTCATCTCGTAACGATTGTAGTTGCGATCGGTAAGCTTTCAAGACATGAGACGGGCTGTCTCGATAACTTAAATTCTTGAACCACCTATAAAAAAACTTAAATTAAACGGACAATTTCGTTTATAAAAGAATATAGTTGACTTGAAATACGTACCGATAACCGATTGGTTGATCATACGTATATTTTGAGTGTATACTCGGGGCAATATTTACAAACCTCTCCAATGCCCACAATTGTAATAAATATACAGGTCCGGTAATTTCCACAGCGTCGGGATGTGTTGCCTTACACAAATTTCTGTACAGGCATGCAAGTACAACACTTCCCCAATTATACCTAGAACTAACTGACAAATCTATAAGGTTATTTAAATATAACAGTGGCACCTTACTATTCGTACTGTCAGGAAACAGGGTACCACCACATAAATTGTCACACCCCCAAATTCCCACTCGTGGTGTCAGTCCACGTGGGTGTGACGTGTCCAGAATCACAGCTCAAGGTCATATAGAACAACTCTATATGCGTTTACAAATCCAAGTTTGACACATACACTTGATAAAATAGTTTGCAGCGGAAAATAAAGTTATCATAACATGCAGCGGAAAGATAGTTGTTTACACAGCGGAATTTAAATTGTCAACACAACATTGTTTAAACATAACCCAAAAGTAATTGTTTTTCAAAAGACTGATAACATGAATGCGGGATCCTATGCCCATAATCCCTAATGTGCATTCCTGCTCCATAGTCAGCTAGTTACCTGAGAATACAAGTTAGAAAAAGTGTCAACACAATGGTTGGTGAGTTCACAGGTTTTGATATACATATAGTAATGAAAGTGTGTCATGCTGTTTATCAAATGTTAGTACCGAGCCCTAGGCCCAAAGTGTCAGTGCGTCACTACCGAACTAGACTTGTTTGTCCTTGCCTCCGCTATGCCTCGTATACATAGCAAGTTAGGTCAGAATTTGCACGGGTTATGACATCCAGTCAACATAGTGCCCCGTGGGGTTAGTCATTCCCTAATGGATCCATCCAAATCTACCACGTTGTTCGTACATTAACGGTAAGACTTTGTGAGGGCTTAATACGAGTTCAACACTTAATGTTTGTCCAATAAACCAGCATACACAAAATGTTTGTAATAGCAATAATGTTTGACTCGATGCAACTAGTATTCTCCCCCTATTTAAAAGCGTTTGAAAAAGAGTAAAGAGGGGCCGTAAACTCACCTTAGTGATATGAATGCGTATAAGCGTAAGCTCCTTGAGAAAGTAGCGCGTCGGTCACCGGCAACCTATATCGTACACCGTACGTGAGTCCGTGTAAGTGACCGTGCTAGTGTTCGTGTTAGTGCTCGTGTTTGTGTTCAACAACCCTAGGTTGTTCATGTTTGCCCGTGTCGGTCCACAATGACCGTGTTTGCTCGTGTTGGTCCACATTGACCGTGTTTGACCGTGTTTGACTAGAGTTGACCGTGTCAAGTCAACGACCCGTTGGTGAACCGTGTGACGGTTGTGATTCGTGTAGCAAATGTTTAAGTGCTCGTCGTGTGCAATACGCGTAAGTCGCGTCTATGGACAACTTACTATTTATAGTAAGTTTCCATTTTTGGAAAGTTCACAAAGCATACCGGTTTTATAGTTCTAGCATGTTCAATAGTCCTACGTGATCATGTTAACACATAGCACATCATCATACGAATTCATATAAGTCGTTTTCATCATGTTAGTGCACAAAAGTTTCCTAAAATGGAAAGTTTCCATTTATAGCATAAGTGACATCGGAAACCATCTAACTTAGCATCTACTCATCATATTACAACATTTTAAACCATTTAGCATGCTCAAATCATACAACATGTTTACTAATTGGTTTTTGTAAAAATAAAGTTACTAAAAATAGTAACTTTGTGGTTTTTGCATAAAATGACCATTTAAACATCTCTAAACCAATTTTCTTATCATCAATCATCATAAATACTAGTCTAGCATCATTCAAACATGTCAACATAACCAAATTCATCATCTAGCATTATTTCATCCATAAAAGTTACTAAAAATAGAAAGTTATCATTTGTGACTACAATCAAGTTCCAAATCCCATTCCTAAACTTCTAATCATCATAATATCCATCAAACAACATTCTAGTGTTCATGCATGCTCATCATTTCCACCAAATAGTTGACTTGTGACTAAAAAGTTACTAAAAATAGTAAGTTTGCCTCTAAATCACATTTTGACCATCATAATCACAATCTAATCTTGCAAGGATACTTATACATTATCAAGAATCATCTCAACATCAACAAAACTATCTAAAATGCCTTAGATCATACATGCATGGCAATATCTCAACACTTTATGAACAAAACATGAAATATATACATACACAACATCTTGTATCATCATAAGATGCATTCTAATCATCCTAGATCATCATAAAACACATCTAAATCAACAAACCCAGAAGATAAATTCGTGCATGTGCACTATAGGTGCTTGCATGTGGGTTTTAACACATGCATGTGTGCTTGTGAGTGTTTTTAAGCTACAAGGAATGATGTACTACCTTCCAAAGCTTCAAAGTTCCTGAGATGATGATGGTAACAGCTCCTAAACTTCTTGTTCGTG
Source organism: Mikania micrantha (assembly GCA_009363875.1). Classification (NCBI taxonomy): domain Eukaryota; kingdom Viridiplantae; phylum Streptophyta; class Magnoliopsida; order Asterales; family Asteraceae; genus Mikania; species Mikania micrantha. The sequence continues at coordinate 48,823,820 of CM018698.1, forward strand.
GGTTTGGGTCAAGAACAAGGGAGGTGATGGTGGTTCTTCAAGTTCCTAGCAATCCCCTTCCACTTCTAAGCTTCAAATCTTCAATCTATGCCTTCAACAATGGAGTTTTTGGGTAACAATGGTGGTAGCATGGGGTAGAAGACGAAATCAGTCGAGGGGTGGCGTGTTTGGTCGAGAGAAATGATTAAGGTAGAGTAGGATGTGATTTTCTTGGTTAAATAAAGATTTTCTGCAAACTGGGTCTCGTCGCGTAGCGCGACACGTTCAAGAGGGGTCCTCGCGTAGCGCGAGAGGATTCGGGGTTCAAATTTCCCCCGCCCACCTGTCGCGTACCGCGACAGGTTCTTTGTGGGCCTTCGCGTAGCGCGACGGGTTTCTGGGGAGGCCCAATAGGCCCATTTTCATTAGTTTGATCCGTTCGTCGCCGCTTCCTCGTTTTCGAACTATCGTTTGGCCTTGTTTGAACTTCCAAGTTCAATGTGTGAGTGTTTCGTGAGGTTTCGAGTGTTGTGCTACACAATGTGCTTGTCGTTCACCAACGTTTGTGTGTTTTGACACGTGTGTGCTGTTTGCCGATAATTCCACGAATTATCTTGTTGTATGTCGGTGTTCGTACTGTCGTGCCACGTGTCTCACTAAATTAAACTAATTCTAGTGCCACGTGTACATAAAGCATTTAAATAAACATTTAAATAAATAAAGCTGACCTGAAAAATATGGGGTGTCACATAAATACAAAATGATAAGACGTGCACGCTGAGTGCATTGCAGAGCATTTGGATTTTCAAGAAAACCATTTTCTAGTTGGTTTAGAAGGCATACTAACTTAATCCTTCCACCAACTATATCAGTGTTTGAAGGTGTGAACCCCAACAAAAGTTCAGACCTTTCAATTAGCTCGTTTAGTTTGAACGAGAAATCTACCCCGGATACTGGTTCACCTCTATTGGTAAACCCCAAAGTACGTTTACATCTTGTAACGTAACCGTTGCTTCACCAACAGTAAGGTGAAATGTATGTGTCTCTGGCCTCCATCTTTCAACCAGAGAAGTTATCAACGCTTGATCAACCTTACGATAACCGCAGTCGATAATGCCACCAAAACCAGTATCGTTTAATATACTTTTAACCATCGAATGAATAGGATGGTTTTTAATATATTGTCATAATTTCTAATCACCACGTCTAACGTTTAACGGGTCTCTGTCTGCATAATCATTTGAATTAAACAAATGAGTAGCACGATGCCTGTCTTTTAGAAACAGAACATCATTTACAAGGGGCCCTGGATTAACTCTTAGACTCATGTTGAGAAGTTAAAAATTAAAACCAAAGATTGCTTGTAATTTTGAATGAATAGAGATTGTGTGAATTTGAATTTGTGAATGGATGTTGTTTCTTTATATAGGATACGAACCAACTCCTCATTTACTAGCTAACCAACTTAAAAATAAATAAGTAAATGGATGGCCGTTCAAAAAAAAAAAGCATTGATGGGTGTGCATGCAAAAGCTTTGCATGCAAAAGGTTGCATGCATTATACACTGCAGGAAACAGACGCACAGGCAAGAAAAGCATTTATGACCCTTTAAAAATGTTGATTTGAAATTACACTGAAGAAATAAATGTGTGTGTGTGCTACCAGACAAAAAAAAAAGAAAGAATCACATGACACGTACAAAGCCTGTCTTCACTCAAAAAAAAAACAATAGAAAAGCTGCAGCAGGTACCCCGAATCCGTTTGTGGCATGAGCGGAGACCCTAGGGTCCGCTTGTGGCATGAGCGGATACCCTAGGGTCCGCTTGTACAAGTGGCGCATGCAAACCTCCGTTAACCCCATCCAACCACGTTAAGAGAAACCATGAATCCGTTGATACCACTCACGAATCCGCTAGTTATACCCACGAATTCTACATAATCATTGTGAATCCGCTAGTGACAATCACGGAACACCCATAAACCAAAAACTTCCGTTGACCACACCATTTTCCATTTCATTTCTGAAAAGTACCACACCATTGTTGTTAAGGATAATTAAGCATTTTACCTACCATTCAACTTCCTCATAGTTTCATTGTATCCTATTTATAAGTTTACGATATCTACCCAATAGCATTCACAATCCCCTTGGTAACGACCTTAATCTCATTAACACTACATGTATCATCCAACCCGTTATGCTTATATATAGGGCATACCCCTAAGTCAAGCCTACAACCCGCCCGGACGCCGTCCCACCACATACTAAATCACATAGGACATTGTTGTTAATGATAATTTAGCATTTTACCTACCATTCAACCCGTCTTCGTCAAAGCTTTAGTTTACTATTTCAAAGTTTACAAGTCTCTAGCATTCATATGTATTAGCTCCAATGTAATTTTAACAAGCATCATAGTTTTCACACATCATAGTTTAGCTTTCACTAATCTCATGCGTGAGTACAAGCCCTGCTCTAGCAGAAGTTTAACAATTACGTAGCTCACGGCTAGATACAAGCCCTGCTCTAGCAGAAGTTTAGCCATTACGTATCTCATGAATTAGTTAAGCTTAGTCTAGCAATTACGTCTCTCCTATACAAGATACAAGCCCTTCTATAGCAGAAGTTTAGCAATTACGTATCTCATACATAGACACAAGCCATGCATACACAAATAGTTCAACATTTACTTATCTCATATAAGCAAACACAAGCCCTGCTATAGAAAAAGTTTAGCAATCACATGTCTCTTATATAGTTAACAGCTTAGCCTCGTCATAGTTTAGCTTTCACGTATCTCAATACATGGGTACAAGCCCTGCTATAGCAGAAGTTTAGCAATTACGTAACCCATGATCATATACAAGCTTAGCATTTCGCACGCAATCATAGTTTCAAGCATATAGTTTCAAGCATTAGCATATAGTTTAACCATGAAATTCGTAGCATAAGCATCAAGTATATAGTTTAAGCTTCTAGTTTGTATCATAAGCATCAATCGTATAGCTTCAGGTTTCTAGTTTATAGCATAAGTATCAAGCCTCAAGTTTAAGAATTTAGTTTCCAGCATAAGCATCAAGCCTCAAGTTTAAGCATTTAGTTTCTCGCATAAGCACTAAGCATATAGTTTCAAGCCTCTAGTTTGTAGTATAAGCATCAAATTTATAGCTTCTCAATGAATAATAGATTCATGCATATGCTTTGTCATAAATACCATAATTATGTTTAAAAGCATTAAATAACATTTCAATAATTTATTAAAATGTTTAACATGCTTCTTAGTCCCGAAGTAAAACAAATAAGTTTGAAAAGGGACAAATGAACTCACCTGGTGTTTGAAGTGGTTGACTTAGCTTAAACTAGACTGCGTACGCTCTTTGTTGTGTTTGTGGTAGTATTCACGTTCCTGTATTGATTTCATGTGGTTTGCAGTTTATAAGTATGCGTTTTAGATAAATCGTGTACGTGTAGATGTTAGCCCTAAGTTGGCTAACACTTATGAGTCTCGGTCATCATTCGGCCCAATTTCCTTCTTGCGGTTCCAAAACTTTGATGTTAGATCAATTACATGTATTAACGAGGATCTTTGCAAGCATACCTAAGTGTTTAAATTAGCCTTAGAGTTAAACTCCCCGTGTTACCCTTGTTGAACAAAAAAATAGTTTATTACATAGTTATTAACTTACCATTCACTATCCTTGTAAAATTTGGGTTTTAGGTTCTGTGATTGCATCATTACCCATTTACATCAACTTAGTAAATAGGCCTTGTTTAAAATCCTTGCATGAAATTTTTGTTTATAGTTGTAATGTGTTAAGCTATTTCCTACCCATGTGGACCGAATTCTACTTGGGCCGAATGTGTCAAGGTGGGCCTAGCCAATTAGTTGGACCGATTTATATGGGATGATGGGCCAAATAGATAGAGTTGTTTGGGCCGAATAGATCCTAGTGGATCGTGTAGCTATATTGGGCCAAACTTGGTAATGTTGGGCCAATTACTATTAATGTGCGTCGATATAGTGGCCATGGGCCAACTAAGGCCTTATGGGGCGTTTGGGCCTCGTGTAAATGATAATACTTGATCTATTCCCTTGGGCCGAACTAATCAATTGGACCGTTACTAAGTGAGTATTGGGCCGGTTGAGCTATAATAGTCAAAGAATCAAAATGACTAACAAAATGAGAGGAGTTAATGCAACAAGTCTTTGAATCAACCTATCGGGCCAAGAATGAAAAGTTGAGATGGTTAAACTTTGTTGGGCTGAAAACTTTCTAAACGAGTTGAAGGTGGTCTAACCAAAGCCTAAGGATGGATGCTAGATGTTGGGCCGGGTAAGTTGGGCCAAACGATTCGAAATTTGCATGGTTTTATCACATCTGGTATCACTAAGGTGTAATAGTTTTCACATTCCACCACCATTATGAACCTACCCTCAGCAGTTGGGGTTTGGCCATTTGTACGTAGGTTTGGCCAGGACAGAAAGCTCAGGTTCGGCTAGGGTTTAATCCAATGGTTCGACAGTTTCAAAGGTTCGTGATTCTGCATGGTTTTGGCAACTAGGTTCGTGTTCATTTAGGTTTGGCCGAGGGTGCATCATAATGTTCGGGACTCTATAGTTCGGCTAGCTTAGATAGTTTGAGAAGTAGGCTTAGTTGGCTAGTAGGTTTGTTGCTGATGATCACAGCTTCGCATCCAAAGGGTTCGGTGGTATGGGGGTTGGAAATGGTTTGGAAATGGTTCGGCTGTGTCTTGCTGAAAGGTTCGGTGATGGGGGTTGGCGAACCTAAGGTTCACTGCTAGGTGCAAGGTTCGGTCAAGATCCCACTGCATGGGTTCGTGAGTGACACCAGGGTGTATGGGGTTAGCCAAGGGTGGTGGGTTCAGCTGAGGTCATAAGGTTCGGCTGTCTCAACACTAGGATTCGACCATCTGAACGCAAGGTTCGGCCATAGCCCACTGTGTCGTGAGAGTGATGAACAGAGGTTCGTCCCGGGCTCCCACCAACTGTTCCCGCATCATCATCATCTTCTAAGCTGGTTCGACGGTTGTTTTCACCATGGTTTCAAAAATTAAAGAGGCTATATGGTCTTTTTATAGCAAGAAGTTTGAAGAGCCTTTGGTTTCTAGGCCACAATTCCACTGCCCACTATCAAGTGTGTTATCAGAAGTCGAAGCAAGAGAATTAGAAGTGCCTTTCACTAAAAAAGAGATTAAAGAAGCAGTGTGGGAGTGTGGTGGGGATAAAGCTCCGGGTCTGGATGGGTTTAATTTTACCTTTGTTAAAAAATTTTGGAACCTGCTAGAGGAATATTTTTATAAAATTCTATTGTCGTTTTATGATGATGGGCAAATTTCCAGGGGTTGTAGTTCATCCTTTATTACTCTTGTTCCAAAGAAGGATTGCCCGGCCAATCTAACAGATTATAGACCAATTAGCCTTATTGGATGTATTAGCAAAGTAATCTCAAAGGTGCTAGCCTCTCGGATGAAGAAGGTGATGAATGCGGTTAACAGGGAGAAACATCATTGATGGTGCGTTGATTGTTAATGAAATCATTATGTGGCTGAAGCAAACTAAAAACGTAGCTCTCCTATTCAAAATTAATTTTGATAAAGCCTTCGACTCAATCTCATGGGACTTGTTGGGATCTATATTATCTCAAATGGGCTTTCATCAGAAATGGTGTAAATGGATAAGGGGAGTGTTACAGTCCGCTAGGGCCTCGGTTTTAGTAAATGGGTCTCCTACCCCCGAGTTCCCATGCTCAAGGGGACTAAGACAAGGTGATCTGTTATCACCTTTTCTCTTTATCATTGTTATGGAAGCATTTGGTTGTATGTTCAAAAAGGCAACCGAAGTGGGGGTGTTCACTGGCGTCTGTCTCCCAGGAGGTGGGCCGAGTATATCTCATCTGTTATTTGCAGATGATGCGTTAATAATGGGGGGCTGGTCTGGGAGTAATTTTTCAAACTTAAAAAGGTTGCTTAGACTTTTTTATATGGTTTCTGGCCTGAAAGTTAACCCGAGAAAAAGCAGTCTGGTGGGTATTAATGCGGGAAGCAGGCAACGGCATGAGGCGGCTGCTAGTCTGGGTTGTCACGTAGGTGAACTTCCTTTCACATACTTGGGGCTGAAGGTGGGTGCGAATATGAATAGAGTGGCTCACTGGCAACCTGTCCTAGATGTTTTTGGGAAAAGGTTATCTACTTGGAAAGCAAAAAAATTATCTTTTGGTGGCCGGGTAACTCTAATAAAATCGGTGTTGAATAGTTTACCCTCTTAGTACTTCTTCTTGTATAAAGCTCCATTGATGGTGATTGCCTCCTTAGAAAAAATAAGCTTTCTTGTGGGGTGGAACTGATGAGAAAAGTAAAATTAATTAGGTTGGATGGGATTCGGTAATGGCACAAAAGAGCATGGGTGGATTGGGAATTGGTTCACTAAGAGACATAAACTTAAGTCTACTAGCCAAATGGTGGTGGAGGCTGAAATTGGAACCATCGAGTCTATGGGCTCATGTAATTGGTGCAATCCATAACTTTTATCCTTTGGGGGGATTGTCCCCTTGAATCCAAAGATGGCAGGTGTTTGAAGGAGTATTACTAAGCTGGAAGTTGATCTTAATAAAAAGGGGGTGAATCTGAGGTACTTGTTCAAAGGTTTAGTGGGGAATGGACTGAAGCTAGCTTTTTGGACCGATCTATGGTGTGGGGAAATACCTTTATGTTTCAAGTTTCCTCATTTGTTTAAATTGGAAGCTCAAAAAGAATGTAAGATAAGTGACAGGTTGGTGTTTGCTAATGGTGTGCTAAATTTTAATTGGGATTGGAAACGACCTTTCAGAAATCATTATGAGGAGGATGAACTGGAGCTATGCAGTGATATAATAAGTCAAACAAGATTGGAAGATATTGAAGATAGATGGATATGGCAGGGCTCTAAAAATGGGGTCTTCACGGTTGGTTCTCTCAAAACAAGATTATTCGAGGCAAGTTCAGGGCTACCGGAATTCGTTTTCCACTGGAGTAAATTGGTCCCGATCAAAGTGAACGCTTTTGCTTGGAGGTCAGAGAGGAACCGCATTCCAACAAAGGTTGCTCTGGCTAGAAGACAAGTCCCATTGCAGTGTACGAACTGTCCCATGTGTGGTAACGCGGAAGAGACTGCTGCTCATCTCCTAATATCTTGTGAGATGTCATCGGAATTTTGGGCTCTTGTTGTGCAATGGTGTAAATTGCCACCTATCTATGCTTTTGATGTTCGTGGCCTGCTTCTCATTCCTAGGTCCCTTCCGGTTGGGAACTGTATGAAGGAAATCATTTATGGGATTATCCTAACGGGATATTGGGCTATATGGAGGGCGAGAAACCATAAGGTTTTCAAGGAGGAAAGGCCTGCAATTTATGGGCTAGTTGAAGAAGTAAAAAGGTTGAGCTTTCTTTGGATTAATCACAGACATAATCAAGATCTTTGGACTTGGGAAGAATGGAAGATGTTTAGATTGAATTCAATTGTGTAATTGTGTTTGGGGTGTGTAGTTTTGTTTTGGTGTTGTTTACTTTGGCTAGCATCTTGCTAGGCCGCCTGGTGTATTGGTTTTATCTTAATGAATTTCTGCTGTTCAAAAAAAAAAGATAATACACCATTTCTCCAAAAATTCACTAACTTTAGTATCAATTTTCAAAATAGATTGATCCAATAAATTACAAACTGTGGTGTGTGTGTTTATTAAATACGACTCTCAACTTCCTAAATTACCAAGCATTGAAAATGCGACTCTAAATAAACCTGAATCTTTGAAAACATAAATAATTAAGAGAGAACTTAAACAATAAATTTCTTAAGGGTCAGTTAAAAATTTCTATAAGGTCCAGTTTCACAATTCTAACCGTTTTTCACTTCTTAATGCTATATAAATGATTTGATTTTGATTGACCCTAAATTTTGACAACCTTGACGAAGCTTAATTAAAAATCAATTTTAAAATCAAAAGTAATAAAATTAATGATTACAATCTTACTTTGTAAATTATGATTCCCTATTTATTATTTCCTTTTCATTTTATAACAACAATTTTTTATGTTGATATGTTTTCAGCATGCTTGAATCTTTGATCTAAAGCGAAGCAACACCTTAACTTTAATGTTTTGCCATTTTGACCCAACCCTTCACTCATCAAAGGAAGGTATCGGTAAGTTATGATGGCACGTGACTTCATAAACTTATTCAACATCCCTTATTCAGATATGACAATTTTGCTTGACTTAGAGTGTGAGACGATTGAGCGCTAGCCTTCTCCTTAAAACAACGTTATGATTAGTGTCCCTTTTGATGAATGATAAATCACCCGAGTTTGCAATGTTATACCTGATTTGTTTCTGCTACCCGTGAAATGTTAGAATACTGACCAAAAAGAAGTTCCCGTCCCAAAACAACATCTTTTGAACTGAATGAAGGTAGCCAAATAATATAGTTTACAGTTCGAATTCAAACAAAATATATGAAAACGTTGTTCTTTATTGAATGAATCGTAAGCGAACAACCTTTTTATTTAATAACAATAAAGCGTAAAAAGTCTCGTCAACCAATTCGTAACTTGATTTACTCATTGTGCATATGTGAAAACGTTTTAATAATTAAACAGGCCGTATAGATTTATATTGTATAGCTTACTTTCAGTCAAACCTAACTGTAGGATGCCAAAATCTCATATTTACAAAATCATCGGGGCTGGAACATGTTTAATTTTGAACTATTTTCTGCAATTCAAACTTGTATCTATGTGGATTTGAGCTATATGCCCCAAACTACCATCTTAACTATACTTAGCTTGTGCATTGATCATTAACTTGTGAAAGCCAGACTGTTGTGATGATAGATCTATTGAACTGACCACTCCACCATGTCGGTGATCACACAGTACTTAACTATTTTGAGGATAGTATGGAGTACTATGCCTAACTAGGTTAACTAAGGGTTGATCTGCAATAGTTACATGTGTATGTTTCCACATATTGCCTTATATCACTATGTTACATATGGATTGCAAAGCTTATCTTTTTGAACTGTTAACTTTTGGTGTCAAAACCTATGTTTCTCACCAACTATTTATAGTTGACCTTGAATCTAAACTTGTTTCAGGTACAAACTAGTGAAGCTATGAGGATCATGTAGGGCTTTTGGACTTAGAATAAACTTTGAACTATGAACTTGTTTATGTTATGTTATGTTTTTGAACTACTTGGATGTCACTTAATTTGGAATGTAATAAATATTCAAGTTTAATAGTCGATCATGAGGTTTTGAACAGTCGCCGTCGGTTGGGGTGTGACAGATTGGTATCAGAGCCATGGTTATAGGGATTTAGGTTATTAGACATGACCTAGACTATAACCTAAGTTAGCTTAGGATCTTACGTGTGACTTATCTACACCTTATTTCTATCTGCATCCCTATTTTTCATCCCCATCCTTAACTACTCTTAGGGAATCCTTAAACCCTCAAAAATCAAATGTTTTTAGACTATACGTCTAATCTGTATAAAAATATCGTCAAAGTCTTCAAGTTTTAAATAATAATTATAGACACATGCAATCTGGAAGGGTGATTACCTGTATCTTGGGGGTTTTGTCTAGGAAAGTGTTTCGTATAAATCCTAATCAACCGTTGGACCTGTTACACTTTCCTGAGAACTCTTGGGGTGAGTAGTCACTTATAGGCTAAAGCATGTCTCTTACAATTGTTAGAAAAACTTGAAGCAACTTTGATTAGTCCATGTGATCATCTGTTGGTTACACCCTATATGTTTTAAAATTATCTCTTATATTATGAAATACTCTTATGAATATTTCATATTCATCCTTTCCATGTTTTTATATTCTATAGAATGCCTCGTCGTCTCCAGATTCCTCGTCATCAGATTCCTCGTCGTCCGAGAGGTCAAAGACTTGCCCAACTCATAGCTCAACAAATGGCTGCTGCTTTACCGAATCTTGTAACTCAACTCAACAATGCAGCCCATAACGGGCATGATGAAAATGGTAATGGCGGAAATGGTAGCAATCACACTTGCACTTTTAAACACTTCAATTCTTGCAACCCCACTACATTCAATGGTACAGAAGGAGCCACGGGTCTTTTACAGTGGTTCGAAAGTATCGAGAACACCTTCCTCAATAGTGGTTGCCCTGAGAATCTTCGGGTACAATATGGTACAAGTGTTTTTCAAAAGAGGGCATTGGTGGAACGGTGAAAAACGTAACCGTGGTGTGGATGTTGCTATGGCACTACCTTGTGCCGATGTCAAACAACTTATGACCGAAGAATTTTGCCCAAGAAACAAAATGAAGAAGCTCGAGGCAGAGTTTTGGGACATTACCCAAGACAGTGGTGAAAATCTTGCATACACGAACCGAATTCATGAACTTAGTCTGCTTGTACCTCATATGGTCACCCCTTTATCAAGGGCCATAGAGAAGTACATTGGTGGACTACCAATGACAATTCAAGATACTATGCTGGGCAGAAATCCTACAACTCTTGAGGATGCTATCAGACTTGCTGCAACGTTAACCGATAATCATGTCAAGGATGGTACCCTAACCAGGAAAGGAAGCAAGAAAACTATCACTAAACCTACTATAGGTGAATCATCCAAAAACAACCCAACTGAATCCTCATCCAGGAGCAAGAAGCGTAAAGCCAAAAACTATGCTGTAGTAACCCCTGCTACACCAGTAAATCAAATGCCTGCTCAGGTTACCAACCCTCCCAAGAAACAGTATGTGGGTAATCAGCCTCTTTGCAACACATGTAGACTCCATCATCCAGCCAACGTGCCGTGTCGCATCTGTACCAACTGTGGGTGATATGGACACTTGGTAACCACTTGCAGAACCACCAGGCCTCAGTTCAACAACCAACGTAACCAACTTAACCAAGCCAACCAAGCCATGGGTCAAAACAACCAAGCACCGCCACTTGCAATCCAAGGTCGGGCATGTTATAACTGTGGTGACCAGGGGCATTTTCGCAACCAATGCCCAAGGCTTGCTACTCAAAACCCGATAGTTCCTGTGAATCGTGACCGTGCTTTCAACATCAATGCTAATGAAGCTCAAAACAACAATGATTTGGTGAACGGTACGTTCTTAGTTGATAACCAATATGCTTCTATTCTATTTGGTACGGGTGCTGATAAAAGCTTTGTATCTCTTGAATTTGAGCATTTACTTGCAAAGAACCGCACTAGACTAGAAAACACATTCACAGTAGAAGTAGCAAATGGAAACCCTATTACTATTGATTCCATCATTCTTGACGTTCCCTTAAACTTAAATGACCATACATTCTCGATTGATCTTATACCTATGCCACTTGGAAGTTTTGACATCATAGTAGGCATGGATTGGTTAACTACTAACCGTGCTGAAATCGTATGTGCTGAAAAGTACATTCGTATTCCTCTTTCATCTGGCGATACTTTGAACGTGTTTGGAGAAAAACCAACACGTGGGCTTGAGCTTATGTCATGTACAACCGCACAAAAGTACTTACGTAAGATTACGTGGCTTCCTTGGCTCATATTGTGAACAAGAAGGACAAGGAAAAGAAAATCGAGGATATTCCTATTATCAAAGATTTTCTTGAAGTTTTTCCCGAAGACTTACCTGGTCTTCCTCCAGTTCGGCAAGTTGAATTTTCTATTGAACTTGTACCTGGCGCAACTCCTGTGGCTAAGTCTCCTTATCGTCTTGCACCGTCGGAACTTCAAGAGTTGGCTAGTCAACTTCAAGAGCTTTCTGAAAAAGGCTTCATTCGTCCTAGTTTGTCGCCTTGGGGTGCACCTGTATTGTTTGTAAAGAAGAAATATGGAACGTTTCGAATGTGCATTGACTACCACGAACTAAACAAGCTTACCATTAAGAATCGCTACCCATTACCAAGAATTGACTATCTCTTCGACCAACTTCAAGGTGCTACTTGGTTTTCTAAAATCGATCTTCGATCTGGATATCATCAACTTCGCGTTCATAATGATGATATTCCAAAGACAGCTTTTCGTACAAGATATGGTCATTACGAGTTTATGGTTATGCCATTTGGGTTAACCAACGCACCTGCAGTTTTCATGGATCTCATGAACCGTGTTTGCAAACCCTATTTGGACAAATTCGTAATTGTTTTCATCGATGACATCTTAATCTACTCAAAGACAAAATCTGACCATGAGCAACATTTACGTCTGATTTTGGATCTTTTAAGAAAAGAACAACTGTACGCCAAATTCTCCAAATGTGAATTTTGGCTTAAGGAAGTTCAATTCTTGGGTCACATTGTTGATGAAAATGGTATTCATGTAGATCCTGCAAAAATTGAGGCTGCTAAGAATTGGAAAACCCCAACTACCCCTACCGAAATTCGTTCTTTTCTTGGCTTAGCGGGCTACTATCGGCGTTTCATATCTAATTTCTCCAAAATTGCTTTACCCCTCACTACCTTGACTCAAAAAGGTAAACCATATGAATGGGGTCCTAAGCAAGACGACGCATTTCAAAATCTAAAGCATATGTTATGCAATGCTCCTATATTGACCCTTCCTGATGGTAACAACTATTTTATGGTCTATTGTGATGCATCAAATCAAGGTCTTGGCTGTGTCCTTATGCAAAGGAGTAAGGTTATAGCTTATGCGTCACGACAACTCAAAATTCACGAAAAGAACTATACGACGCATGACCTAGAATTGGGTGCTGTCATCTTTGCTTTAAAAATTTGGAGACACTACCTTTATGGAAGCAAATGTGTCATTTTCACCGACCACAAAAGCCTTCAACGCATATTCAATCAAAAGGAACTTAACATGAGACAACGATGATGGGTTGAACTACTTAACGACTATGACTGTGAGATTCGCTACCATCCTGGTAAGGTAAATGTTGTAGCCGACGCTCTTAGTCGTAAAGGTCACGCCAATTCTATTCGACTCCAAAGCATCCAAGCTCAAAACGATATCCAGAATCGTATCCTCGAAGCACAAAATGTTTCAATCACCAAGGGTAACATGTATGATGAAATGTCATGTGGAGCTGAAAGACATTTGGAAACTAAATCAAATGGGCTGCTTTGTTTCTTGGATCGCATTTGGGTTCCAAATCGTGATAATTTGCGTACCTTCATCATGGATGAGGCACACAAGTCTCGCTACTCTATTCATCCTGAAGCAAATAAGATGTAGAAGGATCTTCGCTATCACTATTGGTGGCCAGGTATGAAAAAGGACATTGTTCTCTTTGTGGAAAAATGTCTCACTTGCTCAAAAGTGAAAGCCGAGCATCAACGACCTTCTTGTCTACTTGAACAACCAGAAATTCCTTTGTGGAAGTGGGAAAACGTAGCTATGGATTTCATTACCAAGCTCCCTCGCACTTCTAAGGGTCATGATAGTATATGGGTGATCATCGATCGTCTTACTAAATCGGCACATTTCTTACCTATTCGTGAGGATGATCGAATTGAGAAATTGGCTCGAACCTACATCAATGAAATAGTAAGCCGCCATGGCATACCTTTGAGCATTATCTAAGATCATGATGGTCGATTCATCTCATGCTTTTGGCAATCACTTCAATCAAATCTAGGTACTCAACTAGACCTTAGCACAGCTTATCATCCTCAAACTGATGGTCAATCAGAACGAACAATTCAGACCCTTGAGGATATGTTGAGGTCTTGTGTCATCGATTTCGGTGGCAATTGGGATACTCACTTACCTTTGGTCGAGTTCTCGTATAACAATAGTTATCATTCGAGCATCGATATGGCACCTTTCGAATCACTTTATGGTCGTAAGTGTCGCTCACCCATTTGTTGGAGCGATATTGGTGAAGTTCAAATCAGCGGTCCTGAGTTGATACAAGAAACTACTGACAAAATCATGCAAATTCGTAAAAACCTACTCGCTGCTAGAAGTCTTCAAAAGAGCTATGCTAATAAACAACGAAAACCCTTGGAATTCAATGTCGGCGATCTTGTACTCCTTAAGGTGTCCCCTTGGAAAGGAGTAGTCCGATTTGGGAAGAAAGGAAAGCTAGCACCACGTTATGTAGGACCGTTCAAAATTCTTGAAAGAATTGGAAAGGTGGCTTACAAGCTCGAGCTACCACAAGAGCTTAGCAACATTCATCCTACATTTCACGTGTCCAACCTCAAGAAATGCTTAGCCAATGAGAACCTCCATATTCCTCTTGATGCGAACTAACGGTGACTTAATTATGGCGTTTTCAGGTGAACGGAATGGTTGAAGGTGGATGTGATCGGATCGTTTTGCAAGGACTTGGATCAAACATATTTTGGGGTTTAATCTTTGTTTTTTTGAAACAAATTTTTTGGCGAATAACTTTAAAAGTAAATTGGTTGTTGAATGTTTATATAACATCAATCTTTTGTAAAATTTTTGTAAAGTGGAATGTTCAAAGTGTTTAATACACTTGATTGTTGAAAAATCTGGGACCTAAACTCTGTTGTTGTTTTAAAAACACGTGTCAAACGTGGGTGGATTTAGGGGCTTACAAGTTGATGACGTTTACGTTGATGAGTCGATGCACTTTGTGGAGAAACCTGTGGAGATCATGGACCGTGGAGAGAAAAAGCTCAAACGCAGCCGAATACCAATAGTCAAGGTTCGATGGGAATCTAAGCGTGGACCTGAATTTACCTGGGAACGAGAGGATCAAATGAAGCTTAAATATCCACAACTCTTCACAGATACACGAGTCGACCATAACATAAGTTGAATTTCGGGACGAAATTCTTCTAACTAGGGGAGACTCTGACATTCGTCAACTTTAAGGTTTGACATAACTTAACACCGTTAATATATTTAAAGTTGACTACGATTAACTGTCATACACTTAATAGTTTAAAATTTATTTTAAATCTAGCAAAGTGTATTTCTTTTTAAATAATTTTGCATTTTAAATTCTACTTTGCAATAAACTATTCCAAAACGAACATCTGTGATAGCTCGGTCAATGAATTTAACCAAGGTGTTTGTTTTAGCTTAAAATGATATGAAAAGTGAAGAACTCAAATTAACGAAGAAAAACAGTAAATTAAAACTATTAACCGGTATATTTACAGACAACAGATTATATATGTGTTTTACCCGGTTAAAACTAACACAATGAACCAAATATCATCTAAAATAACTATTATTAATTAAAACTTGATTATTTTAGTAGGTTTCAATATTTAATAATTTTTCGGCTAAAAATCGGTTATAAAATAATTATCCGGTACAAGATTTAACCACCATAATACTCAGAATATACCAGTTTTAACCTACGAAAACTCAACTTGTAAGCCATGAGGGGCACTTGTCAAGCATGCATATAGTAATCATTTTAGAGAATATCTTGAAAGATTATATATCTCTAACATTTGCATGTCATCATTTACCCACCATCTTCAACACACCACCTCTTCCTTCCTCCTCTCTCCTACGTACACCATCACCACCACCCAATTTTCCACCATTTTCAAACCTTCAAGTATCTTCTCCTTCTTCTTCGTCAAGTTCTTGGTGATTATTGGTGTTCTTGAGAAGATTTGGTGCAAGAACAAACACACTTTACTTCTTTGATCTTCATCACTAAGGTATAACATCTATCTTCATTTGTATTCTTCACCAAACTTTAAAGAAATGAAACCAAGAATATGTTTTTTTAAAAAGAATAAAAATGATTTTAGGTGTGTGTGTGTGTGAAAAGGTGTGTGTGTATGTCGTACTATATATATAGATGTATATGTTTGTATGCATAATTATCTATGATGGATCCATGCAAGTATATATATATATATATATATCTATATATATATATATATCTGTGTGTGTGTATGATTATTGCATGCATATGCATATGGATGATCAATTTATTTTGAGTATATGAAAACATACATTTATGAAATTCAGGCAGAAAGTTTAACACAACTTCAACAAGTTATAAAATGGAAATGACAGCTCCAAAATGAATAAAATCACATTCCATAACTAAGTTCATTGTGTTAGCTTTCCATGAACTACTTAATCAGCTTCTAACTCGACCAAATGATAGTCCAAACAGCCTTTACAAGATCAGTGCGCGGATTTGTACCCCCTGACTTGTGCAGCTGTTTTGACTTACTTAAGATCCGAATCATAAAACCTTTTATAAATACAAGTTGTTCATAATATGTTAAAATGATAGACTGGAGAGTTTCATAATCTAAATCATAGTTTTACTATGTAAAAAATGAATCCGAACTCACTATACTAAATCTGTCAAAACAGAAACTTTAAAGACTTATACTTGTGTGACTGTTTTGACCCATTTTCAAGCAAAATCACGAAAGGTTTTCTAAATGAAAGTTGTTCAAAACACCTTAAAATAATGGTCTATAAAGTTACACAATTTTATTGCAACGATTGCTATTTTTAAAGTCAATCCGAACAAGCCGGACAGAATATGTCTAAAAACAGTTTTATAAACTTTAACATTTCTACATATATATTAATTATTTTCACATGTATAAAAATGTAAATATGACATACACACACTTGAAAGATGTGATATATGTAAATATGTTTATATATATTGAAATAATTAGTAGGTATTGACGTATTAAACAAAATGGTAATATTCCAAAAATACGTCGTTATAATGTCAAAATTTTCTAAAATCCCGACACTTAGTATTTTCAAGGTATTATAACAAATACGTAAATATAAGTTCAAAGCATAATTATTTTAAGAAATTCCGAAACTTAAATTTACCAAATATACAAAAAGCACGACAACAATATACGACAACACGAACCACGTTAAGTACAAAAACTCAAAAGAAATCTATAATGTTGTAGGTGCCTAATACGGTACCAGTTTGGACAACATCCCGATTTCTGTTTCCAACTCCGTTTGCAAGGTGAGTTACATAGCCCCCTTTTTTTTTACTTTTGCTTACAAAATCATCGGGGCTGGAACATGTTTAATTTTGAACTATTTTCTGCAATTCAAACTTGTATCTATGTGGATTTGAGCTATATGTCCCAAACTACCATCTTAACTATACTTAGCTTGTGCATTGATCATTAACTTGTGAAAGCCAGACTGTTGTGATGATAGATCTATTGAACTGACCACTCCACCCAGTTGGTGATAACACCGTACTTAACTATTTTGAGGATAGTATGGAGTACTATGCCTAACTAGGTTAACTAAGGGTTGATCTGCAATAGTTACATGTGTATGTTTCCACATATCGCCTTATATCACTATGTTACATATGAATTGCAAAGCTTATCTTTTTGAACTGTTAACTTTTGGTGTCAAAACCTATGTTTCTCACCAACTATTTATAGTTGACCTTTGAATCTAAACATGTTTCAGGTACAAACTAGTGAAGCTATGAGGATCATGTAGGGCTTTTGGACTTAGAATAATCTTTGAACTATGAACTTGTTTATGTTATGTTATGTTTTTGAACTACTTGTATGTCACTTAATTTGGAATGTAATAAATATTCAAGTTTAATAGTCGATCATGAGCTTTTGAACAGTCGCCGTCGCGCCCCGACGTTATTCCGCCATCGGTTGGGGTGTTGCAGTTTAATAGTTTAAAAATAGCTTTAGCAAACCTCTTTCGGTAACAACCTTAATCTCATTAACATCACCTGTAATATCCAATTCGGTATGCTTATTTATAGGCATATGTAGGGTCGAATTTACCGCCCACCCAGCCAACATCCCACCACATACTAAATCACATATGACAATGTTGTTAATGGTAATTAAGTGTTTTACCTACAATCCCAATCCCGTCTTCGTCATAGCTTTTGCATGCTGTTTTAAAAGTTTACAAGTTTGTAGCATTCACGTAGATTAGCTTTAAAGTATGTTGCACAAAGATAATTGTTTCACAAATCATAGTTTAGCTTTCACCAATCTCATGCATGGGTACAAGCTTTGCTCTAGCATAGTTTAGCATTTACGTAGCCCACGACCAGATACAAGCTTTGCTCTAGCATAGTTTAGCCATTACGTATCTCATGAATTGGTTTCAGCTTAGCATCCGAATAGTTTAGCGTTTACGTATCTCATATATGCAGATACAAGCCTTGCTCTAGCATAGTTTGGTATTTACATGTCTCACATATGGACACAAGTTGTGCACACACATAGTTTAGCATTTACATATCTCATATATGCAGATACAAGCCTTGCTCTAGCATAGTTTGGCATTTACGTATCTCATATATAGATAAAAGCTTAGCATTTGCATAGTTTAGGCTTTCACGTATCTCATGCATAATTACCAGCTTGCAATAGCATAGTTTGGCATTTACGTATCTCATGCATAGATACAAGCTTAGCAATCAGCATATAATCATAGCTTTTAGCATTTAGCATCTAGTATTAGCATATAGTTTGGGCATATAGTTCATCACATTCACATTCGCATATGATTCAACATGTAACTTGTAGCAGTAGCATGTAGTATGAGCTTTTAGTTTAGCATGCAGCTTATAGCATTTGCAATAGTATGTAGTTTGAGCATAAAGTTCATAGCATGAGCACATAGTTTGAGCATGTAGCATGTAGCATTAGCATTAGCATTATGTCAAAGTCTTAGATTCTAGTTTGCAAGACAAATGTAACAAGCATAAGTATTAGTATTTGAATAAGTGTAAAAGCATTTATAAAACATTTCAATACTTGTTTGAAAATGTATAACATGCTTCTCAGTCCCGAGGTAAAACAAATATGTTTGAAAAGGGACAAATGAACTCACCTTATTGTTGATGTGGTTGACTAAGTAGGAACAAGAATGCACGCGCTCGTTGTTGTGTTTGTTGTTGTATTCACGCTCCTGTATTGATTTCATGTTATTGTAACTTATAAGTATAAGTTGTAATGATTTGTGAGCGTGTAAGTGCTAGTGTTAGCCCTAAAGTTGGCTAACACCTAGTGGTGTTGGTCATCATTCGGCCTCATTTGCTAATTAAAGATTGTACTCCCACTTAAGCACTTAAGTTGTTATTATTACAAGCCATTATATTATATGTTTAGCTTTAAATCCTTATTGCATTCTCAACACTTTATCATTGTGTACTATTTGTTTTTAGTATGAGACTTAGTATGTAACCCCTCAATCCCATCACCCTTGTAGTTTTCTTTTGCATATTACATGCATATTATCGGTTGAAATAGATTTCATGTGTTTATTCCAAATTAACATATGTGGGCCAATTTGTAGCTTCTGGGCTGAATGATAAACTCGTCCAAAAGCAATATGGGCCGATTCAATGGGCCTTTGGCCTAATGAACTCTCGTAGCTTACTAATCCGATTGGGCCGAAGGGGTGTAAGTGGGCTGGTTGGTTGGGCCGAAGGCTTACTAGTCGAATGAAAGGTGGCTAACCAAAAGTCTGGGCCTAATGCATAAGGGTGGGCCAAATAAGTTGTCCTAAACAAATCAAAATATTGCATTGCAATTCCAAGTCTAACACCACACTGGTTTGGTCAATTTCACACTCAACAGCAAAGAGATCAGCGAACCTATTCTCGGTAACCCTAGGTTCGGTTCAATTTCAGCGAACCTTGGGTTCTCTTGGCCAGAGGTTCTGCCCTATTAGGGTTCGTCTGCAGTAGGTTCGGCGATGGTGGTAGGTTCGCTTGAAGAGGGTTCGTGGGTCCTTAGGTTCGGGCATCAGGGTTCGTAGCATGGGTTCGGGACTTGTATGCAAGGTTCGGGCTGTTGAGTTTACACTATGCCGAGGTTCAGCCATGGTAATGGTTCGTGAAGCAGATGGGTTCGTCCTCCTGAGGTTCGTGGCTTCCATGCACACTTGGACAAGAAAAGGTTCGTGGCTCACAAAAAGGGTTCGGCAAAGGAAGGTTCGTGGCCTCCTCTTGTGGTTCGAGCAGTAGGTTCGCAGCTTAGCCCTGAGTTCGGTGATAAGGATGCGTGTCCAGGCTAGGTTCGAGGCTGCATGGTTCGTCCATGCAAGCAAGGTTCGGCCATTGCCCAGTTCGACGCTGGTTCGTCTGTCACGAACCAACGTGTTCTTCATCATCATTCTCGAGACCATGCTGCTCCAAGTTGTTCCTAGCCTAAGGTAGTGTAGTGGCAGGTCCTAGAAGATGTGGGGTTCGACAGGTTGGCTAGAACCGGCCAAAGTGATGGGTCCACTAAAAGGGGTAGAGAAAACCCTAGTTTTCATGAAATTCATGGCTTCATACCTCGAGTTTGGCTGGATAACTCCTTAGATCGGTTGTACTTCTAGGTAGAGGATGTTGAGAGCTTCGTGTGGACGCCACAAACGTCCGATTTTGTCAAGAAACGACTAAGTTATGAGGATTTGAAGGTGTTTTTCTAGAGAGAGGAAATAGGTTCGGGAATGGTTGTTTAGAGAGAGAGAAATATGAAATAAATGAGGTGAAATGCCTCATTTGGTGTTTATATACCCCGCGGGTATTCGGGTTCGTTTCGGTTGCTCGATCCTCGTTTTCGTCGTGTTTCCGGCACGTTACGCGCGTGTTTTATAAATTAAGTAAAAGAATTTATTTCCAAATATTAGGAAAGTGGTTATTCCTAGTAAATCTTTTAAGTTAACTATTCTTGAATTATTTATCGTAATTTATCATTTTAAACGTTTCGTTAACTAGCGTCACCATTGCGCGTGTTCTATGTATTTTAAATAAAATGAATTTATTTTTAAAGTCTTAAAAGATTGTGATTCCTAATAAATGTTTAATATTTAATTTTCTTAAATTATTATCTATCGTTTCTTTATTCATTTTCGTTTCGTCAGAACGTGTCACCTACGCACGTATTCGTTCGAATCGTCACCCTAACGAACACTACGTTGGTTTCACTTTCTGATTCTTGTTTTCTACTTTTCAGTTATCGTTTCAAAACATTAAACTTTCCGATTTATTCGTACAGATCGTCACCTATACGAATAATTCGTCGGTTTAGCATTCTGCAACGACATCTGTTAGAGTTTTGTTTTGTTTAACCTCGCATACGTTTATACATAATAGCATTAAATCAAGCATCTATGTGTCAGTTCAGTGTTGTCTGATGTGTTTCTGACTGTTAAACCATGAGGTTTAAATCAAATTTCAGAACAATAGCATAATAGTTTAGTGTCAAGCATCAAATATCAATAGCATATACATAGTTCACGTAGTTTGTACCTGAGTTACTGTGCAAGTTACTGTAGAGATCACTGTTCCGGTAACGCTTCCGGAACTGATGTTACATTAACTTAAAATATATCTAATGTTAAAAACAAGAAAGTCAATCTAAATTATACCTGATTGGTATCCTAAAACACTTTATCATGATGGCCCCCGTCGACATAATAATGCCCGCTATTTTGTGGTTCTGAATATACATCATTTTCTTCATGTCTGTATGAAGGCTGACTTTCACATCCAAATTCTTGTTGGTTTTCGTAATTGTAAAAAGATTCAACGCAAGGATCCTCATTTAAATCGGGAATCCTATTAGCGTTGTATGATTGAAAGTTGGGTTCCTCGTTTAAATCAGGCAGCTCTTGAGGTCTACTGTCACCATGATAAGATCGACCGACAGAATCATGTTCTACCTTGTCGTCTCCAAAGAAAAAGTTAACATCCCAAAATGACATTATGTGAATAGAATAAACAACCAAAAGAATTCAAATATAGAATTCGTAAGAATAAAAACGCGAATGAAATCGAAACATTCGTTTGTTCAATATATATATAATTTATGGAATCTTACGTCGTTTCGTTATTTGCACGAGATTTCAATTTCAAAATTTTTAAGCGTGTCGTATAACACTATACGTGACGTATAAGGCCAATTATTGTCTTTTATACGCCACGTACAGTGCTCTACGTGGCGTATAGCTTTTTCAGCATGTCAGGGACCAGACTGCTTATCCATATTATTGTCTCTTATACGCCACGTAGAGTACTCTACGTGGCGTACAACATCCCATCATTGTGCAAAGGTGTCAGTGTTGTGTGTACGATGTTTTGTACGTGGCGTATTGTATTCTATGTGTCGTACAACACTCAATCATTTCCTAGAATGTCAGTGCGAATGTTGTTGTACGTGGCGTAGGGATCTATACGACACGTACAAAGGGTGTGAAAATATAGAATTGGGTGTGAGTTTAACACAACCCTAAATTTAATATAGGTTATTGGTATTAGTGCATCAATTTACTAATTATACTCGATCTCTTTTTTTACTTTTTAATGTTAAAAAATATCTAAAAAATATGTGCAAGTAAAGTTATATAATTACGATATGATTAATTTGAACAAATTATGATATATAAATGATAGGATCATGGATAAATATTAGCACTTTTAATATAATGTTTTTAAAAGAGTAATTTGCACTTTTCGTCCTTTATGTTTACACAAAATTTAGAGATAGTACTTTATGTTTCAAAATGTCAAAATCAGTCCCTTAAGTTTTCAAATGTTGTAAACTCAGTCCTTTCTTCGTTAACACCGTTAAGTACTAACAGAATAGGGACATAAATGTCAAAAAAAATCATATAATTAATTGAATAAATTTCACTTTTGATTCTTTATATTTACATAAATTTTCAGATATGTTCCTTTATTCTGTTAGTTCTTACGTTAACGGATAAAGGACTGAGTTTGCAAAATTTGAAAACTTAAAGGACTGATTTGATGTCACACCCCGAGCCGGCGGGGTTGGATCGAAGTCCCCGTCGGGCGGAAGGTTCCCGGGGCGTGATATCGTGGGTGATAATCATGATGATCAGATTGTTTACATAGCATCAATGTTTAAGAATAACTAAAGCACAATCAAATGATAACTAGGATTACAAAGTTAAATTACATTGTCAATGTTCTGCAATTTAACTAGGTAAACCTATCAAAAGAATATCATGTTTATATCTTGTATCTGTTCAAGATATCAAAAGTGTATCGCATCCGTAGCAAAACATGTGCTTCTCCAAAATTCTACTAGGTCTGCTAACTGGCATCCTAGTATGCAATCCGACAGATTAAGCCTACTACTGTGCATTACCTGAGAAAGCATGTAAGAAAAACAAAGTCAACACAAAGGTTGGTGAGTTCATGTAGTTTTAGTATTTGTAAAATAGCTTTTGCAAACCTCCTAGGTAAAACCTTAACCTCATTAACAACACCTGTATCATCCAACTCGGTATGCTTATATATAGGGCATACCCCTGAGTCGAGCGTACGACCCGCCCAGACGCCGTCCCACCACATATTAAGTCGCATAGGACATTGTTGTTAACGATAGTTAAGCAGTTTACCTACCGTTCGATTCATCCTTCATCATAGCTCTAGTTTACTGTTTTCAAGTTCACAAGTCTATAGCATTCGTATGTAATAGCTTCAGTCAGTTTTGCAAGCATCGTGTTTAATAGTTTATGATATTGACCCAAAAGCATCCATGCATCCCCTAGGTAACAACCTTAATCTCATTAACACCACCTGTATCATCCAACTCGGTATGCTTATATATAGGGCATACCCCTGAGTCGAGCCTACGACCCGCCCATACGCCGTCCCACCACATACTAAGTCGCATAGGACATTGCTGTTAATGATAATTAAGCGTCTTACCTACCCTCCTTTTTGTTTATAGCTTTAGCATTATGTTTAAGTTTATAGCATGAGTGAACATTGAGGAATCACTGTATGGCAAGCACTGAGAGGCCATAAGTCTACCCCTCAAGTCCCGATTATAAAGGTCACCCTATGGCAAGCACTGAGAGACCATAATAGGTGCCTTCTAGTCCTGACTGTGAAGAACACATGAAGGCAAGCACTGAGAGACCAACTATTGTTCTTCAAGTCCCGACTAGGAAGAACACATGAAGGCAAGCAAGGAGAGACCAACTATTGTTCTTCCATAGCCAATAGTTTTAGCATCCAAATAGTTTCACAACCGGTAAGGCAAGCACTGAGAGGCCAAACCGTTGCTTTTGCATGACAAGTTTATAGCTTTCAAAGTTTAACAACCGGAGAGGCAAGCACTGCGAGGCCAAACCGTTGCTTTTGCATAACAAGTTTATTGCTTTCAAAGTTTAACAACCGGAGAGGCAAGCACTGAGAGGCCAAACCGTTGCTTTTTCATGACAAGTTTATAGCTTTTAAAGTTTAACAACTGGAGAGGCAAGCACTGAGAGGCCAAACCGTTGCTTTTGCATAACAAGTTTATAGCTTTAAGTTTAACAACCGGAGAGGCAAGCACTGAGAGGCCAAACCGTTGCTTTTGCATACTAAGTTTATAGCATTCAAAGTTTATAGCATTATGAGCACTCCAAGCATTTCGAGCATTTAAGCATGATAAGCATATGGTATTTGCATTATAGCATCAGCACTTGGCATTAGTATATATAGCATTAAGCATCTAGTTTATGAATATAGATTATAGCATAAGCATTACGAGTATAGTTTAAGAATATAGTTTATAGAATAAGCATTACGAGTATGGTTTAAGAATATAGTTTATAGCATAAGCTTTACGATTATAGTTTAAGAATATAGTTTATAACATAAGCATCGAGTGTATAGTTTAAGAATATAGTTTATAGCGTAAGCATCAAGGGTGGCGTTTAAGAATATAGCTTAGAGCATTAGTATAAAGAGCATAGTTTAAGAATATAATTTATAGCATAAGCTTTAAGGATATAGTTTAAGAATATAGTTTATAACATAGGCATTACGCACTTAGTTTAAGCATCAAGTGTATAAATTAAGCTTCTAGTTTGCAACATAAGCATCAATCACCAAGTTTAAGCATATTGTGGTAGCATAAGCATCAAGTCTCATAAGCATCCAACATATGTTTTCAAGCCTCAAGTTTAAAGTATAAGTTTCAAGTCTATTGCTTTTCAAAGTATTCTAAGTTCTAGCATAAGTTTCAACATAAGTATCATGTTTATGTTTAAAGCATTAAATAACATTTCAAGAGTTTTATGAAAATGTTTAACATGCTTCTCAGTCCCGAAGTAAAACAAATAAATTTGAAAAGGGACAAATGAACTCACCTTAGGTCCGAAGTGATTGACTAAATAAAAAAGAAAATGCACGCTCTCTTTGTTTGCACTTGTTGTGGAATTCAAGCTCCTGTATTGATTTCATAATGTTGTAAATTATAAGTATGTGTTGTATTGATTCGTGTGCTTGTAAGTGTTAGTCCTAAAGTGGACTAACACTTATGAATCTTGTTTATTCTCCGGCCCATTTTGTCATATTATATAAAAGGACATTGATTTCCTTTTTATGATTTAAGAATTTTTCCCAACTTAGAGTTTTGTTTAAAGGTTAAAACCTTCAACCCTAACTTTAAGTATTTTCATGTATTTTCATAACGTGTTATCACTAACTTTCAAAATACCCCAACAATAACTTAACATTTGGTTTCATCATTTGTTGTTAATTGTTGGGCCGGACAACCCATGGGATCCCATTATGCATAAGTGGGCCTAACATGTGTATGTGTATGGGCCGACTAAGTGCAATGGACCCAAATCCGATTCTAATGGGCCGGTTGGATAATCACATGACCGGTTACTTGGATTTAATCCAATTGAGAAGTTTGAGCCATGATGGGCCGAATAACAAAGGTTGGGCCGAAGTAAAGATGGGTTTGTCTCAACATTAGTCAAGTGGGCCGATAACCCCTTTTTGGGCCGAATGGAATAGATTCTGGGCCGAAACAGGAAAATCCTTGGGCCATGTAATTCCGGTTGGGCTGTAGCATTTCAATGGGCCGAATTAAGGTGCGGGGCCAACCAACTACATTTGGGCCGAAGACATGGGCTAATTAATTGGGCCAAGTAGATGCTATTGGGCCAAATTATAAGAACTGGACTAATAAACTCGTTATTGGGCTCAAACGATTAAGGTGAGACGTAGCAAGTATGTTGGGCAGGTGTGTTCTATGCTGGGCCATTTGATGTGGGCTGCGAACTGGATGGCCTGGGCTTTATGTTGGGCCGGGAAAGAATTGGGCCGGCTGGTTATCTTGGGCCGAGACATAAGGTAAGTGGGCCGAAAGAATAGGCTGTTGGGCCTGTTAACGAAATGGGTTTAATCTAATTAATTGTTACTGGGCCAAGGAGGTTTCTGTTGGGCCAAGACTTAAGCAGTTGGTTTTGTCTGGTCATCAATTCGAACAACAAATTCCCAAGGCAGCGAACCCTGGGGGACCGACTATCATGGGTTCGGCAAGGTGCCCCACTGGTTCGGCTAGAGTCTGTCACGAAGGGTTCGTCGGACATGGAATAAGGTTCGGCTATATGATGGCCATGCAGGTTCGTCGATGGTTCGTTCCAAGTGATAGAAGGTTCGTGACCAGATAAGTAGTTCGTCGAGAAGCACGGTTCGTGAATGATGATGGAAGGTTCGCCAGTAGCAAGCGGGTTCGCACCTGGTTCGTTCATGGGTGGGTTCGTGAGCCTCAACAAGGTTCGGCTCCCTGCACAACGAAAATCACGAACCTGGTTCTCTTCCATCATCATCCTCATCATCGGTTTGATAGTTTAGAAGATTGTTTATACAGTGGTGTCATGCATCTTGTGGTTCTCGAAGGAATAGTGATCGTGGTTAGACTCTAGGTCCGGTTAACACACATGGACTCACAACACCCACGAAAAACCCTATTTTTCAGCCTCTTTAAGGTCGAATACCTCGAAATCAGCTGGCTAACTTTGTAGATCCATTGTACTTCCTTGTAGAGGGCTTCAAGAGCTTCGTATAGGCGCAAGAATCATTCGATTTCGTTAAGAAATGAGTGAGTTATGAAGCTTCAAAGGTTGTTAATGGTGATTTTTTTTTGTTGGTGGGGAGAGAGGTGAACGGGAGAGATAGTAGAGAGAGAAAGATCATGTAAAAATTATGAGGGAATCACCTCATTTGGGGTATATATACCCCGTGGGTGTTCGGGTTCGTTTCGGTTGCTCGGTTAGTAATTTCGTCGCGTATCCGGCACGTTACGCGCGTTTTTCGTAAATAAAATAAAATGAGTTTATTTTAACGACTCGTATGTTATTTATTTCTAGAAATTATTTTAAATTTAGTTGCGTTTATTTATCTTTTCGAATTAAATTATTTTTACGCTTTTCGTTATTTCTTCGTGATTTAATAAAAATAGTTCAGTTTATTTATTTTATGATGAGTTTCAAAATTGTAAAATAGGAAATATTTTATTTCCTTAAAATTATGATCGTTCGTGTCTTCATTCGTTTTCGTTTTCGTTTCGTCAGATCGCGTCGCCATCGCGCGTATTCGTTCGAATCGTCATTCGAACGAACACGTCGATGGTTTGGCTTTCTGATTCTTGTTTTCTACTGTTAAATCATTATTTCCGAACGTTAAACTATCAGAATCGTTCGTATAGATCGTCACCTATACGAATAACTCGTTGGTTTAGCATTCGGCAATAATAAGTGTTAGGGTTTTGTTTTGTTCAACCTCACATACGTTTACACCAAATAATATCGCATCAAATATTTATGTTTCAACACTGTGTTGTCTGACATGTTTTCTGACTGTTAAATCCTAAGATTCCATTCAGATTCAGACAATCGTTTAATAGTTTCATGTTAATCAAATGCATCAATAGTCTAAACATAGTTTCACGAAATGTGTACCTGAGTTACTGTACAAGTTACTGTACAGTTTACTGTACAGTTTACTGTTCCGGTAATGATTCCGGCACAGATGTTACAGTCTCCCCTTGTTAAAGAAATTTCGTCCCGAAATTTAAAATTATTATCGGGTACTACTCTTTCTATATCAATGGGAAAACTTTGATTGGTGTGATATCCCTATGCTCCCAGATTAACTCAAAGTCGCGTTTGGGATTTCCTACGTATAGCCTCAAAGTTTTACTAGTCTTATTGCTCATAGTTGTCTTATTGTTATTGCTTGCTTAATCTCTGTGTGTCTCTGACACATCATTGTTCGAACTAACCGATGCTATGAGCATCAGCTGTTACACCACTTTAGTGTTAGTTATGGATTCCTACGTATGTTATGTGCATTAACCAAGGATTCTCTCATAGTTTCTATCGCAACGAAAGAATTCCTAAGTTCTATAGAATACTCATGCGATTACACTAATAAGAATAAGATAACTTTCTTATTCATACTAGTGTCAGAATAAAATGAAGTATTACAAGTGAGGAGATGCTACATACCAGTACCCGTTGCCGGGTCTTGGCGTGCTGCAGCGGCTCCAATCATAAATGCCCTCCCACGAGGTGCGGGTGCTCCTTGTTGTACCCTCTTCGGGCAGTCCCTGGAGAAATGACCTGGTTCTCCACAGTTATAGCATCCCCGCTGGTTATTGTTAAGATTGCCAGGATTTTGTGGCGGATGCATTGCTACCGCAGCATTCTTTACAGCTTGTGTGGCCGGAGCACGGCATTGTTGAGTCCGGTGACCTAGTCGGCCACAGTTGTTGCATTGCCTGCATGGCACCGTAGTAGGATGATGAAATCTGCAGTGTATGCACTGAGGATGCATTCCCACATAGTTTTTGGGTGCAGGGTTGACAAGTACTATAGGGGCTTGTCTCAGAGGTGTAGCCACTGCATAGTTTCCGATGACCTTTTGCTTCTTTGTTTGATGTTGTTCGGGCTTCTTTCTTGCTGCTTCCTTGGATTTCCCTGTGTCATCTTTCAGAACTCCAGACTTCACCATTACTCCAGTAAGTTTAGCTGAAAGAGCAATGGCTGACTCCAAAGTAGCAGGATTTGCAGCCAGCACAATACTCTGTATGCAGGAGGGTAATCCAGCTACATATCTGTCAATCAACTTTTCCAAAGTTGGTACCATCTCTGGCACCAAAGCTACCAGTTCGTGGTAGCGGGTGGTGAATGTCATATGGTTGGCTCCCTTCATCACGTGGTTCGAGAGCTCAATCTCTAGTTGCTGCAGTTCATGTTTTGGACAGAATTCGTTCCTCAGAAGAAGTTTGAACTCCGCCCAAGGCATTGTCATTGCTTCATCCCTTCCTCGGGCTCTGATTTGTGCGTTCCACCATGTTAAAGCCCGTTTGCTGAAAGATCCAGCTGCATAGCGCACTTTGTGATGTTCCGGACAACTACTTATGTCCAGGGTGTTCTCCATTTTCTCTAGCCATTGGATTAGTCCGACAGCGCCCTCGACTCCAGTAAAGCTAGGTGGTTTGCATCCTACAAAGGACTTGTAGGAGCAGTCTGAGGTGTGGCTAGTGTTTCCACTAGCTTCCCCTGTGGTATGTCCCGAGTTGTTGCCATGTCCTTGAATCCTATTAATCATCTCTGGGATAACATCTTTCAGTTGACTTGTCAATTGAGTGCTCAGAAGTGTCGCCAAGGCGATAGTGGCAGGATCCAGTGTCTGAGCATTGATTGAACCTGGTGGCGGAGAGTGTGGAGGAGGTGGAGGAGGAGGTGGCGGTGGTGAATCTGCAGGTGAAGGTGTCGAAGAGTGTGGTGCAGAAGTCTGTGTAGTAGGCACCGGAGTCGGTTGTTTTCTAGGTGGCATTCTGATCATAACCAAAGGAATTTGGTTAGTGCAATGATCGAATGCAGAAAACAAAATGCAAACTTAAGTCTTAAATTCTCTACATGTGGGTCCCTAAGTTATAGTCTAGGTCAAACCGTTTATGTAATGACCTATTATTCTCTATAACCTTGTGCTCTGATACCAATCTGTCACACCCCGAGCCGGCGGGGTTGGATCAAAGTCCCCGTCGGGCGGAAGGTTCCCGGGGCGTGATATCGTGGGTGATAATCATGATGATCAGATTGTTTACATAGCATCAATGTTTAAGAATAACTAAAGCACAATCAAATGATAACTAGGATTACAAAGTTAAATTACATTGTCAATGTTCTGCAATTTAACTAGGTAAACCTATCAAAAGAATATCATGTTTATATCTTGTATCTGTTCAAGATATCAAAAGTGTATCGCATCCGTAGCAAAATATGTGCTTCTCCAAAAGTCTACTAGGTCTGCTAACTGGCATCCTAGTATGCAATACGACAGATTAAGCCTACTCATGTGCATTACCTGAGAAAGCATGTAAGAAAAACAAAGTCAACACAAAGGTTGGTGAGTTCATGTAGTTTTAGTATTTGTAAAATAGCTTTTGCAAACCTCCTAGGTAAAA
Source organism: Mikania micrantha (assembly GCA_009363875.1). Taxonomy (NCBI): domain Eukaryota; kingdom Viridiplantae; phylum Streptophyta; class Magnoliopsida; order Asterales; family Asteraceae; genus Mikania; species Mikania micrantha. The sequence continues at coordinate 48,854,021 of CM018698.1, forward strand.
CCTTAACCTCATTAACAACACCTGTATCATCCAACTCGGTATGCTTATATATAGGGCATACCCCTGAGTCGAGCCTACGACCCGCCCAGACGCCGTCCCACCACATACTAAGTCGCATAGGACATTGTTGTTAACGATAGTTAAGCACTTTACCTACCGTTCGATTCATCCTTCATCATAGCTCTAGTTTACTGTTTTCAAGTTCACAAGTCTATAGCATTCGTATGTAATAGCTTCAGTCAGTTTAGCAAGCATCGTGTTTAATAGTTTATGATATTGACCCAAAAGCATCCATGCATCCCCTAGGTAACAACCTTAATCTCATTAACACCACCTGTATCATCCAACTCGGTATGCTTATATATAGGGCATACCCCTGAGTCGAGCCTACGACCCGCCCAGACGCCGTCCCATCACATACTAAGTCGCATAGGACATTGCTGTTAATGATAATTAAGCGTCTTACCTACCCTCCTTTTCGTTTATAGCTTTAGCATTATGTTTAAGTTTATAGCATGAGTGAACATTGAGGAATCACTGTATGGCAAGCACTGAGAGGCCATAAGTCTATCCCTCAAGTCCCGACTATAAAGGTCACCCTATGGCAAGCACTGAGAGACCATAATAGGTGCCTTCTAGTCCTGACTGTGAAGAACACATGAAGGCAAGCACTGAGAGACCAACTATTGTTCTTCAAGTCCCGACTAGGAAGAACACATGAAGGCAAGCAAAGAGAGACCAACTATTGTTATTCCATAGCCAATAGTTTTAGCATCCAAATAGTTTCACAACCGGTAAGGCAAGCACTGAGAGGCCAAACCGTTGCTTTTGCATGACAAGTTTATAGCTTTCAAAGTTTAACAACCGGAGAGGCAAGCACTGCGAGGCCAAACCATTGCTTTTGCATAACAAGTTTATAGCTTTCAAAGTTTAACAACTGGAGAGGCAAGAACTGAGAGGCCAAACCGTTGCTTTTTCATGACAAGTTTATAGCTTTTAAAGTTTAAAAACCGGAGAGGCAAGCACTGAGAGGCCAAACCGTTGCTTTTGCATAACAAGTTTATAGCTTTAAGTTTAACAACCGGAGAGGCAAGCACTGAGAGGCCAAACCGTTGCTTTTGCATACTAAGTTTATAGCATTCAAAGTTTATAGCATTATGAGCACTCCAAGCATTTCGAGCATTTAAGCATGATAAGCATATGGTATTTGCATTATAGCATCAGCACTTGGCATTAGTATATATAGCATTAAGCATCTAGTTTATGAATATAGATTATAGCATAAGCATTACGAGTATAGTTTAAGAATATAGTTTATAGAATAAGCATTACGAGTATGGTTTAAGAATATAGTTTATAGCATAAGCTTTACGATTATAGTTTAAGAATATAGTTTATAACATAAGCATCGAGTGTGTAGTTTAAGAATATAGTTTATAGCGTAAGCATCAAGGGTGGCGTTTAAGAATATAGCTTAGAGCATAAGTATAAAGAGCATAGTTTAAGAATATAGTTTATAGCATAAGCTTTAAGGATATAGTTTAAGAATATAGTTTATAACATAGGCATTACGCACTTAGTTTAAGCATCAAGTGTATAAATTAAGCTTCTAGTTTGCAACATAAGCATCAATCACCAAGTTTAAGCATATTGTGGTAGCATAAGCATCAAGTCTCATAAGCATCCAACATATGTTTTCAAGCCTCAAGTTTAAAGTATAAGTTTCAAGTCTATTGCTTTTCAAAGTATTCTAAGTTCTAGCATAAGTTTCAACATAAGTATCATGTTTATGTTTAAAGCATTAAATAACATTTCAAGAGTTTTATGAAAATGTTTAACATGCTTCTCAGTCCCGATGTAGAACAAATAAATTTGAAAAGGGACAAATGAACTCACCTTAGGTCCGAAGTGATTGACTAAATAAAAAAGAAAATGCACGCTCTCTTTGTTTGCACTTGTTGTGGAATTCAAGCTCCTGTATTGATTTCATAATGTTGTAAATTATAAGTATGTGTTGTATTGATTCGTGTGCTTGTAAGTGTTAGTCCTAAAGTGGACTAACACTTATGAATCTTGTTTATTCTCCGGCCCATTTTGTCATATTATATAAAAGGACATTGATTTCCTTTTTATGATTTAAGAATTTTTCCCAACTTAGAGTTTTGTTTAAAGGTTAAAACCTTCAACCCTAACTTTAAGTATTTTCATGTATTTTCATAACGTGTTATCACTAACTTTCAAAATACCCCAACAATAACTTAACATTTGGTTTCATCATTTGTTGTTAATTGTTGGGCCGGACAACCCATGGGATCCCATTATGCATAAGTGGGCCTAACATGTGTATGTGTATGGGCCGACTAAGTGCAATGGACCCAAATCCGATTCTAATGGGCCGGTTGGATAATCACATGACCGGTTACTTGGATTTAATCCAATTGAGAGGTTTGAGCCATGATGGGCCGAATAACAAAGGTTGGGCCGAAGTAAAGATGGGTTTGTCTCAACATTAGTCAAGTGGGCCGATAACCCCTTTTTGGGCCGAATGGAATAGATTCTGGGCCGAAACAGGAAAATCCTTGGGCCATGTAATTCCGGTTGGGCTGTAGCATTTCAATGGGCCGAATTAAGGTGCGGGGCCAACCAACTACATTTGGGCCGAAGACATGGGCTAATTAATTGGGCCAAGTAGATGCTATTGGGCCAAATTATAAGAACTGGACTAATAAACTCGTTATTGGGCTCAAACGATTAAGGTGAGCCGTAGCAAGTATGTTGGGCAGGTGTGTTCTATGCTGGGCCATTTGATGTGGCTGCGAACTGGATGGCCTGGGCTTTATGTTGGGCCGGGAAAGAATTGGGCCGGCTGGTTATCTTGGGCCGAGACAGAATGTAAGTGAGCCGAAAGAATAGGTTGTTGGGCCTGTTAACGAAATGGGTTTAATCTAATTAATTGTTATTGGGCCAAGGAGGTTTCTGTTGGGCCAAGACTTAAGCAGTTTGTTTTGTCTGGTCATCAATTCGAACAACAAATTCCCAAGGCAGCGAACCCTGGGGGACCGACTATCATGGGTTCGGCAAGGTGCCCCACTGGTTCGGCTAGAGTCTGTCACGAAGGGTTCGTCGGACATGGAATAAGGTTCGGCTATATGATGGCCATGCAGGTTCGTCGATGGTTCGTTCCAAGTGATAGAAGGTTCGTGACCAGATAAGTAGGGTTCGTCGAGAAGCACGGTTCGTGAATGATGATGGAAGGTTCGCCGGTAGCAAGCGGGTTCGCACCTGGTTCGTTCATGGGTGGGTTCGTGAGCCTAAACAAGGTTCGGCTCCCTGCACAACGAAAATCACGAACCTGGTTCTCTTCCATCATCATCCTCATCATCGGTTTGATAGTTTAGAAGATTGTTTATACAGTGGTGTCATGCATCTTGTGGTTCTCGAAGGAAAAGTGATCGTGGTTAGACTCTAGGTCCGGTTAACACACATGGACTCACAACACCCACGAAAAACCCTATTTTTCAGCCTCTTTAAGGTCGAATACCTCGAAATCGGCTGGCTAACTTTGTAGACCCGTTGTACTTCCTTGTAGAGGCCTTCAAGAGCTTCGTGTAGGCCCAAGAATCATTCGATTTCGTTAAGAAATGAGTGAGTTATGAAGCTTCAAAGGTTGTTAATGGTGATTTTTTTTTTGTTGGTGGGGAGAGAGGTGAACGGGAGAGATAGTAGAGAGAGAAAGATCATGTAAAAATTATGAGGGAATCACCTCATTTGGGGTATATATACCCCGTGGGTGTTCGGGTTCGTTTCGGTTGCTCGGTTAGTAATTTCGTCGCGTATCCGGCACGTTACGCGCGTTTTTCGTAAATAAAATAAAATGAGTTTATTTTAACGACTCGAATGTTATTTATTTCTAGAAATTATTTTAAATTTAGTTGCGTTTATTTATCTTTTCGAATTAAATTATTTTTACGCGTTTCGTTATTTCGTTCATGATTTAATGAAAATAGTTTAGTTTATTTATTTTATGATGAGTTTCAAAATTGTAAAATAGGAAATATTTTATTTCCTTAAAATTATGATCGTTCGTGTCTTCATTCGTTTTCGTTTTCGTTTCGTCAGATCGCGTCGCCATCGCGCGTATTCGTTCGAATCGTCATTCGAACGAACACGTCGATGGTTTGGCTTTCTGATTCTTGTTTTCTACTGTTAAATCATTATTTCCGAACGTTAAACTATCAGAATCATTCGTATTGATCGTCACCTATACGAATAACTCGTTGGTTTAGCATTCCGCAATAATAACTGTTAGGATTTTGTTTTGTTCAACCTCACATACTTTTGCACCAAATAATATCTCATCAAATATTTATGTTTCAACACTGTGTTGTCTGACATGTTTTCTGACTGTTAAATCCTAAGATTCCATTCAGATTCAGACAATCGTTTAATAGTTTCATGTTAATCAAATGCATCAATAGTCTAAACATAGTTTCACGAAATGTGTACCTGAGTTACTGTACAAGTTACTGTACAGTTTACTGTTCCGGTAATGATTCCGGCACAGATGTTACATTTGACATTTTGAAACATAAAGGACGAAAAGTGCAATTTTCTCTATTTAAATTTCGGGTCACACACTTTAATTGACAACTCATAGCTCAAATACCACTAGCACTCACTAGTTGCCTGACATTTTATGTGTGGTTTATGTTTTCTTCATTATATATATAGGGTATGGATATTGGTACATCGGTGTATGAATAATAACATTTTTTGTATTATTTTAATATTAAAAAATATTAAAAAAATATGTATAACTAAAAATTATGTGAATATGATGTGATTGATTTGATTTTAGTGTGATGTATAAAAGAAGGGGTGGTGTACTGGTGTATGAGTACTAGGACCCGATGTATATCACCTTCTCATACATAGAAATTTAACTTTTTATGTGTCATGAGTTATCAATCAAAATCTTTTTAACACACAATTCTTTTCTTGTTATGAAGCTAGTAATTTACCACATGATTTAATCTTACCAAGAGAACTTTGACTTAGCTAGTGGATGCACACTTTGTCAACAAATGCATGCACACTTTGTCAAACTTATAGATAATCTACCATGCTCCAAATAGTTAATCTTGTCTAGTAAATAGTTAATCTTGCCTAGTAAATAAATGTGGATTTTGTAGTATAAATACCCCCCTAAGTTAGATGAAAAGATACACCTCTTGTATACACTTTCATAAGTTATTCAATTCTCTACTTCTTCCTCTTGCTTTCTTTATAAAGTTCTTAAATATTAGCACTACTCTTGTGTTAATTGTTATTAAAATTATAACACGTTATCAGCACGAGACGCTTATATCCTAATCAAGAAAGTTAGTAGACTCAAAGCCACTCATAAGCAAGGTAACCACTTCATCATTTTTAAATATAGTTTAAAAATAATAATTAACTATAAAGAACATTTCATCAAAATGTTAATTATGCATCTAACCTTTACATTTGTCTCAGATTACTTTTATTTTTATACGCACACTAACATCTCCTTCAAGGCTTATGTTTGCTTATGTATAATAATAATCTTATTATTATTAATATGCGTACTAATTTCATATCTTATAAAATAATCTTTACATCTTTTATACATATATATATATATATAACCGTTGTATATTACCGTTATATATAACCGTTGTATAATGGCTATAAAACAGCTATATATAACGTTATAAAGTTACCACTATAAATCAACAATAATCAATCTCATTTCTTATACACTTAACAATCTTATTCTCAAGTTTGCTCAAGATAAATTTCGAAGATGATGCACCCGGTTCTAATTCTAGCTACCATAATACTGTTATTGCTCTCGTATGTAATTTATAATATCCCGCCTGAATTATTTGGAAAATTTGTATTTGTTTATCGCTCTACCGATGTATTTAATTTGTCTTAATATATGAATTCTAATATTTATCTTATTTGTGTTTAGTAAAAAAAAATGTCGAACATTGCAAAAATTGAATTCCCAGCTCTTAACATTACCGGAGAAAACTATATGCCATGGACGGCACATGTCAAAAGACATCTCAAATCAATGGGTGTTTTAGAAACAATAACATAAGGAAATGAATGTACCGAACAAGACAAAGCAAAAGCTGACGTCTTCCTTCATAAACACATTGATGAGATGTTGCAATTCGAATATTTTAATTGTGATGATCCATATGTTTTATGGAGAGATTTACAAAGCAGATTTGATCATCAAAGGGAAGTTTTACTCCCAACTGCTAGAGATGAATGGAACAATCTTAGGTTCCAAGATTTTAAAAAGGTGAATGAATACACCTCAGCTTTGTTCAGAATTTGCTCAACGCTTCGATTCTGTGGACAAATTGTTACCGAGGAAGATATGTTGGAGAAAACTTTCTCCACCTTCCATGCATCGAATATAAACTTGCAACAACAATATCGGTTGCAAAGGTTCAGAAGATATTTTGACCTAAACTCATTTCTCCTCATAGCAGAGAAAAATAACGAGCTGTTAATGAAAAACCACCAGGCTCGTCCCACTGGATCACAACCAATTACAGAAGCAAATGTGATCACTAATGATGACAATAAACGTTTTGGACGAAAAATGGGACGAAGCCGTGGTCGTGGATATTTTGATAAAAGTACTTATAATGGTCGCAACCATTCTTTCAAGAGAAACAATAATTATCGAGGTAATCCTCGTGGACGTGGACGTGGTCGCGGTCGTGGTCGAAACCAAAGAACAAACAATTATCACGCTCAACAAAATAATAATTCCAGCCAATATAACAAGTTCAAAAATGAAGCTGGTACGTCCCAAAACAATGGCATTTCCTGTTTTAGGTGTGGTAGTACAAACCACTGGTCAAAGGCTTGTCGCACGGCTCCACATCTGTGTGAACTATACCAAACCTCTATTAAACGTCAAGATAAGGAAGTGAACCATGTGGATAACTTTAAATATGAATTTTGAGCTGAACGCCGCTGACTTTATCAATGATATGGAAATATGAAAGAAACGTTCCCAGACCACTATGATTAGATGAAAGAATAATGTATTTCTCATGTTTTAATTATCGATGTATTTCTCATGTTTTAATGTACTATGTAATGTTTTATGTTTTTCGAATAAAGAAACTTTTTGTTAAACTATCGTAATATTTTATACTATAAACTTATTAATTTTTCTTCGTATCAGAAAATTAAAATGAATATCATTGGAGCACAAGGTCAAACAAACGAAGCGGATATATGTATAGCAGATAGTGGAGCCACACACACTATACTCAGATCTAAGAAATATTTTTGTGATTTGAAAAAAACAAAAGGAACCATCAATACAATTTCCGGTCCTACAGACCTGATAGAAGGAGTGGGAAAAGCACAACTAATCTTACCTAATGGTACGAAGCTCTTAATAGAAAATGTTTTATATTCCCCAAAATCAACAAGAAACTTGTTGAGTTTCAAAAACATATATCATAACGGATATGATACGAAATCAACGACTGTTGATAAAGAAAAGTATTTGCATATCATGAGCAAAGATCATATATTGGAAAAATTGCCAATGCTCCATTCAGGCTTACACTATACACATATTAATGTGCCTCAAGCACATATGGAAGTCAAGGAAAATGTCTGTGATTTTGAGACATTCAATTTATGGCATGACAGATTAGGTCATCCAGGATATACAATGATGAAAAGAATAACTGAAAACACTCATGGGCACTCATTGAAACATCAAAAGATCCCACAGTCAGATAAAATTCATATGTGTACATCTTGTTCACTTGGGAAATTAATTACGAGGCCTTCAATGGTGAAAGTAGAAAATGAATCACCTATGTTCCTCGAAAGGATTCAAGGAGATATTTGTGGACCAATTCATCCACCATGTGGACCATTTAGATACTTTATGGTTCTAATAGACGCATCAAGCAGATGGTCTCATATCTCTTTATTATCAACTCGTAATGTTGCTTTTGCCAAGTTTCTTGCACAAATTATTAAATTACGAGCACATTTCTCTGATTATATTATTAAAAGGGTGAGACTTGATAATGCTGGTGAATTCACATCACAAGCTTTTAATGATTATTGCATGTCTGTGGGAATTGTCGTCGAACACCCTGTTGCTCATGTACATACACAAAATGGTTTAGCAGAATCGTTAATCAAACGACTACAATTAATAGCTAGACCATTGATGATGAAAACAAAACTCCCTGTATTAGTTTGGGGTCATGCTATATTGCATGCTGGATCTTTAATCCGTGTAAGGCCAAGTGCAAATCACAAATACTCTCCCTTGCAACTTGTTTCGGGACATGAACCAGACATTTCCCACCTTAGAACTTTCGAGTGTGCAGTATATGTCCCTATCGCACCACCCCAACGCACAAAAATGAGTCCTCAAAGAAGGCTGGGAATATATGTCGGGTATGTAACACCTTCAATCATAAGATATCTTGAACCTTTAACAGGTGATGTCTTTACAGCACGTTTTGCTGATTGCCACTTTAACGAGGCAATTTTCCCAGCATTAGGGGGAGAAAATAAGAAACAAGAAACCAATGTATCATGGTGTGTCCCGTCACTGTCATATCTTGATCCAAGGACAAAACAATGTGAAACGGAAGTACAAAAGATAGTACATATACAAGAAATTGCAAATCAATTGCCTGATGCATTTACTGATACAAATAGAGTCACTAAATCTCACATACCAGCTGCTAATGCTCCAGCTCATATTGAGATTCCAAATAACCATATGAATATTAATATGGCTCATGAATCTCAGAAACATTTGAAACGTGGAAGGCCAGTCGGTTCAAAGGATAAAAATCCTCGAAAAAGAAAAGGTTCCGAAAAGGAAGTTGATCATACAAAGAATGTTATTAATGAAAGAATAAATACCGAACTTCCTCATGAAGAGGGTGTCGATGATACCAACAAAGAAATTTCAATCAACTATGGTCACACACATATTTTATGGAACCGAGATAAAATGGAAAATATTGATGATATATTTTCTTATTCAATAGCATGTGATATTATGAATGGAGATGATACTCCCGAACCAAAGTCTATTAGTGATTGTCAAAATAGACATGACTGGGATAAATGGAAAGATGCTATGCAAGCTGAGTTAGATTCATTAAACAAACGAAAGGTTTTTGGTCCAATTGTTATTACACCGAAAGTTGTTAAGCCAGTAGGGTACAAATGGGTTTTTGTACGGAAACGAAACGAGAATAATGAAGTTATTAGATATAAAGCTAGACTCGTCGCTCAAGGTTTTTCACAAAGACCGGGGATTGACTATGATGAAACATATTCTCCCGTTATGGATGCAATAACTTTTAGATATTTAATCAGCTTAGCAGTCTCTCAAAATTTAGAAATGCATCTTATGGATGTCGTTACAGCTTACCTATATGGATCACTTGATAGTGAAATCTATATGAAAGTTCCTGAAGGATTCAAAATCCCTGATGCATTAAGTTCAAAACCTAAAGAGATGTATTCAATCAAATTACAAAGATCGTTATATGGTTTGAAACAATCTGGAAGGATGTGGTACAATCGCTTGAGTGAATATTTGATAAGTCAAGGTTATACAAATAATCTCATTTGTCCATGCGTCTTTATCAGGAAAACAACATCAGGATATGTGATCATAGCTGTATACGTTGATGATCTAAATATAATTGGGACACATAAAGAAATCCATGAGGCAATCGTTCTTTTAAAGAAAGAATTCGAAATGAAAGACCTTGGAAAAACCAAATATTGTCTTGGTTTACAGATTGAGCATTTGAATAATGGAATACTTGTCCATCAATCGACTTATACTGAAAAGCTCTTGAAACGATTCAATATGGACAAGCCAAATCCATTAAGCACCCCAATGGTTGTGAGATCACTCAACGTTGACAATGATCCATTTCGTCCTTGTGAAGATAATGAAGAGGTTCTTGGTCCTGAGATACCATATCTCAGTGCAATTGGAGCTCTTATGTATCTTACCAATTGTACAAGGCCTGACATTTCTTTTGCAGTTAATTTGCTAGCAAGATTTAGTTCAGCTCCTATAAAAAGACACTGGAATGGGATCAAACATATTTTTCGATACCTTCGAGGTACAATTGATTTAGGCTTATTTTATCCTAACAATTCGAAAGAAGGGTTAGTTGGTTATGCAGATGCAGGTTATTTATCTGATCCTCATAAAGCAAAGTCACAAACTGGATATGTCTTTATAAATGGAGAAACCGCAATTTCATGGCGTTCTCAGAAACAAACACTTGTTGCAACATCCTCGAATCATGCTGAAGTCATTGCACTCCATGAAGCATCAAGAGAATGTGTATGGCTAAGATCTATGTCACAACACATATTGACTTCTTGTGGACTAGAGAAAGACCAAAATCCAACTCCTATGTACGAAGATAATGCAGCTTGTGTCTCGCAGATGAAAGAAGGATATATCAAAAGTGACAGAACAAAACATATACCACCAAGGTTCTTTTCATATACCAGGGACCTTATCAAAGACAATCAGGTTGATATGAGATATGTCCAGTCCAGTAACAATTCAACTGATCTTTTCACAAAAGCACTTCCTACTACAACTTTCAGAAAACACGTTCATGACATTGGCATGCGCCATGTACAGAGAATGTAACAAGTTACAGATTACAACTTGAGGGGGAGCTACTCACATACTGCACTCTTTTTTCCTTAGCTAAGGTTTTTTCCCACTGGTTTTCCTTTAGCAAGGTTTTTAATGAGGCAGTACTTCAAGCTCCCAAAATTTATAAAGTGTCATCCAAGGGGGAGTGTTATGAAGCTAGTAATTTACCACATGATTTAATCTTACCAAGAGAACTTTGACTTAGCTAGTGGATGCACACTTTGTCAACAAATGCATGCACACTTTGTCAAACTTATAGATAATATACCATGCTCCAAATAATTAATTTCGTCTAGTAAATAGTTAATCTTGCCTAGTAAATAAATGTGGATTTTGTAGTATAAATACCCCCTAAGTTAGATGAAAAGATACACCACTTGTATACACTTTCATAAGTTATACAATTCTCTACTTCTTCCTCTTGTTTTCTTTATAAAGTTCTTAAATATTAGCACTACTCTTGTGTTAATTGTTATTAAAATTATAACATTTCTATATTAAACAAAATTGTTTTTTATTATAAGCGACATATATTTACTTAGTTTAGTAATAAAGAATAGAAACTTTTATTGAGATCATGGGTTCAAAAGCTAATAATATTTATTTGGTTTTTTCTTTATTTTTCTTTGAATTTTATATATTTATATATTAATTTTTTTTTTAATTTTTATGTTGTAATGTAGAATGAATTTTCTTTTTTTTTTATTTGTTTTTTCTCTTTCAATTTTCTTATATTTTTAGTTCATATAACTTTCATTAAAAATATTATGATGTATTTTATTAATGTTTAAATATTTTTATACTTGTGCTAGTAAATTTCATTTTTCAATCCCTTCATCTGGTTTTAAACACGTGCCCATAATGTGAATTTATTTTTTTTTACTTTTTTTGTTAATGTTTTTGTTGCCTTTTTTTTTTGTTTTCTAAGATCAATTTTTTTTTTTTGTTACCCACTTTTTAACAAGTTAGTAGTATCAACGTCAGGTCATTTAAATTAATTTCATAATGAACGAGGCAAGATAGAATCAAGCCACTAAAATTTTATATTTACTTTTGTGCTTACCTATGTATATGTCAATTTGCATCCATTTAGATCTGTTACAAACTGTTTATTCAAATTTAAAGTCCAAATGTTAGGTAATGTTTATATCGCGGTTTTGAGACATGAAAAACCAAGCAATTGTAATTTTGTACGTCTCTTTTTGTGCTTAGCCTTGTATACGTCAACATTACACCAGTTTAGTTTTTATAAAATCAGTTTGTGCCTTGAAGAGAGGGCTCAATTTGCTTGTTTTATTAACTTATTGAAAAACCAAATGACTTATAGTCTGTTAGTACATTTTTGACTTATCTTATGATAATTCTTGAGTTCTTGAGTTCGAGTCTTCTAGGCATAATTGTTTCTAGATGAGGATAATGTTTTCCCAATCTTAGTTTCCTCCAAAATAAATCTAGACAACTCATCAAACAAAACAACTTAAACAAGAAACAAAAACACTAACAAAAACAACCCCTTAATTATCATATATTTACAAGTTTAGTCTAACACAAAATATCACATTTTGCTAATTCCTTTATTTATCATTCAACTAGTATAAGATACGATTTTAATGGTCTTTAATTATATGTAGTTGTGTAAATATGCGATTGTTTGTATATATGCTTTCACACATATTATTGTTAGTGTACATAAAATTGTATATCAAATAAATAAATAATTTTTAATGTAATATTGTAAGACTAATATCTTTATCGCTTATCTTATTTCTATCTTTTTATTTTTTTATTTCTTTCACATCGAATATTAGTTATTTTCCTATTAAACCTTTCATTTCTTGTTTAACCTCTTTACCATTTTTAATTAGTGTATAACAAATATTTCTAATAACATAAATTGCTGACCTAATGTATGCATTACCTGTGTTTAATATCTAGATGGGTCGCCCGGTTAAACCGGTCAGAACGGGAACCGGAAGGGAGGCCAACCCAAATGAGTCACGTGAACAATTCCTTGAACGAACCGGTCGTTTCCACTGGTCGGGCCAGATATAAGTTTTTTTTTTTTTTTCAACCAAAATCTAAAGAATAAAACATTAAAATCAAACTCTATATTTTCTTAACACGATTATGTTTGTTTAAACATTAACTATGTTTGTTTAAATATGTTTATAATTCTATAATTTTTTGGATTTTTTATATATTATTTCGATATCCAATTCTTAAATCCGATACAACCGGTCCGATCAGTGACCAGTAAAATGTTAATTCAAGGTCAGGTCCGGTTATAAAAAACATTGATGCATATAAAGCAGCAAAGAAATATATTGAGAAAGAGAATCGGTCTGATAAAAAGAGAAAATTGAAGGTGATTGAACAATCGCATTACATTACATATATAGAAAGATCCCAACGTGCAAACTAAGTTGGAAGAACCAACCTACCAAACAAGCTAGCACTGTGAGCTTATTCAAGCTAACACACATGCACTTAAAACTAGAACCATAACTAACAACCCAAACACCACTCTAGCTAAAATGCACACACATATATAAAGTAGACCCTTCTAACACGATTTGGTGCAGAAACACCGGCGTCGTAAACCACGGCACTTTCCGCTCGGAAACCCCTCAGATTGGCACACGTTGCCACAGTTGGTGTCGCTCAAACACGTCCCCTTGAACTTGTGGCTCTGCGACTCGCATGTTCCCCCTTCCACCACCATCGGACCACCCATTTCTGTATACACACACACTACACGTTAACACATGCCACATATGTATATATATTCAAAGGCAAACGTACGTACAACACATGTTCCCATAAAATATTTAGAACTAAAATAAGTGTACAAAATCAACATTTTCATAGTTAAAGTTATATATATGTTTTTAATTATATATAATTACCACTGGCCAATAGACACATGACAACAAGCAGCAATGCAGCAAACAGCTTCATGGAAGACTTCATATATCTTCACACACACACACAGATAGAGAGGTGATGGTGGATAAGATAAGCATGTATGTAGATGTTTATATAGAGTTTATTTAGTCATGAATATATTCTTTTTTTATTCGCTGGATAATATTATAAAAACAAAAAAGAAATTAATTTCACATGAACCAACCACATGTCGTCGCTTCTAATCATCTATGCCGACGAAAAAACATTGAGGAGCGGGAAATTGGTAACTTATCGTGCGTAGGTTCCCGGTGTTTTTTTTACCGGCGGCATGTCGTCGGGAAAACTGTCGGCCACCGAAAAAAGATAGCCACCCTATATGCCGACGACTTGTCGTCGCTTCTAATCATCTATGCCGACGAAAAAGTGGTTGGGAAAGGCCCCGACGTATCAGATAAGAATTCTTGTAGTGGGACCTATAAACTTTTCTTAATATAATCTTAACTAATGGTGGTAATAATTTTTTTTTTATAAAAAGGAAGTGAGTTAATTTAAATTTGTAAAAGTAATTCTAACAGCAATGTGGTGTTTTTGGAGAGACTGGAACGAAATGATACTTAAGGGCAAAAGGCGTTCGTATCATAGTTTGCTCATCATAGTACAATCTCTAAGTTTCTTTTGAATAAAACATTGAGCAAGGTGGAGCTCTAAAAGTGGTGTAATTTCGTGCTTTAAACCATGGTTGTCTATTTGGGTGTTTTCTTTATTGAACTTGGTGTTTCTATTTTCTTTGTATTTGGTGTCCAAGTGAATTTTTAAACACCTTGCTTGCTCTCTTGATGGTTTATATGGAAAGTTTCAGTTCAAAAGAAAAATAAAAGATATAATTTAAGAGTAAAAAACATTGTTAAAAAATATCTAATTTTGTGCTTTTCTTTTAGTTCCAACGTGGGGCAGAATCAAGGACAATGTTTTCAAACCCAAAATGGACTGGCCGGCAGGATTCGGTATCAAGGATGGCCTGGTTATGCGCTCGAAACCTTTTTCTTTTAATTTTTAAGTGCTAGGTAATAAAATCAAGTTGAAAATAACCCAAGTAGTATTTTAAACACAATTTAAATCAAGTTCAACATTAATTTTAATAAGATAAACCATCACTGACTCTTTTGAACAACTTTATTATAATTCAATAACATATTAATAATACCTGAAGTTAGATTTGCGTAATTGGATATATTAAAAAAAAATGAAACCCGTAGAGAACAAGTTATATGTATTATATTTTCATTAATTTTGCCTTTCTATAAAATTTAGTATGATTATATTTTTTTTAACATGACTCGACTCGATCCGACCAACTTAACTTGAACGGAAGAGAAAAAAATATTATATTGTAATACATAAATGACCATAAAAAATCATAAAATATATTCGTAGGTTCGTCACTATTACCAACATTAACTTTAATAAATTTGCTAATTAGACTAATTTTAACCAATTAATTTATTTGGTTGGAAGAAGGGTTAGAAGTCATGATTTCATAATTTCGTATGTCCATGAAATTATTAAAAACGACATATAATAAAAACAAACCACACCCGTACCTACAGTCAAATCCCTAACATTATATGGAGACCAATAAAATCTGGCTGACAATGTGTATATCTAATTTCACAATCCAAGTCTCTAAGATTCTAAGCACTAAGCCCCAGCTCCCATTTTTTTTTCTCTTTTTTTTTTACAAACAAATAAAATACTCATCTAAACCATACTTTAAATTTGTATTTGTAAAAGACGCCTATAGTAGAATTTTGTATATTTTATCTAAAAAATAAAGAAAAGATATCTTATTATATATATACACGCACAAAACAGTTCAAATAAACGATTTTTGCATAGAAAGAATATTTAACAATAAAAGTTTGACGTGTCATATAAGAAAAAGAAAAGAAAAGTAATATTGATATATTTTTCAAATTTTGTTTAACTTTTTTTAGGTTTTCAATATTTTTTTAAAGAGTAAATTATTGATATAGTCATTATGGTTTGTTAGTATTTCACTCTTGGTTCCTAAGTTTTATAAATTACCCATACGGTCCCTAACTTTTGACAATAGTAACACATATAGTCCTTAAATTACCAAATTACCCCCATGTAATTGACCAAATTACCCTCACATAATGACTATATTGGTTACAAATGTCATATGCTAAGGACCATATGGGTAATTTTGTGAAACCTAGGGACTAAAAGTGAAATACTAACAAACTAAAGAGACCATCTCGGTAATTTACTCTTTTTTAAATATTCATAATTTTTTCATATGACATTATCTTTAAAAAAAGTTACATCATGAAATAAAACATTTATTAAATTTTTAATATGAGTATAGTTTTGATGTATAAAAAGAGTAAACTACCGGTACGATCACTGTGGTTTACAAATATTTTACTCTTGATCCATAGGTTTTATAAATTATCTATATGGTCCAAACTTTAAATATTTGTAACACATATAGTCCATACATGAGGGTAATTTGGTCAATTATGTGAAAGTAATTTGGTAACCTAAAGACTACATGTGTTACAAATGTATAAAGTTTGAGACCATATAAGTGATTTATGGACCCTGGGAAACAATAGTGAAATACTAATAAAACATATGGATCATATCGGTAATTTACTTTATAAAAACAACAATTTAAATCTTTTTTTTAAAATGTACTAGATTTTTGTTGCATGTACTGTATTTTTCTAAAAATGTATTTTATTTTTAGTATAATATAATACATAAAAATCCGAACTAAAAATACATCACTAAAAATACATCAAAAAATAAATAATTTATTGGATTTTTTTTAAATATATCATCACTATACTCAAATTAAAGAAGAAAAAACGTATGATTTTATGGTGTATAACATAATGATACTTTTTAACTTCGTAAGATGTATTGAAGTTGAATGTATTCGTAATTTCATATGCAATTGGTTTTAGAGGTTTAGTTGAATATATTCATAATTTCATATGCAATTGGTTTTTGAGGTTTAGTTGAATATATTTATAATTTCATATGCAACTGGTTTTAGAGGTTTTCATATGCAATTGATTTTGTGGTTGAAAAAAACTTATGGAAAAGATATAGACGAACGTGATGACCCAAATTATGACGGTGCTATAAGTTAAAAGCACTGTGGGTTAAAAATAAGTGGTTGATATTGATTACCGCTTCCGTGTAAAATCGTTATCAAAAAGTTAAAGTTGTCATGTCAGCAACAAGCCATGTTAAGAAAAAAAAACACCAAGACTAAGACTATCCACAGTGGTCACCCCACTGAAAATCTCTCCCCACCGAAATTTCCTGCCACGTCATCACCCCACTGAAAATCTTAAAACCCCACAGCGGTCACCCCACCGGAAAACTTCCCCATTTGTGAGAGATGAGACCATTCCCGCCGGTTGTGTGAGAGAGGGGTAGTAGCGGGGAGCGGTACCCGCTGAACCCACAAATTCGTTCCCGCCGGGGGAGGGGGCGGTGTTCCCGCCGGTGCCCGCCATCCCGCAGGGCCAGCGGCCTTACCGCTGGGCTCGGTCTAATATTTTCAGAACAAGCCATGCTAAGAAAAAAAAACACCAAGACTAATATTTTCAGGAAAAAAAAACTAGACATCGAACCGAATGTATTACTAGTTATTTTTCGGATAAGTTGGATTGTTCAGACATGATTTAAAAACCGGATAACATAATAAATACATAATAATTCCGAAAAAAATTATACCATTATAAACACATTTAAATAAAGATCATTAATGTTTAAACAAACATAATCATGTTCAAAAAATATAGTATTTGGTTTTAATATTTCATTATTTAGATTTTAGTTAAAAAATTAAAAAAAAACTGAAATCCGGTCAGACTAATGAACCGGTTCCCGGTCCTACCGGTGAACCGGCTCAACTATTCGGTTAGTTTGAATCCGGTTCATGTGCCTATTTTGGGCCGGCTGACCCTCCAGTTCTCGGTCCGGTCCGGTTCTGAAAACCTTGACTAAGACTACTTACATGAGTGACCCTATCTAACCCAACTTTTTATTAAAAAATAATTTATCTATCTTCTACCTACATAAGTCAATCTAACTTAATTTTCCAAACGCATTAACAACCAAACACAACTCAAGCATTATTAATATATTTATAACTAGGCTACTAACACGTATAACACATGGGTTGATAAAGTTAAGATGCAATTCAAAAAAAATTAATAAAATGATATAATTACAATCTACATATATAAAACATTATGAATTCAATCGTTTTACATAGTTTTTTTCCTCTGTCGTTAACATATCTCCATAGTTTTGCATGACATGTTAAAAGAAAAATGATAACTAATGAAATAATATAAGAAATAAACTATTGTTATTTTTAATTATCTCCTTATTTACGTATATATAATTGTTTTTTTATATGTCTTTTAAAAGATTGCGAAATTAGCGGATAAATTTAAGTAAACAGAAATGTTGAAGATTTGAAATTAAAAAAGTAGAATTTATTCATTTATTAAATATTTTCTCTTATATTTTAAGTAATGTATATTAGAAACACTACTACAAACCAAGGCATTTGCTTCCAGAATTTTGGTTGCAAAATGGTGGCAATTGCCATTTTGAGACCAAATTGCCACCAAAAAGGCGGTGAGTAAAACCCTGGTAGCAAAAGACCTATTGCTACCGTTTTGCCACCATTATATTTTTTGCCACCATAACTTGCGACCATAAAAAAGTCACAATTGTTGCTACCATTTTGTTTGCTACCATTTTTTTTGCTACCATCTTGCTACCATTTTTTTTGCTACCATTTTCCTACCATCTTGGTTGCTACCATTTTGCTACCATATTATTCTAACTATCATTAGCTACCATTTTCCCACCAACACCCACCAATATTGGCTACCATTTTCCCACCAATCCAAATAAACCTGCTAGATCATTCCATTCCAATATCAAATAACCACACACATTAAAATTCTAAACATAATATCTCAAGTAAGAAAAACATATTAAACATTAAACTGAATACAAACTATCCAAACATAAAAAAAAATCAAAAACAATCAAATAAAAGCGTTCTATAGTTTATCTTCGGACCATAGTTTTTAACATGTCTTCAATTTTTGACATCCTATTGCTCATTGCATCTTTCTCCATCTTGTGTTTTTCCTTTTCAGCCTCCAACTTTGCAATAATTTCATTTAATCTTTCTTTTTCTTCTTCTTTTTCCTTCACAAGCTCCTTGATAATCTCGTTTAACTTTTCATTCTACAAAACAACCAATGAAAATTAATAAGGGATTAAGTCTAATTTAATTCTACATAATAGAATAGATAAGTGATGCATACATATTATATAATTATTGACTAACCCTTCATATAGTTCATAAACAAGCCAAATATCAATTTTTATAACCTATATAATCTTTCACAACCCTGTATCATTATTAAATTTTGCAAAATGAGTTGGTTGCATCAGTCAAGAGGTTTTAGGCCAAACACACAATATTTTTTGTTCTGGTCAAAATCTCTAGGGCTCTATAACTCTAAGTTAAATAGAGCACATTTTTTAGGAGTTGGTAATATATGCAAAGTGTTATTTCAAAAGTTTGTTTAGCATTTAAGTATGGTTTAGTTCTACAAGTTGGTGTTCTGGATGAAAGAGATGAAGTCACAAGATCCTTCAATTGATTAACTAAACCTATTTGAGAAAAAACTCACGAATATTATTAATTGCTGAATATTTTGGGTACACCAAACAAAAGAGTTTCTATCCCTACTTATAATATTCTAAACTAATTATAAATCAGATCAAATAACGTGAAAAAGAAAAAGGAAGGAATAGTAAAGGCATCTTGACAACTATGAGTTGAAGATAACTTATATCTCATTTTAGAACTCTAACTAAACTAGGTAGTAGCAAAATAGATAAAAAATAATAATAATAATAATAATAATTTGAAGAAAACTTGCGCTTTTTTATCCTCTCATCTATGTATTCTTCTCAACTGTCATCATAAATCTCTAAATTCAAGTGATTTGGACATTGACTACTCATATTTAATTCACAAATTATAAGAACTTAAATGTTACCATTCAAGAAGAGCATTCGGATGTCTGGATGTGAAGCTACACACTACAAAAGAAAAAAAGAAAATTTCAGTGCATAAGTCAATGATCAGGCGTAATAGTATAAAAGTAGATTTAAAACTAAGGAGAAACTAGATATGATATTTGAGATAAAAGAAAATGTAAAAGTATTTCAAAAAATGAATTCAAGTCATTTTGCCTTCATCTAAAATTAAACAATATGAGGTATTTGTGAGACTGGTTCAGCATAGTTAAAAGAAGTTAAACAGCCCATACAAGGGAACAATAAATCAACAATTCAACACCAACATACAATTCTTTAAAATTATATTCAAAAGAGACATGAAGTACACAAACTACTCATGCAGTGATACACCAAACTGGAACATAAACATAACAAATGTAGCACATCATATTCAACGCACCATGCAAAATATTAATGGCAATAACCGTCCTCCTAACGTGCAAAGCTTAGGATGTACTCTAGCAACTCCACCAAGCTTCACAGAGTTATAGTGATTGCAATGAGACCCTCAAAGTCAATTGTCAATAGCTATTAACCTTGCAATGCTTGAACAAAAACGTAAGCACAAAATAATAATCAACGAAAACATGATAATATACTCAATACCCTGTACACAAACCCACAAATGAAAATCTACTGCTCCTGAACAAAATGAAGCCTTCTCATGGTTAAGATTCCTAAACTATTCAATGGTAGCAGGACTCGTAGAAAATGTATTGTGTTGAACAACAATGACATGACTCACACACAAAACTTAACATGATATGATATACTGTAAGAACTATATACAACCTTATATAACCCCCCAATAACAACTTTTAGAACACTAAACGACAAAATGCTGTAAAGATAAGTAATGAAGGCAACACAATGAAACCCTAGATCATTCTAAACCACAATAATTCAAAACACTAAAAGAACAACAAAATGGAAGATAAAATAAGGTCGTAAGTTAGGGATACAATATGATCATAAAAACAACCAAATCGTAAATCATAAGATCGTTGCTTGAGCCAATACATAACATCAACTTTGAATTCCACATCTGGCAACATATGAAGGAGAATATGTAATGATATTTTTACACGTATAAGTTTTTATATGTATGCTGCTTCTTCACGTATCCCTACTTCCTAAGTATTTATATAATTGATTAAGCATCTAGGCAAATTGTGTTATTGTGTCTATTAATTTGTTGATCAGAGGGTTTCAACTTATGGATTTGGTAAAAGTGGAATCTAGCAAGTATGTTCTTCTTGCAAACACAAAAGGCAAATACATCTTCTAATTAAAACTTCTAATATAATATGCAAATAGCATGCAATAGCATGCTTCACAGATTCATATTTCAATTGATTCTGACCAAAAGATTATAACCTTCACAATTAAACGGATAAATATTGCAATGAAAGTAAACCAAATTAGATAACTTACAGGTAAACTGAATTACTAACCAGCAACAGGTACTATCAAGAAGGTGTTGAAACGATCGGACCACAACAAGCGAATTTGAACTGATTTAATGCCCGGCGAATCTGAACCACAAGAAGGTGAAGCGAATCTGAACCACAACAAGCAAGCTTGAAAAGCACCGATCGGACCAGCTTGAGAAGAACCGATCGACCAGCTTGAGAAGGCAACCGATCGGACCAGCTTGAGATAGTGTGAAGTCGCAGCACCGATATGAGGCGAGGCGGAAAGACGAATGGCGGGATTTGAGGCTCAATCTAGTTTTTAGGGTTAAACTAATTAATTTGGGGAAAACTAGTTTTTAGACGGAAAGACATGTAATCCTCATATCTGTTTTCTTTTAATTAATTCATGTTTAGATTTTTTTTTTGTTTCAAGTTCTCCAACCAATTTGCCACCAAAAATATATTAAGGTAAAATTTCCCACCATTTAGCTACCATATCATAAAAAAATGCACTCAATTTGTATTTGGTGGGAAATTGGTAGGTGATTCTACTACTATTTATTTTGGTGGCAAATTATGGTGGCAATTGCCTTGTTTTCTAGTAGTGAAAGAGATTCGTCTAATCATATTTTAATACAAATTCCGATCCATTTTAGTTATTCTTATAATTTCCATTAATAAATGAATGATAAGTTAAAGTTTGACAAGTGAATTTAAAATATTAATTTATTACATAACAATTGACGCTATTTACATAGTTTTTTTACTTTATGAAATTATCAAATAAAAAATAAATTAGTTATATTAAAATTTTAATAATTTTGAAATGTAAAAAACTTATTATGTTTCTTATTTTTAAAATTGCTAAAATGTGTTACACGTAGTTTTTAATACACAATATCTTAAAAAATAATTATATGTAAATATAATAGTATATGTACATTTGATATCATATGTAATTTTATTAAGTGTAAAATATTAGTTTCAATTATGTAACAATTTAAATTAAATAAAAAAATTTCATAGACGAGGAGATTTTATCAAAAAAATATACGTCAATAATTTTTTAATTATTATAAAAAACATAAAAGACAACAGTTGGATTTTCTAACAAAGTTTGTTTTATATTTGAAGTAATATAAATTTTAAGGAAATTTGTTTAATAATATATTAATAAAACTTTCAAATCATTTAGTTTTTGTGTTTATTTACTTTAATAAATCAATAATCCGATATTGTTTAATTTTTAAATTGAATATAATGGTAAATTATGTTTTATATTTACTGAAATTATTTAATATGAAAATAAATTGCTTATTATACTTTTCCATATTTGAATTTTAAGAATTTTAAAAGTTTTAAATTTATTGTGCATGTTAGTTTCTTAAATTACTAAAATGCTTTATATGTAACTTAAATAATACATTATGTTAAAAATATTATATGTAAAAATAAAATTATATGTAGATTTAATATTATAAGTAATTTTATTAATTGCAAACATGAGGTCATTTTACTGAAAAAACACTTTAAATTTTTTAGTTATTATAAAAGACATAAAAATCATGGATTTATAATCAAAGTTTGTTTTATATTTTAAGTAATGAAAAACTGAAGGAATTTGTTTAATAATAAATTAATATAACTCTGAATAAATTAGTTGTTGTACTTATTTCTTTTAGTAAATCGATAATCTGTTATTGTTTAATTGTTAAATTTAAAATAATAGCAAATTAGGAGACAATTATTGGTAATAAAATTTGTGTTTTATGATAATAAAAAAATTTCAACTTTAATGCGGTGATGACATTTGTACTATAGTTTTATGTGTCAATAGTTTTAGAGTGATGTGTGACATTTAATGAGGTGTACATACTAGTAAAAGGACATGTGTATTCAGATTTACTTTTTTATTAATAGTAGAAGATATATATGTGATTTATCATTGTTTTCAAAATGTGGGTTAAGTTAAACTAAATATGACTCTTAACCTAAAAAGCCTAAGAAAGATCTTGAGCCATTAGATAATTAATCAATGGCTATGATTAAATCAAGTTGTTGGATGTTATTTTAGTAATGATTACTTTTGTTAACTTTTTATCAAGTTCCCCCACTTTCTTTAAACATTTGTAACTTTTACATACGAAATTATTTTTTTGAAAAAAAATACACCATAAAAACAAGCATTTTTTTATCTTCAAAATTAGTAGTGT
This sequence comes from Mikania micrantha, assembly GCA_009363875.1. Classification (NCBI taxonomy): domain Eukaryota; kingdom Viridiplantae; phylum Streptophyta; class Magnoliopsida; order Asterales; family Asteraceae; genus Mikania; species Mikania micrantha. Next base: position 48,877,459 of record CM018698.1, read on the forward strand.
ATTGCTATAGAAAAAATTTTGTTTTTTTAATTCATTATGTCTTTTGTGCAGGTCATTGTCTCTTTTGTGCTGGTTATTTTGTATTTTGTACAGGTCATTGTATCTTTTTTTTGCTCAATGTTGTTTTTTCCTTATTAGTTTAAGACACAATGATGTCGCATAATACATGATGTCAAGAAAGGATAACATAATTGTCACACCCCCAAATTCCCATTCGTGGTGTCAGTCCACGTGGGTGTGACGTGGCCAGGATCACAGCTCATGGTCATAAAGAATGACTCTATATGAGTCACACAATCACACATATTTGCAAAATAAAACATATTCATTTAATATGCAGCGGAAAATGTTTTAATATCATAAGTAAATAAGTTTGCAGCGGAAAGTAATTTGTTTAAACACTACATAGCTAAATTGTTTTTAAAACAAATCCAAAGCACACAAAGCCTAGGACATGAGTCTATATGCCAGCCAGACTCCTTAGTGCTTCCTTGTGCGCATCCTAGCTTGAGATCCATCAGTTACCTGAGAATACATGCAAAAAGTGTCAACTAAAAAGTTGGTGAGTTCACAGGTTTAGACAGACATAAATAGTAAACAGACATATACTGGGTATGTTAAGTTTAGTTGTTGGATACTACGATCCGTGGAGTGTGTCAGTTCATCTTACCGAAACTAGACTATTTCTGTTCGCCTCCGCGGGTCATCACTGAACCCGCCATCACATCGAAATTACACTCGTTATGACCTCCAGTCAACATTGGTGCCGAGTGGGGTTAGTCAAACCCAGTAGTACTACGTAATTATGACTAGTTTGTTACACAACTAACGGTAAGGATAAGTGAGGACTTTAAGCGATAAAAGTTTGACCGTGTTTGACCGTGTTACACTCGTTTGTTAGCAACTCCAAGTTGTTATGTGGGTCGTGTTTGACCGTGTTTGACCTAACGACCCGTTGGTGACGGTTTTTGATCAAGTGATCGTGTAATCGTGCGGTTTAGTGTCGTGTGATGTGTACGGATACCAAGGTCACTTTCGTGAGGAAACTTACTATTCATAGTAAGCTTCTATTTCAGGAAAGTTTCCAATTTTGGCAAATCAAGCAATAAATCAAAATCCGTTTATTCTAATATGCTTATTTATCCTAAGTGAGTATGTTATCACATAGCACATCATCATACGAAGCCACATAAGTCATTAATATCATGTTTGCACATAAAAGTTTCTTAAAATGGGAAGTTTCTATTTCTAGCATACGTGTTATCGGAAACCATCTAACTTAGCATTCATTCATCATGTTAAAACATAATAACTCACTTAGCATGCTCGAATCACATAAAATGTTCATAAGGTGGTTTTTGTAAAAATAAAGTTACTATAATTAGTAACTTTGTAGTTTTGCATAAAAATGACTATCCTAAACATTTCTAAATCATTTTTATGTCACAAATCATCATAATAGGCCATTTAACATCATTTAAACATACCAACATTGCCTAACTCATCACTTGACAATATTTTTACCCGAAAAGTTACTAAAAATAGTAAGATTGCTATATGGCCACATTTTTATATAAAAATCACATTCTAAGCATTCAAGTCATCATAATAATATCCAAATAGCAATTCTACATACATGCATGTCACTAACATTACCCATTACACCATTTTGTAACCTAAAAGTTACCATTATTGGAAATGTTCGTAAAAATCACATCTTGTTGTCATCAAGCAATATCTAATCATGCTATATACATCCAATATCACCAATAATCATCTACAAACATCCAAAAGCATCCCACATGCCATGGATCATACATGCATGTGGGTTTTTCACTAGTTCATGACCAAATCTTAACATTTTTACAAACACAACTTCATAGATCGTCATAAATCTTCATCTAAACTTCATAGATCATCAAATATGGTAGAAATAGTAACAAACCCAGATTTAAACACAAGAAAATCCATGCATGTGGTGGATGAGTGCTTGCATGTGCAATTGTGACACCCCGTAATTTCCAGGTCAGCTTGTTATTTATTTGAATGTTTATTTAAATGCTTATTGTACACGTGGCACTAGAAATGGTTTAATTTAGTGTGACACATGGCATGACAGTACAAACACTGACACACAACAGGATAATTCATGGAATTATCGGCAAATAGCACACACGTGTCAAAACACACGAACGTTGGTGAACATCACAACACTTAAGCACAGAAACACCTCACAAGCCAATTATGGCTAGTAATTGGCCACTGGAGTCCAAACGACGCTCGAATGATGTTCTACAGTCGAGAAACAGGCAAGAATGGGCCCAGAACAACAAATAGGCTTATTGGGCTTGCTAAGTGGGCCAGGCGGTACGCCTGACCTGAGCCTACGACCTCAGGCGATGCGCGCGGATGAGGAAAATGGCGCCTCATCCAGCTGCCTCGCGCGTAACGACGGAGCCCCAACCACCCATGTCAGGCGTTACGCCTGGGGCGCCAGATTCGCAAAATCACCTTTTTAAACTCCCAAAACTCATTATCACACTACACACTCATTTTGCCTACACCCACACGTCTTAGCTCGGCCATTTACTCTCTCAAGCATCTGAAACCCACTGATTTGACCTGGTGGAAGCCATTGAAGCTCCCATTAAAGCTTTAGAGCTTGGAGGTGACCAAGGAACTTGAAGGAAGGCCATTGTTGAAGCTCGAGCACCACCATTGCCTTCTAGTTCTCACTACAACCTGCTGTCCAGGAGCTCTAGAGCTTGTTCTCACCATTATCTCAGGATCTTGAAACTATAGAAGGTAGTCATACACTCTTTGTAGCTTTATATCACCAATACACACACAAGCAAGTGTTAAATCACACTTGCAAACACTACACCATCACACACACTAAATTTCTTGATGTTGAATCTGGGTTTGATGATTAAACTACTGTTAATGATGATATATGATGTTTAGATTTAGTTTTGTGACGATCCATGATGATGTGTGTCCTAAGAATGCATGATTTAGTCTTGAAATGGTGAAAAACCCACATGCATGTATGATCCATGGCATGTGGGATGATTTTCAGTAATAAGATATGCGTCTTGATGTTGTTGGATGATGATTTCATGACTAGATGATGTTGAAATGGTCAAAAATGGCTTATTGATGATTATTTCCATTTTTAGTAACTTTTGTTTGTGAAATGGTGAAATAGATAAGATGATGAGCATGCATGTATCTAGATATGTTGTTTAAATGTATTTAGGATGATTTGAATACTTAGAATGTGATTTTTATGATGATTCATGGTCATTTTCAACAAAGTTACTATATTTAGTAACTTTTCGGGTCAAGGTCTTGATAAATGATGATTTGGATCATGTCGACATGTTTAGATGATAGTAAATGGTTTATTATGATGAATGGTGATATGAAAATGGTTTAGAAATGTTAGAATGGTCATTTCTAGGCAAAACTACAAAGTTACTATTTATGGTAACTTTATTTTTACAAAAACCGATTTGCAAACATGTTGTATGATTTGAGCATGCTAAATGACTTATTATGTTATAACATGATGATTAGATGCTAAGTTAGATGGTTTCCGATGTTACGTATGCTATGAATGGAAACTTTCCATTTTAGGAAACTTTTATGTGCTAACATGTTATAAACGACTTATGTGAATCCGTATGATGATGTGCTATGTGTTAACATGATCACGTAGGACAAATGGGCATGCTAGAACTTTAAAACTGTTATGCTTTGTGAACTTTCCAAAAATGGGAACTTACTATAAATAGTAAGTTGTCCATAGACGCGACTTGCGCGTTTTGCACACGACGAGCACTTACACGACTGCTACACGATTCACAACCGTCACATGGTTCACCAACAGGTCGTTGACTTGACACGATCAACTTTGGTCAACTCTAGTCAAACACGGTCAATGTGGACCAACACAGTCAAACACGGTCAATGTGGACCAACACAGTCAAACACGGTCAATGTGGACCAACACGAGCAAACACGGTCATTGTGGACCGACACGGACAAACATGAACAACCAAGGGTTGTTGGCACAAACACGAGCACTAACACGAACACAAGCACGGTCACATACACGAACTCACGTACGGTATACGATATAGATTGCGGGTGACCGACGCACTACTTGAGGAGCTTACGCATACTTACGTTCACTTCACTAAGGTGAGTTTACGGCCCCTCTTTACTCTTTTTCAAACGCTTTCAAATAGGGGGAGAATACTTGTTGCATCGAGTCAAACATTTATTACTGTACAAACATTTTGTGTATGCTGGTTTATTGGACAAACATTAAGTGTTGAACTCGTAACAAGCCCTCACAAAGTCTTACCGTTAATGTACGAACAACGTGGTAGATTTGGATGGATCCATTAGGGAATGACTAACCTCACGGGGCACCATGTTGACTGGATGTCATAACCCGTGCAAACTCTGACCTAACTTGCTATACATACGAGGCATAGCGGAGGCAAGGACAAACAAGTCTAGTTCGGTAGTGACGCACTGACACTTTGGGCCTAGGGCTCGGTACTAACATTTGATAAACAGCATGACACACTTTCTTACTATATGTATATCAAAACCTGTGAACTCACCAACCTTTGTGTTGACACTTTTTCTAACTTGTATTCTCAGGTAATTAGCATGGCAAGCACTTGGAACAGGAATGCACATAGGGGATTGAGCATAGGACCCCGCATGCATTTTGTTTATCTTTTGAAAACTATTTCGTTCGGTTTATGTATTAAACAATGTTATGTCTGACAACTACTTATTTCCGCTGCATATGTAAAACGCGTTAATTTTCCGCTGCTTAATTTATTATATCAATTTCCGCTGCAAACTATTTTATTAAGTGTATGTGTCAAACTTTGGATTTGTAAACGCATATAGAGGTGTTCTATATGACCTTGAGCTGTGATTCTGGACACGTCACATCCACGTGGACATACGCCACGAGTGGGAATTTGGGGGTGTGACAGACTGGTATCAGAGCCTTGGTTATAGAGAACTAGGTTTGCATGTAGTAAAGTTAGACTATAGCCATTGCTCAACTATAGACACTACACGTAGAACTTGCACATCGATGATATTATTGCTTATATTGAACTGTTACTTACTAACTTGAGACTTACAGGGATGGCCAACAACGAAGACACCAACAGGAGCTCGAGCAGACGCTCGGCGACTGATGACTTGACTGATAGCCGCCGACGAGTCCATGACATTGTGGCGCAGGTAGACGCCGAGATGGACAGGCGAGCTAGGGACGCAGCACGAGCCCGACACTGGGGATGGCTACCCACGATGATACAGGAGTGGATTACCGGGGAGAGGGTACCTCCATACCGTTTCCCTGGCGATACCACTCCAGGCCGTCGATTACCACCACTCGGGGTACCACTAGAGCAGGCCTTCGCGGCCCACGTTGCTTGCACTCGGCGAGAGATTTGGAGGAGTGGCGAGCTGTCTGATGAGGTTCGAGTTCTTCGCGAGAAGAACGATCGCCTGGAAAGGCGAAACGATCGACTGGAGGAGCGAAACAGTCGACTGGAGGAGCAGGTGGAGACCCTTCGTCTCCAGGTATCCCAGCTGATGAGTCAGCATGGGCAGATGGTGGACATCATGCAGAAGCATGATGGACGTATTACGGAGAACCGAGTCGCCAACGAGGAGACTCAGGCGATGGTACAGGCTAGCGACGCCATGCTCAATGCATGGGCCGCACAGTTTATAGAAGAACCTCCACAGGAGGATGTTCCTGAATTCGAGGTCAATGACCTCGGAGAAGAGGATTTTGATGAGGTTCCCAACGAGGATCCTGAGGAGGACGATGATGACGGAGACGCTGCTAGTGACATATCACATGTCTCCATGGACTCGGATTAGTGGATTACTTTATCTTGTATTTTTATTATTTTGGCCAAGACGAGCGGGATGTGCTCGAAGAACTTGTATTGTAATTCCTTTTGAAATTATTGTACTTCAAAAATCTGGTATTAATGAGAATTATGCTTTGTTATTATCTATTGTATCATTATGACTGTTGCTAACACAACTTCTGACATGACATCTGACTTGACTTCTAACATGACATTTGCTAACACTCTAACTCATGCTAACTAACATTCTAACCTTTCCATATAGCAACATGTCCGGAAGAGGATCCAACGCTCTCAAACTCAAACGCAAGGCCGAAAGGGCGAGAATCGACATGATGGTCGAACGTAAGTTCAACAAAGTACTCGCGGAGTACGAGGCGAACCGACATGCCAGCGAGACTAGTGGCACCAACAATGGTATTAACTCCTGCCTAACGTGACTAACATAGTATAGGCAACGCATACACTAACATGTTACATTAAACTCCGATGCACAGGATCTCATGGGGGCGTAGCAAAGGGATGCTCGTTCAAAGCTTTTCTGAGCTGCCACCCACATAAGTTCCAAGGTACCGAGGGAGCAGTAGGACTACTTCGCTGGATTGAGAAGCTGGAGTCAGTCTTCTCTATGTCTGAATGCTCGGAGGAAAACCGAGTGAAATATGCTACGGGAACTCTGGAGGGACCGGCCCTCACATGGTGGAACACCCATGTCCAGACTCTCGGACTGGAAACCGCCAACTCTATTCCTTGGGAGAATTTCACAAGGATGCTTCATGAGGAGTACTGCCCTCGTGACGAAATCCGAAAACTTGAAGAGGAATTCTGGGTGCACAAAATGGTGGGATCGGAAATCGAGAAGTACTGTACTCGGTTTCACGAACTGTGCAAGTTGTGCCCGGCGATGGTGACACCGGAGTATAAGAAGATCGAGCAGTTCATAAGTGGACTGCCGGAACAGATTCAGAGCACGGTAACTGCTTCCGACCACACCACCATCCAACCACTGATTCGCTTGGCTCACAAACTGACTGATCAAGCGGTAGCGCAAGGCAAGCTACCCAAACGAGGTGAGCATGTAAAGCCTCAAGAGAGCCAAAAGAGGAAGTGGGAACCGAGTCAGCACCAATCTCATCAACCCCAACAACAACAGCGGTCTGCACCGGCAAGAGCCTTTACTGCAACCCAACGTGACGACAAGGGGAAGGGTGTGTACCAAGGGAAATATCCCTTATGCAACCGTTGTTCTTACCATCATTTTGGGCAATGCGAGCGATATCGTTGCCTGAAATGTGGACGGCATGGCCACATGGCCAAGGATGGTAGATCAAAGTTTCCTGTCAACAACAACAACCCCAACCACAACCAGAACCACAACAACAACAATCAAAACACTCCCAGAGGGTGTTATGAATGTGGCAAGCCGGGGCACATGAGGAGGGATTGCCCTCATCTGAAGAAGGCCGGAGGAGGAGCGGCCAAGGGTCGAGCTTTTGTGATTGGCTCGGGGGAAGCCAAGGATGACCCGTACATCGTGACCGGTACGTTTCTTTTAAATAATGTCTACGCTAGCATATTATTTGATACCGGTGCCGATAGGAGCTTTATATCTAGTGAGTTTAGTAAATTGATAGACATTACCCCGACACCACTAGACTATAAATATACTGTAGAGTTAGCCGACGTCAAGCTGATTGAAACACAACACGTCTTTCGAGGATGCGTCATGGTGTTGGCGGATCACGAACTCGAAATTGACTTGATGCCGGTGACTCTCGGAAGCTTTGATGTAGTCGTTGGAATGGATTGGTTATCCGCTAACCAAGCCGAGATTGTATGCAACGAGAAGATCGTACGAGTGACGTTACAGAACGGTGAACAGATCTCGATTCAGGGGGAAAGACGGGGAGTACCACTGAACATCATGTCATGCATAAAGGCGAACAAGTATCTACAAAAGGGATACACTGCAATACTAGCCCTTATCGCAGAGCAACCAAAGAAAGAAAGGAAGATTGAGGACATCGCTGTAGTCCGCGATTTTCCCGAAGTGTTTCCCGAGGATCTACCTGGACTACCTCCGAAACGACAAGTCGAGTTTCAGATAGACCTCACACCAGGAGCAGCACCGATTGCTAAAGCTCCATACCGACTCGCACCGACAGAAATGCAAGAACTGTCTAACTAATTGCAGGAACTGTTAGACAAAGGATTTATCAGGCCGAGCTTCTCACCTTGGGGAGCACCGGTCTTGTTTGTGAAAAAGAAAGACGGATCATTCCATATGTGTATCGACTACAGAGAACTGAACAAGGTGACGATCAAGAATCGATATCCATTACCGCGAATAGATGATCTGTTTGACCAGTTGCAAGGGTCAAGCTACTATTCGAAGATCGATTTAAGATCGGGTTACCATCAACTAAGGATACAGGAAAATGATATTCCTAAGACAGCCTTCAGAACCCGATATGGACACTATGAATTCTTGGTTATGCCCTTCGGACTAACCAACGCACCCGCGGTATTCATGGACCTCATGAATAGAGTGTGCAAACCTTATCTCGATAAATTCGTAATAGTGTTCATTGACGACATTTTGATTTATTCAAAGAATCGAGAAGAACATGCTGAACATCTAAGGCTAGTCTTGGAATTATTGAAGGAAGAACAACTGTACGCGAAGTTTTCAAAGTGCGACTTTTGGATTCGCGAAGTCCAATTTCTTGGACACTTGGTTAATGAGCAAGGGATACACGTAGACCCAGCCAAGATTGAAGCCATCAAGAACTGGGAAGCACCCAAAACGCCGACTGAGGTGCGACAATTCCTAGGTCTGGCCGGGTACTACCGAAGATTCATTGAAGGATTTTCAAAGATTGCCCAATCACTGACATCCCTGACCCATAAAGACAAGAAGTTCGATTAGGGAGAGAAACAAGAGGTTGCTTTCTACCTGCTAAAACAAAAGCTATGCACTGCACCCATCCTATCCCTACCGGAGGGATGTGACGATTTCGTGGTATATTGCGACGCCTCGAAACAAGGACTCGGAAGCGTGTTGATGCAACGCGAGAAGGTGATAGCATACGCTTCACGACAACTGAAGGTGCATGAGAAAAACTACATGACTCATGACCTTGAGTTGGGAGCCGTAGTATTTGCCTTGAAGATCTGGCGACACTACTTGTATGGCACGAAATGCACTATCTTTACCGATCATAAGAGCCTACAACACATATTCGACCAGAAAGAACTAAACATGAGACAACGAAGATGGGTTGAACTCATAGGCGATTATGATTGCACTATCAAGTACCATCCCGGTAAAGCAAATGTAGTGGCCGACGCGTTGAGCTGGAAGGAAACAACAAAACGTGTGCGTGCCCTACAACTCACGATTCATTCTGAATTGCCAAATCAGATACGAATCGCACAACAAGAAGCCCTAAAAGCTGAAAATCTCACTCTTGAAGCCATGCGTGGCATGGATAAGCAAATGAAGATAAAAGACGACGGAGCTTACTATCTGATGGATCGAATTTGGATTCCACGCTACGGGGGATTGAGAGAAGTAGTGATGGACGAAGCACACAAGAGCCAGTATTCCGTACATCCGGGCTCTGACAAAATGTATCATGACTTGAAGACAACCTACTGGTGGCCGAACATGAAAGCCGAAATAGCAACTTACGTGAGTAAGTGTCTAACGTGCTCAAAGGTCAAGGTTGAGTACCAAAAGCCATCAGGGTTACTTCAACAACCAGTACTACCAATGTGGAAATGGGAGCAGATTTCCATGGACTTCATAACTAAACTGCCTAGGACGGCAAGTGGTTGCGATACCATCTGGGTTATCGTAGACCGACTGACAAAGTCCGCACATTTCCTACCCATCAAGGAGACTGACAAGTTGGACAAGATCACTCGTATCTACATAAAGGAAGTGGTCACTCGACATGGAGTGCCAATCTCGATAATATCTGATCGCGACAGTCGCTTTACGTCGCATTTCTGGAAGTCTTTGCATAAGGCTTTGGGCACGAGATTGGACATGAGTACCGCTTACCACCCGCAGACGGACGGACAGAGTGAGCGAACCATACAGACACTAGAGGACATGCTTCGGGCATGTGTTATTGACTTTGGGAGTAGCTGGGAAACTCATCTACCATTAGTTGAGTTTTCATATAATAACAGCTACCACACTAGCATCCAAGCTGCACCATTCGAGACACTTTACGGACGTAAGTGTCGATCACCTATTTGCTGGGCGGAAGTTGGAGACAGCCAACTGACCGGTCCAGAACTGGTGCACGAAACGACTGAAAAGATCGTGCAAATACGCAAACGGATGGCAGCAGCTCGAGACAGACAGAAAAGCTACGCCGACGAACGACGCAAACCATTAGAATTCCAGGTGGGAGACAGAGTGTTACTCAAGGTCTCGCCCTGGAAGGGAGTCATTCGGTTTGGAAAACGAGGCAAACTGAACCCTCGCTACATTGGACCTTTCGAGATTACCAAACGAATAGGCCCTGTGGCCTACGAGCTAAACCTGCCAGACGAGATGAGCAGCGTTAACAACGTGTTTCACATCTCGAATCTCAAAAAGTGCCTGTCTGATGAGACACTTGTTATTCCTCTTGAGGAAATTCAGATCGATGAACAATTGAACTTCGTTGAGGAACCGGTGGAGATCATGGACCGGGAAACCAAGAAGCTCAAACTCAGTAAAATACCGATTGTAAAGGTGCGATGGAATTCGCGACGAGGACCGGAATTCACGTGGGAACGTGAAGACCAGATGAAACAAAAGTACCCACACCTGTTCGCGGAACAGACAAACACAGGCAACGCAAGTTGAATTTCAGGACGAAATTCTTTCTAACAAGGGGAGGATGTGACACCCCGTAATTTCCAGGTCAGCTTTTATTTATTTGGATGTTTATTTAAATGCTTATTGTACACGTGGCACTAGAAATGGTTTAATTTAGTGTGACACGTGGCATGACAGTACAAACACTGACACACAACAGGATAATTCATGGAATTATCGGCAAATAGCACACACGTGTCAAAACACACGAACGTTGGTGAACATCACAACACTTAAGCACAGAAACACCTCACAAGCCAATTATGGCTAGTAATTGGCCACTGGAGTCCAAACGACGCTCGAATAATGTTCTACAGTCGAGAAACAGGCAAGAATGGGCCCAGAACAACAAATAGGCTTATTGGGCTTGCTAAGTGGGCCAGGCGGTACGCCTGACCCGAGCCTACGACCTCAGGCGATGCGCGCGGATGAGGAAAATGGCGCCTCATCCGGCTGCCTCGCGCGTAACGACGGAGCCCCAACCACCCACGTCAGGCGTTACGCCTGGGGCGCCAGATTCGCAAAATCACCTTTTTAAACTCCCAAAACTCATTATCACACTACACACTCATTTTGCCTACACCCACACGTCTTAGCTCGGCCATTTACTCTCTCAAGCATCTGAAACCCACTGATTTGACCTGGTGGAAGCCATTGAAGCTCCCATTAAAGCTTTAGAGCTTGGAGGTGACCAAGGAACTTGAAGGAAGGCCATTGTTGAAGCTCGAGCACCACCATTGCCTTCTAGTTCTCACTACAACCTGCTGTCCAGGAGCTCTAGAGCTTGTTCTCACCATTATCTCAGGATCTTGAAACTATAGAAGGTAGTCATACACTCTTTGTAGCTTTATATCACCAATACACACACAAGCAAGTGTTAAATCACTCATGCAAACACTACACCATCACACGCACGAAATTTCTTGATGTTGAATCTGGGTTTGATGATTAAACTACTGTTAATGATGATATATGATGTTTAGATTTAGTTTTGTGACGATCCATGATGATGTGTGTCCTAAGAATGCATGATTTAGTCTTGAAATGGTGAAAAACCCACATGCATGTATGATCCATGGCATGTGGGATGATTTTCAGTAATAAGATATGCGTCTTGATGTTGTTGGATGATGATTTCATGACTAGATGATGTTGAAATGGTCAAAAATGGCTTATTGATGATTATTTCCATTTTTAGTAACTTTTGTTTGTGAAATGGTGAAATAGATAAGATGATGAGCATGCATGTATCTAGATATGTTGTTTAAATGTATTTAGGATGATTTGAATACTTAGAATGTGATTTTTATGATGATTCATGGTCATTTTCAACAAAGTTACTATATTTAGTAACTTTTCGGGTCAAGGTCTTGATAAATGATGATTTGGATCATGTCGACATGTTTAGATGATAGTAAATGGTTTATTATGATGAATGGTGATATGAAAATGGTTTAGAAATGTTAGAATGGTCATTTCTAGGCAAAACTACAAAGTTACTATTTATGGTAACTTTATTTTTACAAAAACCGATTTGCAAACATGTTGTATGATTTGAGCATGCTAAATGACTTATTATGTTATAACATGATGATTAGATGCTAAGTTAGATGGTTTCCGATGTTACGTATGCTATGAATGGAAACTTTCCATTTTAGGAAACTTTTATGTGCTAACATGTTATAAACGACTTATGTGAATCCGTATGATGATGTGCTATGTGTTAACATGATCACGTAGGACAAATGGGCATGCTAGAACTTTAAAACTGTTATGCTTTGTGAACTTTCCAAAAATGGGAACTTACTATAAATAGTAAGTTGTCCATAGACGCGACTTGCGCGTTTTGCACACGACGAGCACTTACACGACTGCGACACGATTCACAACCGTCACATGGTTCACCAACAGGTCGTTGACTTGACACGATCAACTTTGGTCAACTCTAGTCAAACACGGTCAATGTGGACCAACACAGTCAAACACGGTCAATGTGGACCAACACAGTCAAACACGGTCAATGTGGACCAACACGAGCAAACACGGTCATTGTGGACCGACACGGACAAACATGAACAACCAAGGGTTGTTGGCACAAACACGAGCACTAACACGAACACAAGCACGGTCACATACACGAACTCACGTACGGTATACGATATAGACTGCGGGTGACCGACGCACTACTTGAGGAGCTTACGCATACTTACGTTCACTTCACTAAGGTGAGTTTACGGCCCCTCTTTACTCTTTTTCAAACGCTTTCAAATAGGGGGAGAATACTAGTTGCATCGAGTCAAACATTTATTACTGTACAAACATTTTGTGTATGCTGGTTTATTGGACAAACATTAAGTGTTGAACTCGTAACAAGCCCTCACAAAGTCTTACCGTTAATGTACGAACAACGTGGTAGATTTGGATGGATCCATTAGGGAATGACTAACCTCACGGGGCACCATGTTGACTGGATGTCATAACCCGTGCAAACTCTGACCTAACTTGCTATACATACGAGGCATAGCGGAGGCAAGGACAAACAAGTCTAGTTCGGTAGTGACGCACTGACACTTTGGGCCTAGGGCTCGGTACTAACATTTGATAAACAGCATGACACACTTTCTTACTATATGTATATCAAAACCTGTGAACTCACCAACCTTTGTGTTGACACTTTTTCTAACTTGTATTCTCAGGTAATTAGCATGGCAAGCACTTGGAACAGGAATACACATAGGGGATTGAGCATAGGACCCCGCATGCATTTTGTTTATCTTTTGAAAACTATTTCGTTCGGTTTATGTATTAAACAATGTTATGTCTGACAACTACTTATTTCCGCTGCATATGTAAAACGCGTTAATTTTCCGCTGCTTAATTTATTATATCAATTTCCGCTGCAAACTATTTTATTAAGTGTATGTGTCAAACTTTGGATTTGTAAACGCATATAGAGGTGTTCTATATGACCTTGAGCTGTGATTCTGGACACGTCACATCCACGTGGACATATGCCACGAGTGGGAATTTGGGGGTGTGACAGCAATTTAGTGCTTGCATGTGAGTGTATAAGTGTTTTTAAGCTATAAGAAGTGTTGTACTACCTTCTATGGCTTCAAGATTGCAGAGATGACGACAACAACAACCTCTAATGCTCCTGGACAGCAGGTTTGTGTAGAGAAATGGTGGTGGTGGTGGTGGTGTGATCTCCAACTCCTTCTTCAAGCTCCCAAAGCTTCCATAACCTCAACAATGGCTTCAATGGCTTCCTATATGTCAAATCAAGGTGTTTCAGGCGTTTGGGAATGAGAGTGGCCGAATGGTGGAGTATGGAGTCGACTAAAATGATGAGAATAGGTGTGATGATGATCTTGGAAGTTTAAAAAGAAAATATGCGAATCTGACTCCCAGGCGTAACGCCCGGCAGGATGGGTTGGAGCCTGGCGTACCGCGCGAGGCAGCCGGATGAGCCGCCTCCTTGGACCTTCCGTGCATAACGCCTAAGGTCGTGGTCTCGGGTCAGGCGTACCGCCTGGCCCATTTGTCAGGCCCAATAAGCCTGTTTTGTGGTTTTAGGCCCGTTTTCGCCCGTTTCTCGACTGTAGAACATCGTTCGAGCGTCGTTTGGACTCTAATAGTCAATTACTAGCCATAATATACTCGTGAAGTGTTTCTGTGCCTAATTTTTGTGACGTTCACCAACGTTCGTTATTCAAGACACGTGTGAGTGTTGTGCGATAATTCCTCGAATTATCGGTACGTTTGGACTGTTGTGCCACGTGTCACACTAATTAAAGATAACTCTAGTGCCACGTAAGAAATAATAATACATATTATTAATTAAAGTAAAGAATTGCTGACCTGGAAATTGCGAGGTGTCACAATAATGAAGAGTATGAATAACACAATGATCTTTAAAAAGACACAATTACCTATAATAAAGACACAAAGAAGAGTATGAACAATTTTGTACATGTCATTATTTCTTTTGTTTAAGGTTATTGTGTCTTTTATGTTTCTTTTCAATGTTGTGTTTTCCTGAACAATTTAAGACACAATGATGTTACATAATAGATGATGTTAAGCAAGGATAACACAATGACGAGTATGAATAACACAATAATATTTAAATAAAGACACAATTACCTGTAAAAAACTCAATGATGAGTATAACTATGTTGTGCATGTCATTGTGTTTTTTGAATAGGTCATTGTGTCTTTTGTACAGGTCATTATGTCTTTTGTGTTTCTTCTAAGGAGGTGTTTGTTTTTTGTAAAAAACCTCTTCTAACCTCTTCTAACCTCTTATGTCTGCGCCGCGCAGACGCGGGAAGAGGTTAGGCTGTTTGTTTTCTCGCAGACGTTTCATTAAAAAACGTCTGCGCGTCCTCTTCTTGGCGCAGACGTGAACCAACCTCTTCCCACATCTTCAAACCTCTTCCAGCCTCTTCCAGCCTCCTCCCCCTTTTTTCAACCCTTCCAGCCGTCGCCTCCCTACACCACCATCGCCATCGGCCGAACTCCTCCACCCCTTGCTCGCCGTCGCCGCCATACTCCACCGCCGTAGCCGTCGCCGCCATACTCCACCGCCGTAGCTGTCGCCTCCCTACTCCACCGCAAGCAACCACCGATCGAGGGCTCCATCGAGGTTAGGGCTCGATCGACGGGAGGGGTTTGGTCCACGAAGGTTCGATCGAGGGTTGGGGCTTTCCGGTCGTCTTCGATCGAGGGTTGGGGCTTTCCGGTCGTCGCCCCTGGTTCCTTCGACGGTCGTCGCCCCTGGTTCCTCCACAGCCGGCCCCTTTTCCGGTTGTCTCTTCCACAGGTGGCCTCCTCCACCGCCGGTTGCAGGTTAGGGTTAGATTGTTCAAGTTTTAGAACGAGGGCTCGATCGAGGTTAGGGCTCGATCGACGGGAGGGGGGTGGGTTTGGTCCACGAAGACTCGATCGAGGTTAGGTCGACGGTGATCGGAGGTGATGGTGAGCGGCGGTTGGTGGGGTTGAGCAGACGATCGGAGATGGTGAGGTTGGGACGGTGGGGTTGGGAAAATGGGAAGAGGTTTTAAGTTAGATCAGAAAACAAACACCTCCAAAAGCTCTTCTTGCAGATGTTTGGTCCACCTCTTCTGCAAAAGATGTCTGCAGATGTGGTCCGCAGACCGCAGACGTTTTGCCTCTGAAAAAACAAACACCACCTAAATGTTAGGTTTTCATGAACAATTTAAGACACAATGATGTTGCAGAATACATAATGTTAAAAAATATGACATAATGACGAGTATAAATAACACAATGATCTTTAAAAAAGACACAATTATGTAACAACCGGAAAAAAAATTATATATTTATAAACCGTTTGAGTTCATAATGTCCGAATTCATAAAAGAAAGAAAATTAGTTCCGAGATCCTTCGCGGTACGCCAAGAGAATTTTGGGTACTCTTGGCGGTGCGCGACGAGTCCAAAATTATCTAAGATTCTCCGGATTTCTTCGCGGTACGCCAAGCCCCTTTCAAGCCCTCTTGGCGGTATGCGACGAAGGGAAACCGACTATCAGTTGATAGAATCGTCAAAATTTCATGGCAGATTTTATTTTTTTCATCTTCCTTCGAGTTTTAACTTCCAAATGACGATCTACATGATTTTTAACCCCAAATAAGTATGATCAAGCTATAGAAACATCATACGCGAGTTGGGATGGTTTCTACAACATCGGATCATCAGTTTTCGACTGAAAACCCGTCTGGACATGTATTGATTCGATTATCCTACTAGTTTGATAATATTTGGATTAGATCTGATATTGGAACGTTATTTAATGATTATTGTTGTTGATTAATAATACTAAACAAGAACGAACATGCCGGTTTGTTGATATGACCAAGAATCTCTTAATACGTATGAAACCAGTTAAGAGAAACTCAACGCATGTGAATGGGTTAATGGATTGTATGGGTGTGTGTATAATCATGAGTTTTGGTATGATTATATATATTTATGTGATCATGAATACCTAGGGTTGTGAATATGTCTGGAAACAAGGAAGGAAGCAAGTAAAGTTCATGTAATGGTATATGTGTTTATGGGTAATACGAATGGGTATGAGGGTTGAAGTGAATTACCAAGAACACTGGAATGATTGAAAGAAAGTAAATGAGTATTATGAGAATGAGAGTAAGGTAAAGTATGAATGTCAAGCATGGGTGTGAGTGGTTAGGATAAGTCATGTATGTAAGGACACAATTTAATTTAACCACTAGCACTATTAGTTCTATATAGGAATGCTTGAACTATATGTTAAAGTGATAATGTGATACAGGTTGTTAACAATTCCAAAAGTCGAGGCTAGTTTTGAATTTATTGTGAATCAAGCTTTGGATTAAGGTGAGTTCTTGGTAGCCATAGTTTAAATTTTTTTTATCATTTTAGGCTGTTATGCATGTTATAAAGCTATTTTGTGAAAAATGATTTTAACCCAATTATGGTCAGGTAAATAATGTTTTTAAGTCTCAACTACGTTTGAGAAATAAATTATTTTGAAAGTCTCGGCCGAGGTCGAGCAGAAAATGTGGTTTGAAGTCCCGGTTGCGGTTGGACAAAAGTTGAGCACTGCGATGTAGAGAAATGTTTATGCTTATGATGGTTTAAATGATTTAAACCATGTTATGTATGAATGAATGATTTTATGGATATGGATGATATACGTAAAGTGATGTTATGTTAATGATTGTTTGATGTGTTATTTTAACACATCCGTTTTTTGTACATATTCGAGTCAGTTTTCGTATTTATAGTTTAGATTTTGAGTTGTTTTTCCTTCCGTTTTACATTTTCTTATTTGTGAACATGTTTATGTCCCAGGGGAGAGGAAATGAAGGCAAATGGGCAACGGAATCGAGTGTGGTTGATCGAGCGAAGAAAATGAAGATTTTAACCCTAGGCGGTACGCCCCGAGTCGAGCTTTGATTCCAAGTGGTGCGCCTGGGAACATTCTCTGATTCCCATTATTCCGTACGCACTGCCTGATCAGAACGCACGGCCACAGGCTGTGACATCCAGTACCTGATCGTTCGGCAAATCCGTACGGTACGTGTACTTTCACATTTACTGTGTGTAAATACATTATATGAACAGTGTTTGTGATAACAGAATTCAAAATACAAGAAACAGTTGTACGTATTTATGTGAAAACTTAAATACCGTAAGTACAACAACTCACGATAAACAATAGTTGTATGTATTTAGGTGAAAACCTAAATACAATTAATATAACGAATCAAGAATGACAACAGTGTTCAAGTAAATAACAAGAACAGGTCGTTGCGATCTGATATCCATAGATGACAGGAATCATATGGCCGGTAAATCAGTACGAAAACAATGTGAAAACAGGACGTTAGTTGAGTCCGTCAGTGAGGAAATACAATTCAAAACATAATTGCAGTGTTGTTTCAGAATAGCGAACTGACAGTGGGTTTGCGTGGGTGACGATTCACACAAACATATCTGTGAGTTTAACGTTCTGAAATAATGACTGAAAAGTAGAAAACAAGCATCAGAAAGCAAAACCATCGTCGTGTACGTTCGGGTGACGATTCGAACGAATACGCGCGAAGGTGACGCATTCTGACGAAACGAAAACGAAAAACGAAACGAACGATAACAATTTAAGAAAATATAATATTTTACGTTTTACAATTTTGAAACTCACCAAAAAAAAGTAATTAAAGAAACTATTTTATTCAAAATGCGTAAAAATACGCGTTACGTTCCGGAAACACAACGAAAACACGAACCGAGCAACAAAAAACGAACCCGAACACACTCGGGGGTATATAAACCCTAAATGAGGCATTTTCTCTCATTTCTTTCATCTTTCTCTCTCTAGAACACCTCTCCCGAACCTACCCTCTCTCTAGAAAACGACCTTCAAATCTTCATAACTTGGTCGTTTCTTGGCGAAATCTTGCATTCTTGGTGTCCACACGTTGCTACAATCATCCTCTACAAGGAAGTACAGCAGATCAGAGAAGTTATCCGCCCGAAATCAAGGTATTTGAGCTATGAACATCACGAAATGTAGGGTTTTCCTACCCTTTTGTTCGACCCACACATGACACCGGTTAACCACCATGCTACCTTGAACCACACGTCCACGAGAAGACTCTTCGCATAACCATTATCATGGGAACAACCTGCAAACTCTCAGGTTCGATGGTGATGAAGATGTAGTTCAACTTAACTAACAGGTTCGTGGGATCATCAGGTGACCGAACCTGAGACCCCTGGCCGAACCTTCACTTACACGAACCAAGAGGGGCGGAGCGAACCTGTACATTGCTGAACCTGAGATAGGCGAACCACCTGGCCGAACCTGTGAGCTGCTAAGTCACGAACCTTCCCCATGCGAACCTACACTGCCGAACCTAGCAATTGCCACGAACCCATGAGCACCGAACCTGTCATAAACGAACCATGATCTGCGAACCTTCCTCACCATGCAAAACTATCTGCTAGCCGAACCCATGTTTCAATGAACCATTAGGTTAGCCTAATCCTTAGCAGGGCCGAACCTTCAGTAAATGGAACCATGAGGTTCGCTGAAAATCCAGCCATGTTCCTCATTGTGATCGGTCCAAGCCCATTTGGTTGACCCATGTGATTTCCCTAGCACACAACATCATTTGAGTCCAAGCATAACCTCAATCGGCCCAAAACATTATCATTTGGCCCACTTTGGTTATTTGACCCATGTGAAACAATTGGTCCATGCAATACTTTTAGTTCAATAGCTTGGCCCACTCAACACAACCGGCCCAAGGCCCACCTATATTTGGCCCAATTGATTTTCAGCCCACATGAGTTGAACTAGGACAAACACTTGAATTAATTAGTCTTAGTACAAATTGCATGGGATAATTAGCCAAGATTACTACAAGGGTGGTGAATACTAGTTTAATGAATTTCATAAACTTAAAACATTAAGTTACTAGAATAATTGCATGGTTATTAGTTAACTATGTAATAAATTATTTTGAGTCTAACAAGAACAACACAAGGAATATTAAACTATAAACCTAAGATAACACTTAGGTTGGTTTGCAAAAATCCTACAATTACTAGGAATGAACATATTATGACAAGGTTTTGAAACTTCAAGAAGAAATCAGGGCCGAATAAAGACCGAGACTCACAAGTGTTAGCCAACTTTAGGGCTAACACATATGCGCACACAAACTTTTATAACTCATACTTATAAGTTAAATAAAACGTGAAATCAATACAGGATCGTGAATACAACAACAAATCCAACAAAGAGCGCGTGCATTTCTTGTTTATACATAGTCAACCACTTCAATAGTAAGGTGAGTTCATATGCCCTGTTTTCTAATCTTAACTGATTTTAAACTCTCGGGGCTGAGAAACATGCTTAACTTTTATTTATTTAAAAGTTTCATTTTAACACATTGCTTATACTTTGATTAGATAATATTGCTTGACTTATTATCATTTATCATTGTATGCATGCTTGTGTGATCATGATATGACAGGTATAACTAAGATGAATATGATAATATAACTTCATAACTCATCAACACAATAGAATAACATAGTTGTAAGATTATATCCTACAGCACTTAGTTATTCTTACAAGAACGAACATTGAGATAATCACAGGTGAACATGATGACAACACACATGAATGCCAAGAAGATAATAAATCTTCATAATATCATTCGACACCAAGTTAACTAAGTGTAATAAGACAAGTTCTTATAACACTCTGCTTTTAACTTGGTGCATACTACAAGTTAACATGAAACAAGTATCATCCACCACCTGAGTCGACTAAGTGTAGTAAGACTAGTTCTTACCACATTCTAGTGACAACAGGGTGACTATATGGAACAACAATGAATGATAATCATGATAATGTAACTTCATGATAACCACATCATTCACACAACAATTAACATAACTTAATAAGACAATATCTTATTTAACGTTGTTAACTACAAGGAGAACATACAACATTGAGAACAAACAACAACATTGATGAAAACAATACAATTGATTACTATTGAACTTTTTGCATTATATCATTTCAATCATGTGCCATGTATTCAAATGATCATTGTAAGTCCCTTTCATAAATCGCTGACTAGTTAGTTTGACGTGACTAAATCGACGATAGCATAGTGGTACCATAGGTTTGACAAACCTCTAGCTTGTAGGGCTAGTATGTTGATCGTACTCAATCATTGGCCGGTAACGTATGACCGGTGACAGAGCTACTCAAGTCAGGGTTTGGAAAGCGACACATGGTGATATAAATCTATAGTTATAATTGTAATTAATCCATCGTCTCCTGTTGACTAGTAGACTGAGGAATTTACTTTCTCTCAGGTCATATTACTAGTAAGAGTTTCGATGAGGCCTACGGATACACAAAGTGGTAGAGGTAAATTGGACGCATTGTAGTCTGATTTTGTGAGGATTGCAATGGATTCCTTTTAGGCTCTGTGCACTTCAAGTTGAGAACAAATATCAATTGGTTAACTAACACTCTTATATTATTAAAAGTGTTTAACAGTTAACCCCACAAGTAATAGAATAATACAAGGATCAGATTAAATTAATCTTATATCCTTAATACACAAAGGGTTTATCAATACTTCGGTTTGATAACTAAACCCCTATTATTATATTATTCTACATATGATACAACAGGTGATTAACAAACGGGATGAACGAGTGAAATGAAATGGGTATCTATAGTTGTATTGCAAGTAGTGTGGAGTTCTATTAGTTGTGTGGTGGGATGTTGGCTGGGGCTTGTTCCCCTACATATGCCCTATATATAAGCATAACTAGTAGGATGAGATATTACTTGTAAATATAACTATGGAGAGGCCATTGTGTGAACTGGTGAACTAATCAACTTCCAAGTAACATGTATAACATTGTGATTGTGTATGTGAACATTTCAAGGGTTTTCAATTATCAACCTTATGAACTCACCAACATAGTGTTGACTTTGTTTAAATGCATGTTTTCCCAGGTGAGGAAAAGGTTTAGTTACCAGACATTCAGGGACATAGCTAGTAGACTTTTAGAAGACCTAGCTACATTTTGTGTCGTGCGTATTTTGAATGACAAAACAGCGAATCATCACAGTTACAAGATATAAACTCATTGATTCTTTTGATTAGATTTACTTAGTTAAGTTATGAGGAAATAATGTAATTTAGTTTTGTAATTCTATTTCAATGTCATATTAGCATTTCTCAGTTATTTATCATGTGCTTTGTAAACAATCTGATCAATTCGATTATCACAACGATATCACGCCCCGGGAACCTTCCGCCCGGCGGGAAAGTCGATCCAGCCCGCTAGCTCGGGGTGTGACATATTGGTATCAGAGCCTTGGTTATAGAGAAATATATGTCATATTACTTAAACGGTTTGGCCTAGACTATAACCTAGGGACCCTCATGTAGAGATCATATTACATAGGATTCTATTTGCATGTGTCTTCTGCATCTGATCACTGCACTAACCGATTTTCTTTCGGTTATGATCAGAATTCCGCCGAGAAGACCACCACCAGCTTTACCGCCACCACCACCACATGGTTCAGCTCCGCATTCCTCGACACCATCACCATCTGACTCCCCTGTGCAACCACCTCCTCCTCCGCCACCGCCTGCACATGAATTGGATCCTGCTACCATAGCACTGGCCACACTGCTGACCATCCAACTGAGGGATGTGATTCCCGAGATGATGAACATAATCAACAGCAACAACGCCGCCAACTCAGTTATTTAACTTTGTAATTCTATTTCATTGTCATATTAGCATTTCTCATTTATTTATCATGTGCTATATAAACAATCTGATCAATTCGATTATCACAATGATATCACGCCCCGGGAACCTTCCGCCCGGCGGAAAAGTCGATCCAGCCCGCCGGCTCGGGGTGTGACACATGCAATGCTCCTGTCAGACCAGTAGCCTGACAATTCTGTCCCGCGTGCACCGCCTAGCCTCAAACACCCCCATTAGGTGGTGCGCCCCAAACCTATTTCAGCTCAAAAACCCTAATTTCTGGCTTTCTACAAAGGGGACGCGTTCACACCTATTTTGAGGACGATTTTGGCACTTTGGAACCCTTATCTCGCCCCTGGAGCTTAGCCTTGGAGGTTGGGGCTTGATTAGAGATTTTGGAGTGAAGATTCAAGAAGGCTTTTGAGTATTTTTCTTTCTTTCTTTACTTTGTTATTGTAATCAGTAGTTTAGCATGTTATTAGACTTGATTCAGATCTGTTTAGCTACTGTTATGATGATTGTTGGCTAGAAATTGATTATACCTAGGTTTGGGATGATAAAGTTGTGAACTTTATGATGTTTTGAACTTTATTTGTGATTTGGGATGATATATGTTTTGTAATCAGCTGTAAAGGTTGATCATTGATGATATTTGCATGTGTTGAATGATGATATTTGATGATTGATAGATCCATGTGTGTCTAGCAATGTCTTTCTATCATTAGATGCATGTTAGGCTTAATGACTTTGTGTTTTAGGCTAGTTTGTGGATTGGTGATCACATTCCATAGGATTTGATATCATCAAGTGTTGTAATTCTCATATGGGACATAGCCTAGAAATCCAAGAGGTGATAGGTTAGATGGTTGGTCTATTTCACTTGGGTTATTTGAGTTAAACTACCCGGGAGGGCATTGTCTTGGATTTCCTTAGTGTTTGTGTCAATCCATGTCAAAGTAGTCAACTTTACAACTCTCTAGTGTTTTAGGATACACGCGGGTGGAGAAATCCGGAAGGTGATCCACCCGTTTGAGTGCAATTGCATATCGGGAAAATCTGGAAGGTGACCCGGTAGACTAGTGCATACATAACATTCTTAGGATTTCCATTGGTGTTATTGTGTTACCTCGTATCTGATCTGGGTCCCATTAGGTCATTCCAAGTTTGTTTCTTAAGATCCTAGTCTTCATCCTTCACAAGTCCGTCAAAGTCATCACTTGTCACACTTTTGATTCTCGGCCTAGGTATACTAGTTTTCCTGTTTGGAGTTAGATTCCACTTTACAGTCTCGGTGTTAGTTGCAGTTTTAGTTAGCCTTTCTAGTGTTTAGTCTTTAGTCAGTTAATTAGTTAAAGTCTAATTTAGGTTTTCAGAAAGTGCACCAAACCCCCCCTCTTTATTTCATTTGTTCACAACCTAGGCTAGTTTGTCAAACATGTGTCCTTAGGGTTTGATAACTGGTCTTCCACAAGCTATACTGTCACCGATAGGTACACTTGCCTACATAGCGGTCTAGTTTTAAGATTTTCGATTTTAACTAGGTGTTTAGGTCGAGTCTAAGTCTAGGATTAGTTTTAGTGTCTTTAGTTTAGGTTAGACATTTTAATTATCTTAATTTTTAGGGTACGGACCGCTTGCATCATTGTTATTGAGGAAGTCTTGTACCGATATGAGCTGTCAACTTCGGGTTGATAGTTAAAGATTCTTGTGGTTACACAAGCCTGCCGATTATGTGTCATCAGTTAAGGAAGTCTTATGCATGCATGGGCCTGTCAACTTCGTGTTGGCAGTTAAGGTGTCTTGTATTTATACAAGCCTGTCGAATTCGGGCCGTCAGTTGAGGTGTCTTGTGCTAGCGCAAGCTTGTTGACTTTGGGTCAGCAGTTGAGTGTGAAGTTTTCTTCACAACATGATTGATGTTATGATGACATGTATGTTATGTATTTAAATTATGTTATATGATGATATGAATGAGTAAATATTTTCTAAAAAGTTAACTTAGAACTCAACAGCATAAAGCTGACTTGTTTTACATGCATATCAGGTTGAATAGTTTGAGAAAAGATACCAGAATGGCTTGTGGCATATGTTGAAGACTACCCTGGAATCAATTGGCTATAGTATAGAACATAACTATGTGTTAATTTGGTTTAGTAATTAGATGTTTATATTATGTTGTTACTTTAAATTACACTGCTGTAATGAGTCATTTACGGTTTAAGAACTATGTGTTTGATGCTTAACAACCGAGAAGACTCCTGGGGTTCGGGGCCTCTCAAATTACATGTAAAAAAGACACACAGTTAACTGTAAGAAAAATACAAAAAAATAATTATACACAAATGTTTAAAAAAGACAATGACGATAATAGACACAATGAGGTGAAAATTTTCATTTTTTATAACAAAATTATACGCATTTTAAAGAAAAAATGCTCGTTTTTATGATATATTTTTCTTAAAAAAATAATATCATATGTAAAAGTTATGAAAGTTTAAAAATGTGGGAAAAAGTGGTTATGACTAAATTACCCTCTAACAACTTTTCCCTCTAAAATTTAAAATTTTCCATCTTAAATTTGATCTTATAATCTAATAGTTAATAATCATTCTTAGTCTTTTTAGGATAAGAAGACTATTTAGTTGAACTCAATCATTCAAAATGTTAAAAAGTTAATTTATCTCAAACAGAATACTTATTATTTTTCTAAATGGTTATAACCGATAAGTTTTTTTAAAACGTTTTTCTAAAAAAATTGAAGATGACCCCGTTTTTAATAAAATTTATAATGAGATGTTCACAAAAAATAAAAAATAAACAAGATTGTGTGATTAAATTTTTAAAAAGAGTTAAATTATATAAGTTATTAAATAAAAATTAAATTGAATTTAAAATTAATTGAAAAAGTTAGGTTGTGACTTAGGTTGGTGGAAAGACTTGAGTTAGGGAGTTAGGTTGTGGAAAATTGATTTTTTTAACAAATATGACAACCGACCATGATTTGAGTCATCAATGCACATGGTCTAAAAATTAGAAAGACTTACAAACATAACTAATTGTTTTGCTTTTCTATCAAATCGCTAATTAATTTTGATACTATTAATTTGTTATAAAATTTTCATAAATGATAAAATTAATTAAAAAAACAAGTATTAGTTTATTTAATTGAATACGTAGTTTATCTCGACCAAAGGATTCTAGCCGAGTAGCACTATCTTGACTTATTATATACAGTTTTGGATTTGAGTCTCTCTGATAGCAATTTGTTCCTAGTTGCGCATGATGTTTTTCTACATAACCCAAAAGTGGTTTCCTCCAGAGAATGATGAGACCATATATGTTGCTTATAAAAAATGCTAACGAGGAGAGGTTCCAAAGCTCATATTTCATTGTTGCCTTAAAAAACGTAGTTTGATCTCCTTTTTAAAAATTTTGCCGGAGCTTACTCTTTAACTTCAAGACCTAGCCCATCCATTGTTGACAAGCCCAAAAGGCTGACTTGAAAAATAAGAGGTTAGATAAAAGTTTAATATCATACACCCAAACATTCAACGAATAGTTCGTTAATCGTTTGATAGAAAGTTCACTTATGTTCATTCGTTTACAGTTCTATACAAATATATAGACAAACGAATTCTAATTGACGAAGATGTAAGAATGAATCTTTTTATCCACATAATTTAACTAAAACATAAATAATCTTAGATTTTGATCATCTTTTAAACCTTCTATAACTCATTCATTATATCTATCATTATTTAATTAACTAATACGTATTTATTATTATTTTTTTATATTTTTTTTCTTTTTCTTTAGCTTACAATCGCTCAATAAAATATAAATAATAAATATGAGAGATGAATATTATGTCTACAATATACAAGTATTTGGGATGTTTGCGGTTCGGTTTTTATGATTTTTTAGGTGAAATAGTAAACTAAACCGTTAATAACGGATTTTGAATAATGGAAACCAAAACCGAACTGTTAAATATAAAACTAAATTAAACTGAACCATTATCCATGGTTTGGTTTATGGTTCAGTTTATGGTTTGAGATTTTTAAGTCTGTTAAAAAAGGTTCCAAACATAACCGTTTTGTGGCTTGAGACGGACTAATCACATTTCAAACTCAAATATCTTTTTTTTACCTAAATTATCAATCCAATCATCAATGCATGTATGCACGTACGTATGTACGTACGTATGTATATTTAAACACAAACGATCTTATATATTTTTTTTACAAACGATTTTTAGTGAAAACCGTTAACTAAACCGCTCACTACGGTTTCAAACTTTTGAAACTATCTAATCAAATGTTTGGGAAAATACCAACCACAAAACAGAACCGATGACCGATTTTATGATTTCACAGTTTAAAAGCTGACCATGAATATCCCTAACAAGTACCATATTGTTTATTGATTGAGGTATTAAAATAAAGATATGAACAAAAGAGAGAGAAAATGTTTTTATGTTCTTTGTTTGTAATTAGTAAAGATGTGGATTGGGGAAATGCACCAAGAGCGTAGCAAGAGCTTTTTGTTTGTGTTTAGTATTTTGAATGTGATATATCTCATCATTGTTTTTACAACTTTAATTCTTTATTTTTTTTCTCTGTTTTTTTCACCAAACATCTTTTAACTTTTCTCCTTAATTTTTCTAGCAACACATGTTGCTTCATTATGAGTTTAACCTACAAAATAAGAAAATAGTTACAATCACTCTTGCAAAAGTCGGTCTTTAATGCCAAGTACTCGCTACAGGGAATTGTTCCGAGGCCGAGTACTTTCTGAGTGTTACCTAAATACTCCCCGCTTAGGGCTGAGTACTGCCTGATTACTCGCTTCAAGGAGCTATTCCGATCTGAGAGCGCCTAGCGACTTTTGCACCTTGCTTACAATAAACTTACAAAGTTCCACTTAGATTGATATGTTTAATAAAATTTAATTATACAAAATTTTTACGGGACTAAAGTACTAAACACTCTCTAACTATTATATAAACTATAATTTACCTGTTACGTATATTTTTTTATCAATGTTTTTTGGTTTATATATGTTCATCAAATAAACTATAATGTGCGTGTTGCTTATGTTTATTATGTGACGAGATCGTTTTAAAAAAGTGATCATTATGATCAATGTTTTCATAAACGGACCGGACGTCGAACCGGTCTTCTTACTGGTCAGAGGTTTAACCGGTCGGACCGGTCGAACCGGATTTAAGAACCAGATTATTTTATATACATTTTATAAATATATATATATATATATATATATAATAAAATAAAACAATTAAAAAATTTTAAAAATTAAAAAAAAACGGTTCAACCACCGGTTCGTCGGTTTGACCGGCCGGTTCACCCAAAAACTGCCAGGAGCCCCTAACCAGACCGGTCCACCTACCGGTTCCCGGTTCGACCGGTCCGACCGGCCGGTCCGGTCCGGTTTTCAAAACATTGATTATGATCCATGATAAATCAATTAAGTTTCATATACATGTAATTTACTATGAATTGTAGTTTTGTTGAAGTGGTGAACGAACATGTTAGAAGAAGTCAAACAATGTCAACCAAGCCTTCATATCAATTAATCTTATCTTATAGTGTTCATGTTTTTATGAGAGAAAAAAGTTGTTAGCACAATCACTTATTAACGCCCTGTTTGGGATTTCATCTAAAAATAGCTTATTAAGTTATTGTTCAAAAAGCTAATAACTCAATAAGTTGTTTGCCAAACCTAAAAAAACTTTTGAAAATAACTTTTTATAAAAGGATGATAAGTTGTTATTGAAAAGCTAAAAATTCTAGTTTTTCAAAATAACTTATGACTTATTGACATAAAATTACAAAAATATCACACTCTTTACCTTTTACGATGGTGTTACGTTAAAGTTTAGTCCTATATATATATATATACTAGTAGAAAGCCCGCGCAATGCGGCGGCTGTAACAATGTCCTTTGGAGTTAAGTATCTTTTGCAATCCTTTTTTTTGGCATTTAAAATGATATAAATTACCATATGAATAAACACAATAGAATGAAAGTCAAGTTAAAATTAATTGAGGCTTGTTATTAACTGTAACAACGGTAGAGTTACTATGAAACTCAAGCATCTTTTTGTCACCATAACAATAGTATCAAATGGAGTAAGTGCCAAAGTCATGAATTTAAAAGAACCATAAATTTTATATGCTTTTCAAGCAACTAAAAAAAACAAAATGCAGGTACCTAGTGCTGCAAGAATTATCATCGGTGATTTTAAACTCTTTTGAAACAAAAGAAGAGGTCCTACCTGATTGAAGATTCTTATCTTTACCACTTACAAGCCACACCTATACTATTAGGCCTAGCAAATTGGGAGGGTTGGGTCGGTTTGTGCAGTAGATCAAAACGGGTTCGGGTCAGAACGTGTTATTTTATAAAATGGTTATTTTGGTCTCAGGTCTGAACGGGTTCGGGTCAGAATGAGTTATTCTATAAAATGGTAATTTTGGTCTCGGGTTAGAACGGTTTTAACAATAATAGTTTCAGATCAGAACATGTCATCTAAAAAATGGTCAAATTTGGTCCAAGTCAGAACAGGTCAAGTTAGTTAGAACTAAATAAACTAACTTCTTCTTCAAAATCAGTATGATTAGACATGATTACCTACAAATAATTGAACAAAAGTTCAAAATACAAATCAATGAATTCAATTGAATCCAGGCTATCAGATAGTTCATTACTTCATTGCATACAACCATACATAGGAATATGCTTGTGAATTAAGTAGTCAATCTCATTTACTTAACTCTCAGTTACCACAATATGTTGTTTGATTTTGAACATACTATCATTAGAAGTGCAGTATAATGGATATATTCCTTGAATGCAAAAAAAAAAAAAAATCATGAAAATTGGACCAAATGACGAAAGATCTTGAGAGTTCACTCACATAAACTGGAATGTGGGTCAGTTTGTTTGGAGCATCTTGCTCAACAAATAAGATATAAAAACCACCAAAACAACTAATGAGTTGATATTCAACATAGTATGATCACAAACCAATATCCACAGAAAGTCTTAATGTAGCACTGATATGTGTCAATTATCATTAAATGAAAAAGAATGATCGTGGCAACTAAATAGAAATTTAGAAGAAAGTACTACCCTGCCCTTGCATGAAAATTTGTATTTTGTTAAGTTGTCATCTGCATTTACAAATAATAAAATTTAGAAGAACAACTTACATTTAGAAAGAGAGGAGACTACAACCATGCATGGAAGTCATATGCAGGTGATTATGTTTATAGTTTCTTTCTTTCTGTGCCATTACATCTTACCTTAGGTCTTAGTTTAATCACATAGGTATCTTTGTGCATCGAGAGGTTGTACATATAGTTTTATGGATCATACATACATGTTATTTTTATCTAATTTACGTGTATGTGATGATATAATCCTACCAGAAATATAAAAAGAGTATTATAGAAATATATTTAAATGCCTTTGTGTCTTCAGTGGCTATCTAAAAAATTTTTGTCTCTAGGGTGTTTGAATATATTTGATGATTCTAAAGATTTTGTACTAAACTCTATGGACAATTGCTTTTGGGTTTGTTGCAGTTCATGCTTATAGATGTATAGAAGCAGGCCACCAACAGCGAATCCAAGAGGGTTTGGTGAGCATGTGTGATCAAAACTCAAAAGGAAAGAATGTTGCAAGATCATTTCTAAGAGGGTCTAGTAAGATGTATTAAGATATAAGAGTCTAGAATCTAGAGTCAAAAAGGATGACACAAAAGGTCAAAATTTCCTATAATGACTCAACTTAGAGAATCTGAATACCATCACACAAAGGGTCGAAAATTCATGAATACTTTACGTACAAAAATGATAACAAGACCCGAACACAAAAATCATAACATGAATACTTTACATAGAAAAATGATAAGACCGAAATATGACACATTAGCTAATGCCAAGAAAAATATTATGGGTATCTGTCATTAGGGTTAGACACATTAGTTAGTATATGTATTATGGGTATCTGTCATTACTCATTAGGGTTAGACACATTAGCTAATGCAAAGAAAAATATTCGGGTTCAGGCCCAAAATCACACTCAAAATAAAGAAAAAAATAAAAAGATTAGTTGTGCTAACCTGATTGATCAGTTAACCAACATGAACCGTAATCAATTAAGTAACTTGACCCGTAACTCGACTGATCAAGATAATCCAATAGTTGTGATAACTTTAATGACCACTATGGAATCTTGTAACTAAATCTACAAACATGGTTGAAATTATTGGAGTCAAAACTCAACTGGGACTATACGAACAAAAGAAAGTAACTGAAAAACGTAGAAATCATCTTGTAAATTGTAATGGGACTCGCAAAAATATATTGTTTGTTGTCCATATCGTATATGAGAAAAAGCATCAAATGCGATATAAGGGTTAGAATCTTTTATGTTTAACCGTTAGATATCCATACAAAAGGACCCACAACCAATAAATTTGAACGACAACAATAAAGTAGTCACGTTATTTTTTACAAAGTTTGATAACATAACTTTCACATCAGTCTCCATTTGAACACGATTATATGATGTAACATAACACCATTCTCAGCCCTAGAGACAATTTCGTTCAGATTCAAATGAGCTTTTACCTTGACCTTGGCATGACTACCTTTTTTTGCTTGATATGGCCCAATCTCTGCAAATCACAGTCCATAAAAAAATTTAGGCAAATGAAAATTATTCTTAAAATTCCTAAAAGTGATGATTTTTGTTGGTGCCTACAATTCAATGACATTTGCATATTGAAGATCAGCTGTAAATGTGTTGGTCAAAGCTTTCATGTTGGGGAATTTGATTTCCATTTAGAAAAACAATATTGCTTTGTTGATTCTCCATATTTCTATTCTATGATTCTTGGCCAAATCCTTTCAATGTCAAATCAAATGATAAATGAAAGCTTTCTTGCACCTATAAAATAATAGCAATCCAAATCATGTTCTTTATATACTCAAAGGACAAAGAAAGAGAACTGAAATCAGTTGTGTTTTGCTTTGAATGTCAAATATGTTGTTCTTAGGTAAAGTATGCAAGTTTGCATTGCCTCCATGTGGAGCTGCATCAAATCTTGTTCTCTATAGAACAACAGACCCACCTTCAATAGTTTTTTATAAATAATTCATATCTATTTTAAATATCTATTTACACGTAACTATTTGCTTCAAACCAATATTTTGTAAATTCCTACTCATTGTTACATATGGAAACATATCAGGTGCAACTCATAATCTTTTAATCCAATATGATTGCGTCAACAGAGCACTGCAAAGAACCTAATTAGGGCCTAAACTAAAATAGTGATATCTATTTTGACTTAAAGCAAAAAAAAACCCTTCTATTTCAGAATCAAACACATTTGTGTCTAAACAGAATCATCAATAGCTTTATCTTATGGAGTAACCTTAAGAAATTGAAAAGTAAGTAAATAAGACACAAATGATCACATATTTTGTTTTTAAAACTTGCACTTATCAACTGAATTAAATTGCTACTAAAAAAATTAAGTTAACAAAGAACATAAACAACACATGTAGAAGTTAAAGTTGTTACCATCGGATATTTTCTAGCATCCATGACTGTTTTCATAATCATCACGTCGAGGATTACCCTAGAAGCAAGACAAATCGATTTCAACAACACATTCTTCTTCAAAAGCTTCAATATGTAAATTGTATTTAAAGAAAAATTCAAAAAATTTATAAATTTTTAAAAAACATATTCGTAACCTACCAATTCGTTTGGTCTCCTGCTCAATGGTATAGCCTGGAAATGTTGAAAATCAAAAAATAAATAAATAAATAAATAGGAAGAATTTTATTTTCTATCGTTCTTCTGATTTCTTACCGACGATCAATGCCAAAATGGTAGAGCAATGGAGAATCGGCGATGGCAGGAAAAGAGGGCAACGATCGTTGATGCTAAAGCAATCTTCTGTTGAGGGGTGAGGGCCGATTGAAGAGCGGCTTCCTATAAAGAACAAATTCAAAATTTCAAATGTTTGAATTTGGAGCCAAATTTCTTCATAATTTGCTCTAATCGGTTCTCTTGATTCAGAATTGAAGAAAAGAAGAGAAGATGCTTACCACTTACATCTTGATGCTTCAGTCGCTTGCTTCAAGATCAGGTTCTCAAATCCCTCACCCGGTTGACATATAAACCAATTAAGGTAACAAGAATCAAAGAGGAAACGATGATAGACAAAAGATTACCTAGTTGGGAGATTTGAAGCCAAGAATGGCATAGAACTTTTAGGGGAGAAGGAAAGTAAAATCCAGGGTTTCAATGGGAAATTATAAACGAAGCCATAAGGTTGCGGAAGTGAAGCTTAAATTAGTTGTACCACCAGCTTCTAAAGTTGTATTTTTCTTAAATTTAAGAACTTTAATTTTTATCTCACCAATACTCATTATATAATAGTAAAGATATATATACTCAAGTGATATTATATCTAGATACTCTAATTAATTATTTGTAAAAGTTATAATGGAAAAATTTATTGAAAAAACAAAGTCATATTTTGAATATTTAGAACTATGCTGTGTTGGCAAGTCCTGTCGGCTAGACGGTTGGATTAGCGTAAGGCTCCAAGATAGAGAGCAGCCGGACCACGTCTTGGGCTTTGGGGATGTTCCCTCAGTATAATCTGAATATATTAAGTTAATTCAAAAAATTTTATCATTAAAACAAATACAAATAATGAATTAGATATCTAGATTTTTGTCACGAAGAGATCATAGCTCAAATACTTCAGCTAATGATCAAGAGGAAGATTTAAACAACAATATGAATTCTTTAGAAATAAGTATTTCTCAAATTGAAAATAATTTATCAAATTGGAATATACCTAAACAAGATGTTAAAACTATATATAAAATAGGAACTTTTGATTTCTTTCAAGATTATTCAATTAAAATGACTGAACAAACTATACCTATAAATAAAGAACATCAAAATTTACAATTATTAACTAAAGAAGCTATATTAAAACATAGAAAAAATTATAAATTTTTACATATAGGATTAATTCAGGTAGCAATAAAACCTATGTTTAGATTAGGAATAGATGCTCCTGTATTAACTATACTAAGAGATGCTAGACATACAAATTTTAATAATTCATTATTAGCTATGGCTGAATCCAACATAGCTAATGTACCTATATATTTTAATTGTTATCCTAATTTCTCTATAGGATTATTTGATCCAAATGTATTAGATACTTAACTTTAACAATTAAAACAAAAAATTTAGAATTTAAAGAAAAAACCAATGCTGCAGTAGTAATATATAGAGTTTATTATAAAACTATGACTACAACTATAGAACCAAAAACTAAGTTATCATCTCCAAGAGATGAAACAATATTATTTGAAGCTAATACTATGCATGCTAAAGTTATAACTCCAAAAAGATTAAAATGGAATGAAATAACCCAATCTTTAGCTTGGAATTTACAAGATATAAATCCACCAAAACCAATAGATATAGAAAATTAAACATCTAGTATAATAGAAAAATCTGATGGTTCAATAGAAATATCTTTTAATAATAATAATAATAATAATAACTCTTTTAGATATTATATTTCAAACTATAGTATAAATAATTTACAAGAAAATGTTTTAAGAAGATCACAATCAATGAAAATATCAGGAATAGATTATTCTAATTCTATACCTAAAGCAATATATGAAGAAGAAACAGATAATAAATCTGATAAATCATATACTCCTAGTAAATCTGACATGCAATTTTATGAAGAATTAAAATGAGCGATACTCGAATTCAAAGAAAAAAAATCCTCAAGTACAATTTTATATATCAGCATTAAAAGAATTTTATAAAAAATTAGAAATATATTATAAAGAGTTAGAAAAAGTAAAAGAATATTTAGATAAAAATAAATATAATGATAAAGTACAAAAATATCATCATATGAATTTTAAATATTTTTTACAAGACAAGATAAAAATTACAAAACATCTTATAAAAATTTGTTCTGAAAAAATAACTCAATATACTTGCTAAAATGAGTGATACAAAGATTCAGTGTAGAAATCCTC
The DNA here is from genome assembly GCA_009363875.1 of Mikania micrantha. Taxonomy (NCBI): domain Eukaryota; kingdom Viridiplantae; phylum Streptophyta; class Magnoliopsida; order Asterales; family Asteraceae; genus Mikania; species Mikania micrantha. Next base: position 48,912,224 of record CM018698.1, read on the forward strand.
AAATAAAATTTTTAAAGGTTTTATTAAAAGAATGTTATAAAAAATTAAATATTTTTCAAAATGAATTACAAAAAATTGATGACTATTTTCATAAGGATGATTTTGAAGATGATATAGAAGACCAAGTAAATAAATTATATTATTTTACAAATCTTCAATTTCATTTAACAGAAGAAATAGAATATCAGTTTAGAAAAATAAGAATAATTTCTACTGAAATATCAAAGTTTACTTGTTAAAATGAACAAAGAAATGATGAATTTTTTGAGGTGTGAAATATTAAATAAATATAATATAGATAACCTATTATGGTATCACAAAACTTTTAATCAAGAGTCTAGATCATTACATAGAAAAGAATGGGAAAATTATATAATAAAAAATGAAGAAAATATTACATTTTTTACCTGGTTACCTATATATTGTAAAAATAATAATATTGAATATCCTACTATTGAACATATATCTGTTAATAATAAAATTACAAAAAATTACATATTAATAAAAAATGAAGAAGAATTAATTACTATTCATCCGCCACATGAAAATATAAAAATTATAAAAGATAAACAAGAATATATAGGAATACCTTTATCAAAAATAGGTGAAGATGATAAAAAAACTTTAAAAACAATTATTTGTCAAAATAATTATACAAATGAAAAATTAAATACTATAGGAGAACAATTAGAAAGAATAGAAAATGAAAAAAATGAATTAGAGAATAAAGAAATAAAGTATAAAGGAAAAGAAATTAAAATTGAAAATCCTATATTTAAACCTTTTACAATTGATACTCCTATAATTCTTAGTAAAAAAGAAAAAACTTTAAATTTAATGAAAGAACAATTAGAAACCTTAGAAAAATTAAAAAATTTAAGTTTAAATACTATAAGAGACAGAGATGAATATGATACTGACTCTTCTTATAATGAGTTAGAATCTCAATTTAATAAAACAAATTTAGATGTAATCAATAAATTAAAAAATTTTACTTTAAAACCGGATACAAGGAATTGGTATCCTAAACCAACTCCACCTGATTTACAATTTGAAGAAGGAAGTAATAGAGTTTGTGCTTCCTATGATGGTAAAGCTTTATATGAATGGAATATAGATGGTCAATCTGAAGCTCAAATTTTAAACATATTACAAGAAATGACAATGGCATCTAATGCTTATAAGCAAGTTGGAAATAATGAATCACAAATTCTTAAAATGATTGTTTCTGGTTTTTCGGGAAATTTAAAAGGTTGGTGGGATAATTATATTTCAGAATATGATAAACAGATTATTATGAATGCAAGAAAAATAAAAATTGAAAATGGTATACAAGTTCAAACTGAAGAAACAGATATAATAAATACACTTATATTTTGTATTATACAAAATTTTATAGGAAATCCTTCAGATTACCAAGAAAGGAATTCTTTAATATTACTAAATCTTACATGTAGAAAATTACAAGATTTTAGATGGTATAAAGATATTTTTATATCTAAAGTTATGACTAGGAATGATTGTAGTCAATCATATTGGAAAGAAAGATTTATTGCAGGATTACCAAAATTATTTGCTGAAAAGGTTAGAGAAAAAATTAAAAGAGAAAATAATAATAATATACCATATGATAGTTTAACATATGGACAGATTATAAATCATATAAATCAAGAAGGATTAAAAATATGTAATGACTTAAAATTAAAACAAAAAATGAAAAGAGATGGTATAAGCAGTAGAAATGAATTAGGAAATTTTTGTGAACAATATGGTTTTGAAAAAATAAATATTCCAAGTAATTCTAAAAGAAAAAATAGTTATATAAAAAGAAAAAGTTTTAGAAAAAATTATAAAAATAAAAAATTTAAAAATGAAGAACAAAAATATTATAAAAAAGATAAAAAGAAAAATTTTTATAAAAAACGAATTATAACTTGTTATACTTGTGGTAAAAAAGGACATACTTCAAAAAATTGTTATTCAAGAAAAAAGATAAATGAATTAAATATTTCTGATGAATGAAAAGAACAAATAAATAAAATTTTAGAAACTAAAATTAGTGAGGATGAATTTTCAGATTATAATAGTGATGATTTAAATTATATTTCTAATAGTAGTAATAGTAGTAGTGATAATAATGAATGTGAATGTATTGGTCCATGTGTATGTAATATTGGATCAATAAATATGATAAATGATAAAGAAAATTTAATATTATTAAAATTATTAGAAGAAACTGAAGATTTAAATCTAAAACAATTATATTTAGAAAAATTAAAAGAAAATTTTAATAAAAAATCTGAAGTAGAAGAAAATGTTGAAATATATAATTTAGAAGAAATTTATAAAAAATTTAAAAAGGTTGAAAAACCAATTACTATGCAAGAATTACAAGAAGAATTAAAAAATATAAAAGAGGATATTACTATAATTAAAGCACAAATCAAAAATATTGAAAAGGAAAAAAATAAAATAACAGAAGTTAATAACAAAATTAATAAAATCAATATATTAAAAGACTTAAATTATCAGAAATGGTATACTAAAGTAAATATAATTATTAATAATGAGTTTAGAATAACTTTAACGGCTTTAATAGACAGCGGAGCTGATATGAATTGTATTCAAAAAGGAATTATTCCTACTCAATATTATGAAAAAACTTCATATAGATTATCAACAGCAAGTGGATCAAGGCTTATAATAAATTATAAATTATCTGATGTACATGTATGTAAAGATGGTTATTGCTATAAAACTCAATTAATATTAGTAAAAAATTTAACATCACAAATTATATTAGGAACACCCTTTATTACTCAATTATATCCAATTACTATAAATAGTAATGGTATAAGTACTAAAGTTTTAAATGAAGAAATTATATTTGAATTTGCTGAACCAGTTCTATCAAAACAAATAAATATAATAAATTTAAAAGAAAATCAAAAGAAATTCTTAATAAATGAAATAAACATTGAAAGAATAAAAGAACAATTAAATGATAAGATAATTATTAACAAAATTAAAAATATTGAAGAAAAGTTTATAAAAAATGTTTGTGCAAATATTCCTAATGCCTTTTGGCAAAGGAAACAACATATTGTAGAATTACCATATATAAAAGATTTTAATGAAAAAGATATACCAACAAAATCTAAAGCTATATATATGAATCAAGAATTAGAAGAACATTGTAAAAAAGAAATAAAAGATTTATTAGATAAAAATTTAATTAGACCTTCCAAGTCTCCTTGGTCATGTTCTGCATTTTATGTAAATAATAGCGCTGAAATTGAAAGTGGTGCTCCTAGATTAGTTATAAATTATAAACCTTTAAATAAAGTATTAGAATGGATTAGATATCCTATACCAAATAAAAGAGATTTATTAAAAAAGATTTATGAAGCTAAAATATTTTCAAAATTTGATATGAAATCAGGTTTTTGGCAAATACAAATTGCTGAAAAAGATAAATATAAAACTGCATTTAATGTTCCTTTTGGACATTACGAATGGAATGTAATGCCTTTTGGTTTAAAAAATGCACCTTCTGAATTTCAAAATATAATGAATGATATAATAATTCCTATTGGAAAATTTTCAATTATATATATTGATGATGTACTAATATATTCTAATTCTATAGATCAACATTTTAAACATTTAAATATATTTTATGATATTATTCATAAAAATGGATTAGTAGTATCTCCTACTAAAATTAATTTATTTAAAACTGAAATAAGATTTTTAGGACATAATATTAAGCAAAATACTATTATACCTATAGATAGAAGTTTAGAATTTACTAGCAAATTTCCTGATGAAATTAAAGATAAAAAACAATTACAAAGATTTTTAGGATGTTTAAATTATATACATGATTTCTTTAAAGATTTAGGAATAATATGTAAACCTTTATATAATAGATTAAAAAAGAATCCTGAGCCATGGACACAGGAACATACAAATATTATAAAACATATTAAAAACAAAATAAAACAATTACCTTGTTTAAATATTCCAAATCCTAATGCTAAGTTAATAGTTGAAACTGATGCAAGTGATTTAGGATTCGGAGGAATTCTAAAACAATCTTTAAATAATAATGAGGAACAATTAGTTAGATATTATCCAGGATGTTGGAATGAAACTCAAAAGAATTATTCTACTATAAAAAGAAAATATTAAGTATTGTACTTTGTATTAAAAAATTTGAAGATGATTTATATATGAAACCTTTTTTATTAAGAATAGATTGTTTATCTGCAAAACATATTTTAGAAAAAGATATAAAAAATATAATTTCAAAACAAATATTTGCAAGATGGCAAGCATTATTAAGCAATTTTGATTTTCAAATAGAATTTATAAAAGGAGAAAGCAATTCTTTACCTGACTTTTTATCAAGAGAATTTTTACAGGAAATATGAGTAAGGATTCAAAAAATAAAAAGATCGTTTTAACCAATCAGCCATCATCAAGTTCTTCCAGTTCTCTTGGAATTCCATTACCAATAAACAATAGATTTGCTCCAATATCTCCATTTTCATCAAGGCCAAGAACTCCAAATCCTATATCTTTCAGGCCACCATATTCTTCTGTCATACAAACTAGAATATTACCACAATCTATTACAAATATCTCAAAAACTCCTATAAAAAAATTCTAATCCATCATCTTCTTCAGATTCTAGCCTCTATTCTATAAATCCAAATTCTAAGGTCGTAAAAATCTTAGAACCTATTGAAGAAGAGAAAGTTCAACAAAGCTTTCTAACTCTTATAGACTTTCTATATCCCAGAAATTGTCATTTCTATGATAATGAATATAAAACTATAGAATATTATCAAGCTATTCTTATTGATACTGGATCTGTTGACATTCAACATATTCTTAATTCTCAAAATCCTTCCAAGATTGGTTATTCTAAAATAAAGATTAGAAAAGTTATTACTCTTGAAGAATGGAAATCTAAACCATTTGTTCAAAAAACTCTTTCTAATTTTCATTCTTATCCTCAATATAATTACTACGATTATCAAGAAGCTTGGGAAAAAGCTCTATTATTTAGAAATTTTAATCACTCTTGGTTCATATATTATGATGATCAATTCTCAAACAATTATCCAAGATGGTTTATTAAGTGGTTTAAATATATGGGAATTATTCCTGATGCTTTCCCTAAAGAAATTTCTATTGCCTATAATAAGTTTATAGATTATTTTAAACAAGAAGGAACTCCAGATTTTGAATATACTCTTCAATTCATGACTATATTTCGAATTCCTTGGATTTTTTCTTGGACTTACCATTATCAAGCACAACAAGATATTTCTCCTCCTCTTCTGTTAAGACATTACAGAAGTAAATGGTGGAACAAATTCTCTATAGAAAAAGCCAATCTCTCTTCAGTACAAAAATATTATATGTCTATAACAAGTCAACATGAAAGATCTATCAAGTCTCCTGTAAATTTAAGTCTTATACCGAGATTTGTGATTGATTTTTTGTTTGCTTTGCATGCATTTTTGTTGATAAAGTGTTGCCTTCAAGTGGGGTTTTGGACGATGTATGTGATTTATTTGATGATTGTGATGTATACGTTCCTTTACCATTATCATATGAGGAGCCCGGCCGGACGCAAAACACGCCAATGCCGTTAAACGAGGTAATGGATGATGTTGCTGATGTTTTTGATGGTTTCGTGCCTCTGTCAATTTGCAATGATGTATCTACAGTTGGGAAACAACAGACCGCACCATCAACATATCAAGTTACATGGATTTTAACAGTTTTGTACGTAAATTTTACACAAACATTACATACCCTTAAGTACTATTTTTTTTCGTGCCTTTTGAAGATGAGGAAGACGTGCAGAGGTCCTACACATTTCTTACTCCCAACGGTACGAAGGTTTGGTGCCCCGTATCGGATAACGATGAAAGACCACACGTAGGTGCTAGATATGGTTCTTGGCACGATGTTATTAACATGTACAAGAACTATGCTATGAAGTGTGGGTTTTGTGTCCGTGTTGGTCAAACCAAGAGGAACAAAGATGATGTGATAACACACAAGTATCTAAGGTGTAACAAATCCGGAAAACCATAAAGCAAGCGTAAGTTCGACACGTTGGCTGAGAGTTCCTTGCATTTTAGGAAAAGTTCTTTTCAAGTAACAGATTGCAAAGCCCATATTGGTGTTCAAGTAAGAGAAGCCACGTCAACATATTCCTTATACAAGTTTGTTGAGTGCCACAACCACCCTCTCGTTGAGCCTTATAATCGTGATCTAACTAAAGTAGGCAGAAAGTTATCATTTTCTACAAAAAAGTTTATTCATCACATGACTCTTAATCGGATAGGTCCTACAATTGCTCACAGGATTCAGGTTTGTATAAAGGGTGGTCATCATAATGTCAAGAGAACCCCAACTGACTTTGAAAACTTTAGCCAGGCTATTCGTTTGTTTATCGGGAATCGTGACTCTCAACTGTTTCTTGATCGTCTGTGAGATCGTGTTCAAAATCTACTAGACTTCTATTTTGATTTTTGTGTTGTCAATGGTGAGCTAAGACATGTGTTCTGGCAGATGAGATATCGAAGAGAAATTACGAATTTTTTGGTGATGTGCTTGCATTTGATGCGACCTATCATACTAATAAGTAAAAATACCCTTACATATATTGTCCATTCGATATTTGATACTAAATATTTTTGGTTTACGTATTTTTTACCTTACAATTAAGCAAATTTTACTTCATATGTGAACATGTATTGAATTTTTACATATGATTTCGCTCATACAACATCATTTTACCATGCGACTACATGTTATTTCAAAATGTTTTTAGGTTTACACTTTTTTACGTAATAATTATGTACATTTTTCTACATATGTAAACACATATTGAATTGTAACATATGATTTACGTATGTGTTACGTTAGAATTAAGTACATTTTTTGTCTTTTTTATTAGATACAACATGATTGTTGTACCGTTCACGGGTGTTGATCATAATAAGAACTGTGTTACATTTGGGGCTGGGCTGCTACATAATGAACAATTGATTCTTTCACATTGTTGCTTAATGCATTTCTTAAAGCTCATGCGAAACAACCGTTGTTGGTTTTAATGGACCAAGATCCGTCCATGAAACAAGCTATATCTCATGTTTAACATGATTTAAGACATCGTTTATGCATGTGGCACGTAATGAAAAAATTGCCCCTAAAGGTGTTAATTTTTACATTAGTTTTACATGTTTATATGATTACGTATGTCATTGCCATCGTACTAATAACGACAAATGTATATATTGAAACAGTTATCTGCCGATTTCTTGAACAACACAAACTTTAGGTCGTCTATTCACCGTTTAGTGTGGAATTTGTATATTTGTCCGGCTACATTTGAAGAACGATGGGGTGAGCTTATTTCTAGGTTCCATCTCGGGGATCATGTTTGGTTGAGCGACATGTATGCGATTAGAAGCCAGTGGGGTTCCTACTTTTTTTTCGAGATTTACCAATGTGTTGTTTAATGAAGACTACATCTAGGTGTGAGAGTTCTACTGCTTCTTAAGGTTAATTCTAGTGGCGCGAATACCTTAGTTCAATTTATATTGTGTTACGACACATCAATAGAAAGCCAATGTTATAGGTAACGATTGGCTGAACATAAAATTTCATGTAGACTTTTTCAAAGTTTGTCAGGTTTGGAAATCGAGAGGCATGCGTTTGACATATACACTCGTTCTATATTTCTAGAAGTACATAAAGAGATCATGAAAGGGAAGTTGTATTGTTACGTTTCACACACCGATTGCGTCGGCGATTGTCACACCCCGAGCCGGCGGGGTTGGATCGGAGTCCCCGTCGGGCGGAAGGTTCCCGGGGCGCGATATCGTGAGTGATAATCGAAATGATAAGATTGTTTACATTGCACATGATATAAATGAGAAATGCTAAATAGAATAGAATTACAAAGTTAAATTACATCCGTATCGTTCATAATTTAACAATGTAAATCTATCATAAACATCATAAGATTTCTATCTTGTAACTGCACAAGATATACAAAATAATTGTATAATGATGTTCCAAAAGTATGCAGGTCCAAAAATACTAAGTCTTCTATCTGAAGTCCTAGTCTAAAAGCATAAGCTTCTTAATTGACCTGTTCGTCACCTGAGAAGTCATGCAAAATAAAGTCAACATATGGTTGGTGAGTTCATATAGTTTAGTAGTTGAAAATAGATTTGTAAACCTGTTTAGGTATAAACCCTAACCTCATTAACATCACATGTAATATCCAGATTGGTATGCTTATATATAGGGCATACCCCTAAGTTGAGCCTACAACCCGCCCAGACGTCGTCCCACCACATACTAATCCGCATATGACACTGTTGTTAATGATAATTAAGCATTTTTACCTACCATACACTTCCATTCCACCATATTTCTAATGTACACTCAAAACATTTGTTAAACCCTCGGGTAACAACCTTAATCTCATTAACATCACATGTATCATCTAGATCGGTATGCTTATATATAGGGCATACCCCTGAGTCGAGCCTACAACCCGCCCAGACACTGTCCCACCACATACTAATCCACATAGGACATTGGTGTTAATGATAATTAATCATTTTACCCCTACCAATAACCCATTAGTTCTTCAGTTCTTTGTTCCTGTTAATACAATAATTTGAAATCTCTATGTTGATTCCTTAAGTTCATCAAACAATTATGATCAACCCCAGCAATTATAGAAACAGTTATAAATGCTTAATTAAATAATTAAATAAACATTTAATAAAATCTAAGTCCTAATGATTGGGCCTTGGTCAACTCAAGTGGACTAGTCTAGCAATCAGGTACTTAGTAGTAAAGGAGATCTGTAAACCTCATCAAACATGTGACCTATAATCAATCAGTCTAGCCAGGACATCTTTTGATATATAGGCTTTTATAGTTCTTTAGACCGTCCATAGTTCGTATAGTTCTTTAGTTCTTTGGCACATGTTATCTTTGAGCATTTCCCAGATGTTCCTCAAAACAATTAGGGAATACTGTAAATATCATCAAACATGCGTCTCATATTCGATCAGTCTTGCTAGGACATCTTTCAAACCTGAGAATGGCGCATGTTATCTTTGATATTTCCCAGTTACACCCTTGAAATAGTTATTTGTACTTAGTTCTTTGAAATAGATCGTTAGTTCATTGAAAACACACCCTTGAAATAGTTCTTTGAAAATAGATCGTTAGTTCTTTGAAATAGACCTTTGAAAATAGTTCTTTGTTTTAGATCTTTAGTTCTTTGAAAATAGTTCTTTGAAAATAGTTTTTGATTTTAAACGGTTATCTATTCATGATGAATAGATAGCTTGTTTTAAGTCCAATAAACAGTTTACCTAGACAGGAGTCTAGAATAACAGTTATACGTATAAAACATATACAAAGTAAAAGCATTTAGGTAAATATAATCCAAGGAAAATAATTTACGCATGCTTCTCAGCCCCGCGTTTGAAACCAAAATGTTTAGAAAAGGGGCAATGAACTCACCTGTGTTGCTATGTAATTGATCTATCACAAAATGCGCGCTCTTGTTGTAGCTTAGGTTTCTTCAGTTCCTGAGTTGTTTTAAAAGAATTCGAATGTGATAAGTATACGTATTAGTCGTCGTATCTAGGGTTTGGTCTCGGTGTGCAACTAAGTGTCCTAATTACTAGTGTGTTCCTAAGATTAAATCTTCTAGTCTAACTTAGGCACCCATTTATAATCCAATCCCATAATTAATCATGACAAGTCATGGTTACTATGTTTTTATTTAATTTCATTAATTTAGAAATCATTTAATTTAATTTAATTTAATAAAGTTTATAAACTATTTTCTTTTATTAAAACATAGTTAACTTAGTTTAAATTCACATTAATCATATGATGGGCTTTAATTATACCCATAGGGCCCATTGGGCCCAATTAGGCCCAGTAATGATCTTTGATTCCATATTGGTCATAAATAGAGTTTCTTGAATTAATATGTCATAGAAGACTAACCATCTAGATTACTTGTCCATCATATTACTTTTTTTTATCATGGTTTTGTTTCCACTTGAGTTTCCATTCATTGTTCAAGTGTTAAACGGAATTAGAAACTATTATTGTGAAAAATAGGAATCTATGATCAACTACTTTCTCCTTATCATTAAATTGGCATTGATAAGGTCCCATGCATACCCATGTACCCCTAACCCATGCATACCATAAAATCTTTGTCTTATACATGCACACACATATATTTTAGTTTACTTCCCATGCACTGACATCCACACTACAACATGTACCACTACATCGATGCATATTCCTTGGTCGCCCCTACCTGTTACAAAATCAATTCCCAAGTTTCCTAACCATTCCTATGTGTTTACCTAAGTGATTCATGCGCGGTTGGCTTGGTTAAACATCAAAGCCTTATAAAGGTCAAAGGTTTTCATCAAAACCCAAGATAAAAACCGAAATTTACCTCACAATTGATAGATGAAAACTTAGAATTCTTGTACATCTGTGATCTACTCGCTGAGATGAACGTTTTTACACCTAAATTGCTTGAATCGGATGCAAGATGGTTGAGAAATCATAGAGAGATGGTGGTGCTTCTAGTGAGAGAGAGAGAGAGAGAACGGGATTGATGAAAGAGAGAGAGATTGATGATGGTGGTTGTGGCAATTAATGCCACATTTAATTGTTTCCAAACACCCGGTAGTTCGGTCTCGATCGGTCTCGCGTAAAGTATCGTTTTCTCGTGTTTTTATAACGAAACGAAACGGTTTATAAATAAGATTTATATATATTTATTTTAAGTGGTTATTCCTAGTAAATTATCTAATATCTTTTGTTTATTTTAAATTTTTCAAATTATTAATTTACTGTTTAAATTGAATTGTACGTGTGACAGTTGCATACGAGAATTACGTCATCAATGACGTGGACACATTTGATCGTTCTAGAAATCCACGTTGTTCTAATACTTGTAATTGTTACAGATTGATAGTAGGCGAGAAATGATGAACGTGGGCGAAAACCGTGCTCAAAACGGAGTCCTGGATAGCCCGGAATCGAAAAATGAAGAAAAATTACTAAGTGTTGGTCGACTGGACCCATCGCGGTACGCGATGGAGGGATTGAGAATCTTCCGCGGTACGCGATGATTGCAAAATATCAAAGATTCCTCCGGAAATCTTCGCGGTACGCGAAGCCTTTTAGGCCTCCCGCCGCGGTACGCGACGGGTGAGGCGGTGGAGAAATCTGATTTTCTTTATCAGATTGCATGCAGAACATTTTATTTTCTTTCTTCTCGCGTAAACTCGACTCAACAGACGAAGAACACACACTTTCACCATCTGAATTTATATTTGAAGCCACAAGAAGTCAAGGATCGCACCAGGGATCATCTTAACAAGTCCTGATCGTCATTTTAGCCGCAGATATCTGTGTGATTAGGTAATGATCCGTTTAAACCTTCTAGTTTGATTTTGATTGATTAGATCTTGATTTTGAACGTAATGACATAGTTAGGATTGTTGATTATTGCCTAGATGATGGCTAGGATTGATTATAAACAAAGAACACGAAGTTTTAACGGTTAAATCCTTGTTTTGATCCGTTGTAATGCTGTTTGCATGAAACCATACCTATGATTATAATGGTTTAACCCATTTGATTATGACAATGTAGGTGATTAGTTGGGTTAATCCTTGAAATGCAAGGTTAAATCCAAGTGTTTCAAACTAATCACAATCATTAACATACCCATTGGAATGATTATCTGATGTTTGTGATAACAGTCAGATTAGTATGTTAAATCTGGTTATTTCACCTATTCTGATGCTACATTGTGATATTTCATGATACTTGGGTAATCAATAACAAGGATTTATCATTCCTAAGCCATTAAATTGTCTAGAAACTGTTACAGTATCATAATCAACAACATTAACTATTTGGTTAATCTGGGATTATTCTGATTAATCAAGAGTGTCATCAACTTTGTATTAGGAATCTAATGCAATGTAGGTTCCTACATTATCATACATTGTATGATATAACATTAAATTAATTAATTACATAATTAGTATCGAGTTGATGATTTACTAAGCAATGTCTTTGACATTGAACGTTCAGAAAGATCTAATCAGTAAACTAGAACATAAATAACTTGTTAAATATAACTAAATGCAGAATCATCTCTGTACTATCAGTTTGGTGATACTCTGCTACACCTATATTATCAGGTGAGTTTCGTACAACCCCTTTTTATTTTTAATCTTTTATAAACATCGGGGAAACTCTGCAAACTGTTGTCTGAACATATGATATGCATCAATGATATCTGTGTGATTTCATGTGATTTTGTGGGATTTCATGGGATTTTGCCTGTAGACTGAACTCTATCATGGAACTGAAAGTCCTCATTTCTGAACTGTATCTAGTGAACCCATGTGTGGCCGAGCAGAAAACATTGATAGTACTATTGGTTGACACCCCATTCGCTGGGAGGATTGCATCTCCCCTTGTGTGAATGTTTGTTATCTGTTTCCTGAACTTCTTAATGGTATGATAGGCATTAAGATAATGAGGCACTAAGATATGTACCGACGGGTAATATCTTGAGACAGACTAGACGTCCGAAAGGAACTAGATACGGGTCCCATGGTTATCCGGAACTGAACTTTTGAGAACGTGCTTATCATATCATATTGTTTTAAATTGAACTGTCAAACTCACCAGCTTTGTGCTGACGTTTCAAACTTAAATCTTTTTGCAGGAAGACAGTGACACTCGGTGAGGCAGCACTTCAAACACTAGTAATTAAATAAGTTAGTTGTGTAATAAACTTAGTTGTAAATTATGATACTGATTGTAATGACGAAACCCTGTATTGTATTTATTTTAAGTTAATCTGTGTGCTTATGATATTGGTTCAAGTAAGTCACCCCTCACCTCGGAGACATCACCACTATGCTTCCGCAACAGGTTCAGTGACTTCAGATTATACACGAGGTGACGAGGGGTGGGGGTGTGACAGGGTGGTATCAGAGCCACAGGTTATAGAGAATTAGGTTGACTTAGAAACCTAGACTATAACCATAGGCTCGTATAGTAACACAGAGAGCACCGAACATTATAAATGAACAAAACTTGTTTTGAATTAAGCCAGGATAATCAGGTGGTACAAATTCCAGTTATGAGTGGCCAACATAACTGAAATTTGCAACACGTGTGCATTCTAGTTTGATTTGATTCAAGCGGAACAGTAATAACTAAAGGAGCAAATAGTTGCTATGAGATAGGAGAAAGCATCATATCATGTTCATATTAAATGTTGTTATTTAATATTTATGTCATGATACTGATTAGAAATTTTGATTGTGCAGCGATGGCCGATCCAGCTGAGCAGTATATTTATCAAAGGTTCCCTTATTTGAGGTTGGATGACACACCTAGCTCTAGTGCAGGATCAGATTCAGGTCCTAGTGAGGCATCATCGGCAGCCTCACAGGCGACCCCTGCCGGACCTCATACACCTTCGGACCCCAGACCTGTTACTCCACCACCACCATCACCAGTACTACCACCAGCAGCCCCCATTCTACCTAGTCCACCTCATTCACCTTTAGTTCATATTTCTGCCGAGAGGAGGCAGGACTCCTCTCCACGAAGAGTCCCTGAGTGGGATGGGTTGAGGCGGATGCGAGGCCAAGCTCGCAAGACGACGGGGCTACCCCCGAGACGACAGATGGCTCCCCGAGATGAGCCACCGACTATACATGAGGTGGGAGAATCCTCCCATCAGGCAGAGTTGAGAGCACAGCTGCAGCAAGTTACTCAGAACTTGCAGGAGACACAGCAGAGCTTGCAGCAGTGTCAGGCTACCGTTGAGGATACACGTACGACCATATTAGAGATCCTCACTTCTCACTTGACCCTGATGGATCAAGTGAAGGCTTTGGACACCGATACTCGAGCGTGGAGGATCGCGATGGATGATAGATTGAGGATGACCTGGGTACAGATTATGCTTGCTACATTTTGGCAGCAAGTGGCGTTAGTGAGTGAGCAATGGATTTGGGTGAGAGAGAGAGCGACAGAGTTTTTGGCATGGTTTGGAGTGGCGAGTACCGAGACCAGGATGATGATCCTGGCGGTAGTCATGTCAGTGGTGGCCATGATACTTTCTTTCTTATCATACTTTATGCGATGAGTATGTACAGAAGATCTTTCTGGGATCTTCAGATCAGCAGTGTGTAGATGGAGGAGTTCTCTTTTCTGTTCTTTTCTTTTGTGCTTGTAGTGCCTTGTGTTGTTTCGGTAGTCTGTACATGTTAAAACAATAGTGATGTAATAAAATGGGTGTTTTTGGTGTATAGATCTGTATAATGTACTATTTGAGTGTTGTGTGAACTATGTTGTTATAATGAATTATGTGTATGAACTATGATTAATTTTTCTGTGTGAGAACATAACTGTATGCGAATATATCGAACTAAAATATATTTCGCTGAAATACAGTACGGGAGCAATATTGTATGCGAATATATCGAACTAAAATATATATATTTTGCTGAAATACAGTACGGGAGCAATACTGTATGCAAATATATATGTTACTAAAGTACAGTACGAGAGCCATACTGTACGAGAACATGTCTGAATTGTGAACGTGTCTAATTGTGAATGTGTCTGTAACTAAAGTACAGTACGAGAGCCATACTGTACGAGAACATGTCTGAATTGTGAACGTGTCTAATTGTGAATGTGTCTGTAACTAAAGTACAGTACGAGAGCCATACTGTACGAGAACATGTCTGAATTGTGAACGTGTCTAATTGTGAATGTGTCTGTTACTAAAGTACAGTACGAGAGCCATACTGTACGAGAACATGTCTGAATTGTGAACGTGTCTAATTGTGAACATGTCTGTTACTAAAGTACAGTACGAGAGCCATACTGTACAAGAACATATCTATTGTTGTTATGAGAACTTAGTGCATGAACTGAGAACATATCAGAGGACTTGTGTGAGAACATGTCCTAGTCCTGTATGAACATATTTCTAAAAACATGTGTTGCAATGCAAGGAGCTGGGTAAGACTCTAACATGTTTTTGAAATAACAGGACTAAGTATAACTACGAACAATTGTGTGATCTGTGTGTAGTGCAACCATGTTTGGACTAAATTCATGTAGTTATACTATATTCTTTATAATCACATTTCAATATAAATTTTCAGTGTAACTGAATATGATTGAAATTATGTGATAGAACGGGTTATATCTTTAATGTTCTTAAACTGACCTGAATTTCTCTGCTTGTGAGCAGATTAATGGCTCCTAAAAGAGGTCGACCAGCTAAGAAAGATGCTAAGAACATTACAAACCCTGGACCGAATCAAATTCCACCTGGGAATGTTGAATCAAATCCGGAACCACGTATCAATCCGGAAGTGAACGTAGTTCCACCTGGGAACTTGGAAACGAATACTACTCCACCAGTGAACCCTGGAGTAGGCATTGTTCCACCTGCTGGTACAAGCGGATCTGAAACAAATGAAGCTATGATAGCTCGAATTGTGCATGAACAATTATCTGCTTGTGGTGTTCTGACACAGCAACACAATACTTCGGGTTCTGGTGGGAACCATGTGGAACAAAACGTTACTGGTGGACATCCAGAAACCCATCAGACCACCGGTACAACTACCATTGTTCCTGATCCACCACGACAGGGATGTACTTATAAGTATTTTGCTTCCTGTAACCCTCCTACTTTTACTGGCAAAGAAGGAGCGGCTGGTCTATTAAGGTGGATCGAGGAGATGGAAACCAAACTCAAAATCAGTCAGTGTTTGGAGGAGCATAAGGTGTCTTATGCTGCCTGTTCTTTGAAAGACTCAGCTTTGACCTGGTGGAATACCCAGGCCAAGACTTTGGGTTTAGCCACAGTTGACTCGATGGGCTGGAATGATTTCAAAACTCTGATTAGATCAGAGTACTGTCCCATCACTGAAATTCAAAAACTCCAGGAGGAATTCTGGAATCACTCAATGATCGGTGCTGATTGTTTGGCTTACACCGATCGGTTTCATGAACTTACTTGTTTACTTCCCGATATGTTTCCTACGGAAGCAGCCTTGATCGAGAAGTACATTAAGGGTTTGATTCCCCAGATTCGGGGAATGGTGACTGCTGCTGAACCTACAACCTAAAACACACGATTCTTTTGACCACTAAGCTTACCAATGAGGCGGTAAGGAGTGGTACTCTGTCTTTGAAACCTCAGACGGCTCATAGTCGTAGTGATGCCGGTACCTCGAATGTGTCAAAAGGTACCAAATGGAAGTGGTTTGGCAAAACCAAGGCGAAGGCTCCGGCTGAGATCACCCAGAGCAAGCCAACTGTGAAAAACTATGGTGCTACTATTCCCGAGAGGAAAGTTTATACTGGGCAGGCGCCCAAATGCAATAAGTGTCCACTCCATCACACGGGACCATGTCCTGTTTGTCTGAACTGTAACCGAGTTGGACATTATGCTAAATATTGCAACTTTCCTGCTCAAACACTAAATCAAGCACCACGACAAATCACTCAAACCAACCGGTCATGCTACAAATGTGGAAGCCCTGACCATCTCATGTGAAACTGTCCGAACAATAACACCAATCCGGGAACTGAAGCTAGGGGGAGAGCTTTTCAGATTGGTGCGACCGAGGCGAGACATGATGCAAATATTGTTATTGGTACGTTTCTTCTTAATAATCTATACGCATCAGTTCTGTTTGACACAGGAGCAGATAAGAGCTTTATCTCTCCTGAATTTGCATCATTAATTTCATTGCCTACGGTAGATCTAGAAACTCCTTATGTTATTGAACTTGCTAACGGCAAGTTGATCAAAACTAACAGTGTTATTCAAGGATGTTCCTTGAATTTGAATGATCATCTTTTCAAAATTGATTTACTTCCTATTGAACTTGGGAGCTTTGATGTTGTTGTTGGTATGGACTGGCTTTCTGATAACCAAGCGGAAGTTGTGTGTCAAAACAAGGTGATCCGTATTCCATTACCTAACGGTAATACACTGGTAGTTCAAGGAGAACGAGCAGGTAGAAAACTTGGTCTCATATCTTGTATGCGAGCTCAGAAATTCTTAAGGAAGGGCTGTTATGCTTTCCTGGCACATGTGACTGAGCACAATTCTTCACCCAAACAAATCACAGATATCCCAGTAGTCAAGGATTTTCCTGAAGTTTTTCCTGAGTACATATCAGGATTACCCCCAGTGAGACAAGTTGAATTTCGAATCGACTTAATTCCAGGTGCAGCACCTGTTGCTAAAGCCCCGTATCGGCTTGCACCATCCGAAATGCAAGAACTTTCAGGTCAATTGCAAGAACTGTTAGACAAAGGTTTTATCAGACCTAGTTTCTCACCCTGGAGAGCACCTATTCTTTTTGTGAAAAAGAAAGATGGTTCATTCAGGATGTGTATTGACTATAGGGAACTCAATAAACTGACAATCAAGAACCGTTATCCACTACCCCGTATCGATGATCTGTTTGATCAACTACAAGGTGCTACTTATTTTTCAAAAATCGATTTAAGATCTGGATATCATCAGTTACGTATTCATGATGATGACATTCCAAAAACTGCTTTCAGAACTCGATACAGACATTACGAATTTTTAGTGATGCCATTTGGTTTAACCAATGCACCAGCAGTTTTCATGGATCTGATGAATCGAGTATGTAGACCTTATCTGGATAAATTTGTGATTGTGTTTATTGATGATATACTTATTTATTCTCGAAATCAACAAGAACATGCTCAACACTTGAAATTAATCCTAGAACTTTTGGCACGTGAAAAATTATATGCCAAGTTCTCCAAGTGTGAGTTCTGGTTACGAGAAGTTCAATTTCTTGGTCATGTAGTAAATCAAAACGTATTCAAGTGGATCCCGGTAAGATTCAGGCGGTGAAACAATGGGAGATACCACGAACCCCGACTGAAATACGCCAATTTTTGGGATTGGCAGGTTATTATCGCCGGTTTATCAAGAATTTTTCAAAGATAGCCTTGCCACTGACCACATTGACACAGAAAAATCAACCGTTTATATGGGATTTTCAACAAGAGGAGGCGTTCCAACTGTTGAAACACAAACTCTGCAATGCACCTATCTTGGCACTACCGGAAGGTACTGATAACTTCACAGTGTATTGTGATGCTTCACGTCAAGGTCTTGGGTGTGTTCTAATGCAGAAGGATAAGGTAATTGCTTACGCTTCTCGACAACTGAAAGTACACGAGAAGAACTATACCACACATGATCTAGAACTTGGTGCAGTAGTGTTTGCACTCAAGATTTGGAGACATTATCTATACGGAACTAGGTGTATTATATACACTGATCACAAAAGCCTCCAACACATTCTAGATCAGAAAATGTTGAACATGCGACAGAGGCGATGGGTTGAACTGTTGAACGATTACGACTGTGAGATTCGTTATCACCCAGGCAAAGCAAATGTTGTAGCTGATGCTTTAAGTCGCAAGGAATGAGTCAAGCCTTTACGTGTGAAAGCGTTAGGTATGACTATTCAAACCAGTCTAATTTCTCAAATCAAAGACGCTCAGCAACAAGCTTTACAAGCAACGAATTATTCTGCTGAGGGACTGAGAGGATTAGATAAGAAACTTGATACCAAAGACGATGGACTATTGTATTTCAAAAACCGAATGTGGATTTCTTTATTCGGTAACTCTCGAACTATTATCTTGGATGAGGCGCATAAATCCAGGTATTCTATTCATCCAGGTGCTGATAAAATGTATAAAGATCTTAAGGAGTTTTACTGGTGGCCTGGAATGAAGAAACAAATAGCTGAATACGTGGATCGATGTCTAACATGTCTCAAAGTCAAGGCTGAACATCAACGACCTTCTGGGTTACTACAACAACCTGAGATTCCCATGTGGAAATGGGATCAGATCTCTATGGATTTCATTACTAAATTACCCAGAACATCACGTAATCATGACTTTATATGGGTTATCGTTGATCGCCTTACGAAATCTGCGCATTTCTTATCCATCCGAGAAGACTATTCTATGGATCGACTCGCTAAACTCTATGTTAATGAGATTGTGTCTCGACATGGAGTACCGATCTCTATCATTTCTGACAGGGATAGTCGATTTATGTCTCGATTTTGGCAAACTCTTCAAAATGCTCTGGGCACGCAAATCAATATGAGCACAGCTTATCATCCACAAACTGACGGACAGACTGAACGAACCAATCAAACTCTTGAAGACATGCTCAGAAGCTGTGTGATTGATTTTGGAGGTAGTTGGGATATTCATCTTCCACTTGTTGAATTCTCATACAATAACAGCTACCATACCAGTATTCAATGCGCTCCATTTGAAGCACTTTATGGACGCAAGTGTAGATCACCTATCTGTTGGTCAGAAGTAGGTGAGAATCAAATCATAAGCCCAGAATTCATTCAGGAAACAAATGATAAGATCGCACTCATTCAGGAACGAATCAAAGCTGCTCGCGATTGTCAAAAGAGTTACGCTGATAATCGCCGTAGACCACTCGAATTTCAAGTAGGTGATCGGGTAATGTTGAAAGTGTCACCTTGGAAAGGCATTTTCAGATTCGGGAAGCGAGGTAAACTTTCGCCAAGATTTGTAGGGCCATTTAAAATTCTTGAACGAATTGGACCAGTAGCCTACAGACTTGAATTACCTCTTGAACTCAGTAACATTCACGATGTCTTTCATGTATCTGATCTGAAGAAATGTTTAACTGATGAATCATTGATCGTACCTCTCGAAGAGATTCATATTAATGAAAAACTTCAGTTCAGTGAAGAGCCAGTAGAGGTAATGGATCGAGAAATGAAAGTGCTGAAACGTAGTCGTATACCAATTGTTAAAGTACGGTGGAACTCGCAACGTGGGCCCGAATATACATGGGAACGTGAAGATCAAATGAAATCAAAGTATCCACATCTATTCTCATAAATGATTGTCATAATGTAAGTCTTCACTAAATTTCGGGATGAAATTTCTCTAACAGGAGGAGACTGTGACAGTTGCATACGAGAATTACGTCATCAATGACGTGGACACATTTGATCGTTCTAGAAATCCACGTTGTTCTAATACTTGTAATTGTTACAGATTGATAGTAGGCGAGAAATGATGAACGTGGGCGAAAACCGTGCTCAAAACGGAGTCCTGGATAGCCCGGAATCAAAAAATGAAGAAAAATTACTAAGTGTTGGTCGACTGGACCCATCGCGGTACGCGATGGAGGGATTGAGAATCTTCCGCGGTACGCGATGATTGCAAAATATCAAAGATTCCTCCGGAAATCTTCGCGGTACGCGAAGCCTTTTAGGCCTCCCGCCGCGGTACGCGACGGGTGAGGCGGTGGAGAAATCTGATTTTCTTTACCAGATTGCATGCAGAACATTTTATTTTCTTTCTTCTCGCGTAAACTCGACTCAACAGACGAAGAACACACACTTTCACCATCTGAATTTATATCTGAAGCCACAAGAAGTCAAGGATCGCACCAGGGATCATCTTAACAAGTCCTGATCGTCATTTTAGCCGCAGATATCTGTCTGATTAGGTAATGATCCGTTTAAACCTTCTAGTTTGATTTTGATTGATTAGATCTTGATTTTGAACGTAATGACATAGTTAGGATTGTTGATTATTGCCTAGATGATGGCTAGGATTGATTATAAACAAAGAACACGAAGTTTTAACGGTTAAATCCTTGTTTTGATCCGTTGTAATGCTGTTTGCATGAAACCATACCCATGATTATAATGGTTTAACCCATTTGATTATGACAATGTAGGTGATTAGTTGGGTTAATCCTTGAAATGCAAGGTTAAATCCAAGTGTTTCAAACTAATCACAATCATTAACATACCCATTGGAATGATTATCTGATGTTTGTGATAACAGTCAGATTAGTATGTTAAATCTGGTTATTTCACCTATTCTGATGCTACATTGTGATATTTCATGATACTTGGGTAATCAATAACAAGGATTTATCATTCCTAAGCCATTAAATTGTCTAGAAACTGTTACAGTATCATAATCAACAACATTAACTATTTGGTTAATCTGGGATTATTCTGATTAATCAAGAGTGTCATCAATTTTGTATTAGGAATCTAATGCAATGTAGGTTCCTACATTATCATACATTGTATGATATAACATTAAATTAATTAATTACATAATTAGTATCGAGTTGATGATTTACTAAGCAATGTCTTTGACATTGAACGTTCAGAAAGATCTAATCAGTAAACTAGAACATAAATAACTTGTTAAATATAACTAAATGCAGAATCATCTCTGTACTATCAGTTTGGTGATACTCTGCTACACCTATATTATCAGGTGAGTTTCGTACAACCCCTTTTTATTTTTAATCTTTTATAAACATCGGGGAAACTCTGCAAACTGTTGTCTGAACATATGATATGCATCAATGATATCTGTGTGATTTCATGTGATTTTGTGGGATTTCATGGGATTTTGCCTGTAGACTGAACTCTATCATGGAACTGAAAGTCCTCATTTCTGAACTGTATCTAGTGAACCCATGTGTGGCCGAGCAGAAAACATTGATAGTACTATTGGTTGACACCCCATTCGCTGGGAGGATTGCATCTCCCCTTGTGTGAATGTTTGTTATCTGTTTCCTGAACTTCTTAATGGTATGATAGGCATTAAGATAATGAGGCACTAAGATATGTACCGACGGGTAATATCTTGAGACAGACTAGACGTCCGAAAGAAACTAGATACGGGTCCCATGGTTATCCGGAACTGAACTTTTGAGAACGTGCTTATCATATCATATTGTTTTAAATTGAACTGTCAAACTCACCAGCTTTGTGCTGACGTTTCAAACTTAAATCTTTTTGCAGGAAGACAGTGACACTCGGTGAGGCAGCACTTCAAACACTAGTAATTAAATAAGTTAGTTGTGTAATAAACTTAGTTGTAAATTATGATACTGATTGTAATGAAGAAACCCTGTATTGTATTTTTTTTAAGTTAATCTGTGTGCTTATGATATTGGTTCAAGTATGTCACCCCTCACCTCGGAGACATCACCACTATGCTTCCGCAACAGGTTCAGTGACTTCAGATTATACACGAGGTGACGAGGGGTGGGGGTGTGACAGTACGGTCGTCGCGCGTATTCGTTCGAATCGTCACTTGTACGAACACGACGATAACTATACTTTTCAATTTTGTTTTCTAATTATCGAATATTATTCAGAACGTCAAACCTTCAGATATATTCGTACAGATCGTCACCTTTACGAATAATCCGTCAATTCAGCATTCACATAACAACATCAGTGTGTTTTGTTCTATTAAGCCTCACATACGTTTATACGTAATAAATCCTAACAAATAATCACATAATGGTTCTGTGTTGCCGGATAATTATCTGACTGATTAACCATAGTTATAAACTTTGTTTATTTGAAACAGTTCTGAGTTTGCTATATGACAACATCAAATGATAATGATAATTAATATGAATATGAAATATGCTAAAATGTATATAGTTTGTACCTGTTTACTGTTCATGTTACTGTTTACGTTCACTGTTTAGGTTCGCAACCCAGTAATATTAAGTTTACATTATTGTTACGTCAAAGATACATATGGTATTACAATAGTATTACGTGTACAGTTAACCTTACATTTACTTTATATTTTTTGCAGGTAGAAACTTCGGCAAACGGTGGTGGTTACGAATGTTCGTGTCGGAATTTCACTAGCATTGGGTTTCTTTGCAGGCATGTTTTCTGTGTTTTTAGGGTTACTAAAGTTAATCGGATTCCGTCTGAGTACATCACCAAACGATGGACGAAAGATGTCTTACCCAAAAGGATTTTTAAGATCCAATATCGTTATGGTGTTGATAAATCTCCATAGTCTATGCTGAGGAACAAGATTTTAGATGTTGTTGCTGAATGCGTTGATTCACTTCGTTCCGATCCAGAGAGACTTTCGGTCTTTGCTTCCAAGGTGAAAGAATTGAAAAGCAGTACGTTTATTTTGGAATTCGCGTATGCAAACGAGAAAGGGACTAATGTTGCTGATATACTAGAGTTGGTTGGCTTAACTGTTGAGAAAGAAGCGATAACTGCAGATATAGATTGTAGTAACCCTCAAGGCATTCGAAACAAAGGTTGTGGGAAGAGACTTCGTATGAAAGGTATACTGGAGGAAGCCGTTAATCAAACTGTCAAGGCCCCAAGGCTCTGTCGCACATGCAAGAAATATGTAATTGGGCATGATTCACGTAATTGCAAGAAGAACGGTATTTGATTCCATCAAGTTTTTCTTTCCAAGAACAAGGAAACGAAGATTAGTTATTTTGTTTTGTTAAGTTAGTGTGTTTCAAGGAGTTTTCGGTATTTTGTGTATTTGAAGTTGTTTTGGTACCAAGATAGTTTTTGGAGATGTTTTTAGTATGTAACTAGTATGTTTTTTTGATGCGTAATGTAGATGTTTTTAGTACGTAACACGAATGTTACGGATATGTAAACTGAATGCAGTTTTATATTTTGGTGAATTTATTAGGTTGTACTTTTTAAGGAATCTCAACCACCCATTTATTTAAGTCCCAACAACCATGTTTATAAAGAACATAAGGCTCCATAAACTTGTTTATACCATTTCATACCAAGTTTGTCATTGTTTTCTATCTTCCACCATGTCAAATGGCAAGAATGTTTTCTTCAAAGTTGAAGAAGACAACAAAGATTTCAAGAAACCTAGGACAAGTTCCCCAAATGTCAACCATCATTCAAAGTTTGTTCACCCCATTTACCCGAAGGATGCATTCCGCGTTGGATCTACTGTTAAAGAAAGGAGTCCATCCCCTCCTGTTGTATGGGTTCGTAGACATTATCAACAACCTAATACTCAACCACCTCTCTATAATGGAAAGTTTTACTACTACTATTACCACGATGTTACGTCTCCTTTGCCTATAAGTAACGTATCATTTAACCAACATAAATCAACAAGCCATAAACAAACACCCCCCCCCCCCATCCTCATCTACTTTCAACTTTGCCAACACATCTTTTTCCTCAAAGCTGCCTTTCTCACCACCATCAATGAACAAAGTTTTTCAAAGCCGTATTGCGCGTCAAGTTTTTGCCTCACAAGAATCTGTCAATCCGCGCATGTTGTCAAAAAGTTTTCAATTTTCACCAGAAACAAGCAAAAGGAGTCCATCAACTCTGCCTGGTCCGTCTACGTCCCCTATTCTGAATAAAAAACCCACACCTTTTGACTTAATTCACCCAATAGGTTAGCATGCTTTTATGGTTTTTGTTGATATTTGTTGTAATGTACTTTTTTGTTTTTTTAACATTAAATATTTTGTACGAGTTTCGTACGGTGATGGACTTTTTATTTTTATTTATGTATTGGTAATCTTTTCTTATTACTGAAACATAAAAAATCTCACCTTTTTCATTTCAATTTGATTTTTAAAAATACAATCATTATTTTATAGGTTGTTATTACCTACACACACACAATCATATTGCCTATATAAACCATTGTTTTGCATTCAAAATATTTTCTCCATTTGTTGCTAAGAAAACTTTATTTGCATATTCTGTTAACATATGGAATCTCTCCCACAACATGTTTTGTGTTCTTGTGGGTACCTAGCCACCACTCGTACGTCATGGACATTCACAAATTCTGGCAGGTGGTTCCACTGTTGTTCTAGAAATGTATTTTTTCAAGTTATATAACATAATGCGTTTGTTTTCTATATATTAATTGTTTTTTAAAATTTTCAGCAGGTGGTTGCGGTTTTGTTGGATGGAGAGATCCACCTATGCGTTCAAGATCTGTTGACATTATCCTGGGCCTTCTTAGAAAGAACAACATGCATGAGGAAGCTGGCAGGAGGATTGTTTTTCAAAACCGTTGTTTGAAAACAATTCTATCAATAAGTTGATTTTTTTTTGTGTGTACATGGTTGTTTTTTTTTAAGAAGACCTTTTGTAGGTCTAACTGTGACACCTCGTATTTTCCAGGTCAGCAATTACATTATTTTGATAAGGTTTTGTATTATTATTACATATGTGGCACTGGAATTAGTAAAATTTAGTGTGACACGTGGCACAACAGTCCAAACACACACAACAAACGGATAATTCTAGGAATTATCGTAAAACGCTCGCACGTGTCTTGAATAATGAACGTTGGTGAATTAAACAAACCGCAATATGATTTCACAACATTTAGGCTCTGTAGAACCTAAAATAAGTTAAACAATGCTAATATGTCAAGAATCGATGATCGTAATCGTTAAATACGCCAAAATCCGTTTGAAACTGTAACAACCAGTTTTTAATAATGAAATGTATTTGAAATAATCGTTAGTTGAACGATTGTGATTGTTGTAATTTGAAAATATGTAAGAAATTATGAACGTGGGAGAAAATCGTGCGTGAAACGAAGTTACGGATTGTCCGGAATCGCGAAATGAAGAAAATTATAAAGATATTATGTTTTGGAACTCTTCGCGGCACGCGAAGGCTTCATGAGCCCCTCTTCGCAGTACGTGAAGAACCCAAAATATCTGAGAATCCCGAAATTCTTCGCGGTACGCACGGGTATGGCGGTTTGAGATTCTTTATTTTATTAGAATGCAATTAAGAAAGTTTATTTTTTCAATATCTCGACTAAAATTTAACCAGGGTACGAACAGAGCAACTTTTGTTGCTAGATCAATATTTTAAAGCTACCAGAACGTTCAGATCGAGCTAGGGTTCGATTCTACAACTCCTGATCGTCGTTTTCATCCGAAAACTTCGTTCAAAAGGGTAACGATTCGATCTCTCCTACTAGTTTAATATTGTGTGGATCAAATCTAGTTTTGAATGTAATATTGTGATTATGGGCATTGATTATTGTCACACCCCCAATTTCAACTAACGGAATCATACCGTTTGGGAACGTGACAAACCAGGATCTCAGATCATTAGACATAGCGAAGACCTCTATATGAATTTCAAAACATAGTTTGGTCTTTTAAAACATAACATTCAGAGTTTACAAAAGTTGCGGAAGCGTTTAAAAAAAACCATAAACAGTTGAAAGTAAACATTACAAAACAAAATACTTAAATGTTCAAATTCAAATATTCAAAGTGTTTATAATGCATGAGACTCTATCTCCTAGTCCATGCCAGCTTTAATGCGCGCCTTAGCGTCCTGAGAAAACATGTAAATCAAGTCAACACAAAGGTTGGTGCATAACACAGGTTTTAAGTGTTCACAATGTTCAAAACAGCAGTTTGAATATCAAGTTTGTAGATAACATAATCACACATGCACAGTCATGATAGCTAGTCATATAAACTATTTACACAAGTGGTCGACACCGAAGCTGACGAGTTGCCATGCTATAGCATGTTTTTGCCTTAACACTATTGTCTAGCACGAACAATAGCAATGTGTGTGTTTGGTCAGTCAAACACCTGCGTAGATCCCATCTACCAAGTGAGGTTTGTCAAACCCAATAGATCTATCTTCAACTACCACGCTTTGCACTCCGGCAAATTAAACGGTTCGAAAGAGAAGGCTTTGTAATGCTATATTTGCACTTAATGTAAACAGATAACTCATGCAAGTGATATGTATCTAAAAATAGTTTGTTGCACATGTTTTCTCCCCCAAAACAGTTTAAAATAAGAAAGGGGCCGTGTACGCACCTTTGATGTTTGCAGAATGATCAAATACGTGAACTTGCGTATAAAATCCTCTTACGAAGGATCTGTGTTTAAACAATAACGTTGTGTTATTCGAGATGTCGTTTTGTGTTTGAAATAACATACGTGTCAACACACGTATGTTAAAGTGTTAAGAATGTGTATACGTAAATACGTGTGACTTTGAAATCATTTAAATAAAATCATATTTGATTTTATTTAAATAAACGTAATTATACGCGATTTCGTTTTCGGATTGAAATACCATTTTTATCATTCCAATGTGTTCGTATTCCCGTTACGGTTACAACGCAACTCGAACGGGTTCAAACGGAGTTCAAACGAATAAGTTATGGGCAAAACACTAAAATAACCTTAATATCCTAAAAAAATTGTTGGGGCCGGGTTCGAACCCGTGACCCCCCCATCCACCGCACACACCACCTACCAACTCATCTATGCCCAATTTTGTTAACAAACTGATTTTAAATTTGTTTTAACCATCAACAACACTGAATCCCTTTATTTAATTATAGCCGAAGCAACATGAATTCAATTGAGCCCCAATTCAGTTTCAATCAAACTTGTAATCATGGGGTTATGCTTCTAAGGACTTAAACGAATTTATACAAAGATTCAATTTGAAAAATCCTCATCTCATGATCACTTATTCGGTTATACATGTCTCGAAGATGAGTTCACAAAACCCACACTTAATTCGATTCAATTCGTTTAAATTGGTCTAAGGAATCACAAGACTTTCATTTAAGTATAGATTTCGAACTCCTCTGAGTTCGTTAATTTGAATTTCCTATTCGATTGCACTTAAACTCCCAAATCCGTTTAGACTTAGAACCCTAGTTATAGAACCCCATTAATTCGATGTTATAATCCGAAATTGTATGAGGTCTATCCTTAATCGATGCTTTCTGAAACTATAGATGCAATTTAATTCGATTTTTACACTCGTTTGCATGAAAACCCCCAAAACCGTTTCTTATTTGAACCCTAACTATTGAAATCGATTGATCCGGTCTTAGAAACTGAAATTAACAAATGGTTATCCTTATAAAACTCAAACCGAGTCTATCTACATAATTCAATTTGACTCTTGATCGTGTTTGATTTTAAACCCCCAAATTGGATTCTAGTATGAACCCTAGAATCTAAAGTCGAATCATTTGATATTAGAACTTGAAATTGAGGTTGTTTTATCCTTAATCGGACCTTTTAGATACTGTAGGATTAGAGTATTACCTTGTTTGATGCCCAATTGATGTGGTTCGATTAAAGAGTTGATGTGCGGCCACCTCCGGATCGATTTCGACTATCTGGAACTCTTGGAATCGAATTACTATATGAAGAACTACCTAAAGATGCCGATTTGTGTGTCTATAGGTTCAATTGTGCGGATTTCTATCGAATTGTATGAGTTTGAATATACTAGTAACGGTTTTAAGGAACTAGATCGTTGTTTGGGTTTAATTCAGCAATTATGATTGTAATAACTGATGATAACCGCTTATTATCATCATTAGATGTTTTATGAAGCATTAATTCGACCATTACTTCATATTCCATTGAAATTCATACTCCCATTTGTGTACATGGACGAATTTTGACTTTTAGAAGTCAAAATTGATACTAAAATCAATTCTAAGTTTAATCTTCCACAATTTAACACTTAGAAACTGATTTTTCTTAATTTCCTAACTCCTATAGGTTATTCCGGATCGACAACATATCATTTCGACTAACAAAGTTAAGTCTAAAATCCCTAATTGATACTAATTGAATTACTTGGAATATTATTGGGCTAATTTCATCCTTTTGAGCTTCTTAAATACAATTGGGCCTCACTGGGCCTTCCTTGGGCCTACTTTGGCCTTCATTGGCCTTACTGGGCCTTATTGGGCCTTGCATTTATAATTGGGCTTCCTAGATCTCAATGGGCCTATCTTGGGCCTTCTTTGACCTTAGTGGGCCTATCTGGGCTTCAGTGGGCCTTCATCGACTTCCTTGGGCCCTATTTATCCTGTTAGGCCTGTGGTCTCACTCTCTACAGTTAACCAAGTTAATCCGAAAAGTCAGATTGTCACATCATCCCCTTGTTGAAGGAATTTTCGTCCCGAAAATTAGTAAATGATAGGAGTAGTTAGGAAACTACTTACGAGTTTAAATCGTACGTGTTAGTGTGGTTTGATCATTCCGCATGTTTGTGTGTATTCCCACACAAAATCTAATGTTTGCAACATCACAACTAAGTGTGATCGTTCAATGTGACTGTTTGCGTGTACACTAGTTAGTTCACCTAACTGTGACTGTTTGTGTTTGATCATACTGTGCTGTGTAACCTCACACATAGTGAGTATCTGTAACTGTTTGTACTATGCAACCCCGCACATAGCAAAATGTATGTAACTAATCATGCATACTACCATAACATGTAACATATGAAATGTAGCACAAATGTTTGTAACAAAACCAATTGAATAAAGTGTTTGTATATTGTACTATGTAATCTCACACATAGCAAATGTTTGAATGTAGTCGACAAAATAGAAACTTCCAAAATTCATGCGTACCTGTAAATTCACGATTACATGGGCCCCTGTACTCGTCAATTTACCTTACACAATTATTCTGGTTCCTTCTATTTGTAGCACTACTATTGTTTAATCGCTCATGATTGTACCACCATGAAATGTAGTACATCAAATGTAATGTTTGAAATGTAATACATTGTTTAAAATCAATCATGTATGTACTACTATGAAATGTTTGTGTTTGCATTCTGCAAAGCTGGTGTCCAACCCAGTTGTTTATACTAAAATCAATAGTATGAAATGTTTGTGCTTACAGTTATAGTGTGAAATATCACATCATCCCCTTGTTAAAAGAAATTTCGTCCCGAAATTTAACGTGTCTTCACAGTGTTTGCAGTTGTTGTTTTGAATAGATGAGGATACTTCTTCATCATTTGATCTTCCCTTTCCCATGTGAATTCAGGACCACGTCTTGAATTCCACCGAACTTTAACTATCAGAATCTTGCTTTGTTTGAGCTGTTTGACCTCTCGGTCTATGATTTCAACTGGTTCCTCGATGAATCGTAACTGTTCGTCCACTTGTATTTCTTCAAGTGGTATTACCAATGTCTTATCAGAAAGACATTTCTTTAAGTTCGATATGCGAAAGACATCATGAACTCCACTGAGTTCATCCGATAATTTGAGTTGATACGCAACCGGACCAATCCTTTTTAGGATCTCAAAAGGTCCTACGTAACGTGGACTAAGTTTCCCGCGCTTACCGAATCATATCACACCTTTCCAAGGTGATACCTTTAGAAGAAATCGGTCTCCTACTTGAAATTCCAACGGCTTACGACGTTTGTCAGCATAACTGTTCTGTCGATCCCGGGCCTCTACCATACGGTTCCAGATTTGTAAGAGAATCCCACCAACGATAAGTGGTTTTCCCAGCTATCATTAAAGTCAATTACACAAACTCGTACATATCCTCGAGCGTTTGAATCGTACGTTCACTTTGACCGTCGGTCTGTGGATGATAGGCGGTACTCATATCCAAGCGAGTCCCCAATGACTTAAGGAGTGAGTTCCAAAAGTTGGAAGTAAATCGGGCATCCCGATCTGATATGATAGAGATTAGCACGCCATGCCGTGCTACCATTTCCTTGATATAAATGCGAGTCAGTTTCTCCATCTTGTCTGTTTCCTTGATTGCTAAGAATGTGCAGATTTCGTTAATCGATCTACAATTACCCTTATCGTATCACAACCACTCGGTGTACAGGGTAACTTAGTAATGAAGTCCATCGAAATCTGCTCCCATTTCCACATCGGTATCTCTGGCTGTTGCAGTAAACCAGATGGCTTCTGGTATTCAACTTTGACTTTCGAACAAGCCAAACATTTGCTAACGTACTTAGCAATATCAGCTTTCATGTGAGGCCACCAATACAGTGCCTTCAAGTCATGATACATCTTGTCTGATTCCGGATGGACTGAATATCTGGGCTTGTGCGCTTCATCCATCACAAGTTCCCTTAAACCTCCATACAAAGGTATCCACAGTCGATTAATGAAATAACGAATTCCATCAGACTTAACATCTAGTTGTTCTTCCATTCCTCGTAATGATTCCTGTATCAAGTTTTCCTTTTTCAAGGCCTCGATCTGAGCACTGTGTACCTTGTCAGGTAAGTCAGTCTGTATTGTCATCATAAGTGCACGAACCCGTCTTGTTGAAGTGTCTTTTCTGCTTAAAGCATCAGCTACCACATTAGCTTTTCCCGGATGATACTTAATCGCGCATTCGTAGTCATTCAACAACTCAAATCATGAGTTGTGTAATTCTTTTCGTGTGGTAGTAGTTGTCTTGAAACGTAAGCAATCACTTTATCACTTTGCATCCACACACCTCCCAAACCTTGTGCAGATGCGTCACAATACACCGCAAAGTCTTCTGTTCCTTCTGTAAGGACAGAATCAGTGCACTGCAGAGTTTCTGTTTCAATAACTGAAACACAGTTTCCTGTTTATCCGTCCAGTTATACTTCGTTCCCTTATACGTAAGAGCTGTAAGTGGTTGAGCGATCTTTGAGAAACCTTCAATGAATCGTCGATAATAACCCGCCAAACCAAGGAACTGTCGTACCTCGGATGGTGCAAGTTGATAAGGCGCCCTAGCTATCGGTGCTGCATTTGGTGTAAGGTCGATTCAAAATTCCACCTGTCTGATAGGCGGTAATCCCGGTAGGTCTTCTAGAAACACTTCAGGGAATTCACAACTACTTGGATGTCTTCTATCTTCTTCTCAACTACCGGCTTCTCAGTTATAAATGCTATAACTGCCGTACGACCTTTACGCAGACATTTGTATGCTTTCACACAAGATATGAGACGCAGTGGCGTACTGCTCTACTCACCTTGTACATACCGTGTCTCTCCATGCGAAAGAGGTATTCGAACTATCTTTTGATGGCATACTATTTTAGCCTGGTGTTTGGACAACCAGTCCATGCCAATGCCTACATCAAAACTGCCTAAAGAGATAGCCATAAAGTCAATGTCATGTGTTTGACCCATCAAGTCAAGAACACCCCCTTTAGTAATATGGTTTACAACAACTAGCTTATCATCAGCTAGTTCTATAATGTATGGGTTTTCTAAAGCAGTAGGCTAATACTTAGCAATTCACAAGATTTGCTAGATACAAACCCTGATCTGCACCGGTGTCTAATAGCATAGAGGCAGAGTGATAATTCAAGAGAAACGTACCCGTAACGAAGTTGGGATCTTCCTATACCTGGCATTCTCCAATCACAACAACTCTGTTCTAGCAACATTTGTGTTGTTGTTGTTGTTTCCTTTTGTAATCATATCATTATCCCTTCTTTTCTTGAGTTGTGGGCACTCCTTCTTGAAATGTCCTGATAAGCCACACTCAAAACATCCTTTCTGTGTGTTGCTCCGGTTGAGTGAGCTTGCCTGCAGTTCCCCTCGACAGTCTTTTGCTACGTGACCTATCTTTCTGCATCGCTGACATCGGTATTTGTCACATTGTTTCCCAAAGTGATGGAATCCACACTTGTTGCACTTTGGGTATTTGCCATTATACCCTCCCGATGACTGTTGGTTATTGTTTGTATTGTGATGGGTCTTGTTGGATTCCTGCTTGCGGTTCTGTTGAAATAATGGCTGAGTGAAATTCTTGGCATCAATGCTATCCCATTTTCTTTTGTGGTCTCCTGCCTTAGCTGTTACTGTTCGTTTGGGTAATGTTCCCCGTTGCATCGTTTGATCAGTAAATTGGTGTGTTAGTTGAACAGCTTGCTGTATGGTGGTAGGATTTGCAGGTATGATCAATTTTCGAACCTGAGATATCAGCCCTCCAATGTATCTCTTGATCCACTTGCTAGATGGGGTTGCCCTGTGCGGTAAGAGTCTTGCTAACTGCTGGAATCGAGTAGTGTATTCCTCAATATTAGAACCTTTCATCTTGAGTTGACTGTATTCATCCTCAAGTTCTTGCATTTCATTACGATGACAATACTCCTCCTGCAACAGGATTTTGAACCCGTTCCAAGTAAGTGCATTGGTTGTATTCAAACCGAGTGTCTGTACGATAGAGTTCCACCATGTCAAGGCTGAACCCTCCAAAGTACCAATAGCGTATCTGACCTTGTTTTCTTCCGGACAATTGCACCTCTCAAACACCGATTCGAACTGTTCAATCCATCGAAGAAGTCCAATGGCTCCTTCCGATCCTTTGAAGTTACATGGTTTACAGTTCAAGAATGTCTTGAACGTGCACATTTGTGAGTTTACCAGTTCCCCCGTTGGATCATGTGATCCTATTTGGTGTGTTTGCATATAGTTTGCGATTGTCTCGGTGATTCGAGTGTTAATAAGTGCCTCAAGTTCCGTTGCGTTCATGTTAATGTTCTCTCCAACCATGATCTCCCTATTTACAAATATACATAATGAGACTACACCCATCGCATAATCAACATTCATGCATAAAGTAAATACAACACACTACCATAGTCATTAAGGTAACAATTCTTAATCATTTATGATAAACTAGTGCTTACAATTGTTTGTCAAAGACATGCAAAACAACTAAACACGAAATCTACTTTTTATGAGTACAACCCACTCATATAAGTTTGTTACTGAAAAATAATTAACATAAAGTAGCTAAACCCCATCACTTGGTGGTGCAACACTAGAAGATGAATCAGCCTGTTCTGGTGGACCACCCTCTGCACCATGATCATACTGTATATGTTCGGTGACAAGTATCAATGCTTGCTCGGCCAAATCCCCGACTACATTAGTTCCATCTATAGCCGCATTTGATAGTGCAATGGCCTCTTCAGCCCTTGCCTCGGCCATAGCCGCACGTAGTTCCGTCTCTTGTTGTCGTGCCTCGGCCATAGTTGCACGAAGTTCAGCATCTTGAAGTCGGTTGGTGAGTTCAACAATAACATTTCGCATCATTTCCACATTCTCCACCAGATTCTCATGTAATTCATCTGTACGAATCAGTTCCTCCTTAAGACTCCTCCATTTATCCATAATCCAATTGTTGCTTTCCAACAATCCTGTGATTGCCCCTGCCGCCTCGCGCATATTACGGATCTCTCGATCCATACGTGCCACGAATGCAGCAAATGCTTGCTCTAGCGGATACCCTAGAGCCGGTAATGTCCATATGCCAGTAGTAGATGAAGTAGCGGATGGAGGAGGCACTCTCTCCTCGCGTACCCAGCTACGGATGAGATCAGGGAACCATTGCCAATAATGGCTGCTCCCTCTGGGTCTAATGTGAATATCCTCGCCATAGTGAATAGTATCATCCACTGGCTCCAGTTTCCTCTTCTTAGCTGTTTCAATTTCCACATGTGACTCCTCATCAAGAATACGCTTAGACGATGATGTCATATCTGTTACATAATGCCATATGTAAGTGCATACAAACTATCGTGTAAGCAAGTGTCTAATGTCTAACAGTTATAGTCTAAGTCTACAAAATGCAAACCTAGTTCGCTATAACTAATGGCTCTGATACCAATCTGTCACACCCCCAATTTCAACTAACGGAATCATACCGTTTGGGAACGTGACAAACCAGGATCTCAGATCATTAGACATAGCGAAGACCTCTATATGAATTTCAAAACATAGTTTGGTCTTTTAAAACATAACATTCAGAGTTTACAAAAGTTGCGGAAGCGTTTAAAAAAAACCATAAACAGTTGAAAGTAAACATTACAAAACAAAATACTTAAATGTTCAAATTCAAATATTCAAAGTGTTTATAATGCATGAGACTCTATCTCCTAGTCCATGCCAGCTTTAATGCGCGCCTTAGCGTCCTGAGAAAACATGTAAATCAAGTCAACACAAAGGTTGGTGCATAACACAGGTTTTAAGTGTTCACAATGTTCAAAACAGCAGTTTGAATATCAAGTTTGTAGATAACATAATCACACATGCACAGTCATGATAGCTAGTCATATAAACTATTTACACAAGTGGTCGACACCGAAGCTGACGAGTTGCCATGCTATAGCATGTTTTTGCCTTAACACTATTGTCTAGCACGAACAATAGCAATGTGTGTGTTTGGTCAGTCAAACACCTGCGTAGATCCCATCTACCAAGTGAGGTTTGTCAAACCCAATAGATCTATCTTCAACTACCACGCTTTGCACTCCGGCAAATTAAACGGTTCGAAAGAGAAGGCTTTGTAATGCTATATTTGCACTTAATGTAAACAGATAACTCATGCAAGTGATATGTATCTAAAAATAGTTTGTTGCACATGTTTTCTCCCCCAAAACAGTTTAAAATAAGAAAGGGGCCGTGTACGCACCTTTGATGTTTGCAGAATGATCAAATACGTGAACTTGCGTATAAAATCCTCTTACGAAGGATCTGTGTTTAAACAATAACGTTGTGTTATTCGAGATGTCGTTTTGTGTTTGAAATAACATACGTGTCAACACACGTATGTTAAAGTGTTAAGAATGTGTATACGTAAATACGTGTGACTTTGAAATCATTTAAATAAAATCATATTTGATTTTATTTAAATAAACGTAATTATACGCGA
Source organism: Mikania micrantha (assembly GCA_009363875.1). Classification (NCBI taxonomy): domain Eukaryota; kingdom Viridiplantae; phylum Streptophyta; class Magnoliopsida; order Asterales; family Asteraceae; genus Mikania; species Mikania micrantha. The sequence continues at coordinate 48,947,768 of CM018698.1, forward strand.
TTTCGTTTTCGGATTGAAATACCATTTTTATCATTCCAATGTGTTCGTATTCCCGTTACGGTTACAACGCAACTCGAACGGGTTCAAACGGAGTTCAAACGAATAAGTTATGGGCAAAACACTAAAATAACCTTAATATCCTAAAAAAATTGTTGGGGCCGGGTTCGAACCCGTGACCCCCCCATCCACCGCACACACCACCTACCAACTCATCTATGCCCAATTTTGTTAACAAACTGATTTTAAATTTGTTTTAACCATCAACAACACTGAATCCCTTTATTTAATTATAGCCGAAGCAACATGAATTCAATTGAGCCCCAATTCAGTTTCAATCAAACTTGTAATCATGGGGTTATGCTTCTAAGGACTTAAACGAATTTATACAAAGATTCAATTTGAAAAATCCTCATCTCATGATCACTTATTCGGTTATACATGTCTCGAAGATGAGTTCACAAAACCCACACTTAATTCGATTCAATTCGTTTAAATTGGTCTAAGGAATCACAAGACTTTCATTTAAGTATAGATTTCGAACTCCTCTGAGTTCGTTAATTTGAATTTCCTATTCGATTGCACTTAAACTCCCAAATCCGTTTAGACTTAGAACCCTAGTTATAGAACCCCATTAATTCGATGTTATAATCCGAAATTGTATGAGGTCTATCCTTAATCGATGCCTTCTGAAACTATAGATGCAATTTAATTCGATTTTTACACTCGTTTGCATGAAAACCCCCAAAACCGTTTCTTATTTGAACCCTAACTATTGAAATCGATTGATCCGGTCTTAGAAACTGAAATTAACAGATGGTTATCCTTATAAAACTCAAACCGAGTCTATCTACATAATTCAATTTGACTCTTGATCGTGTTTGATTTTAAACCCCCAAATTGGATTCTAGTATGAACCCTAGAATCTAAAGTCGAATCATTTGATATTAGAACTTGAAATTGAGGTTGTTTTATCCTTAATCGGACCTTTTAGATACTGTAGGATTAGAGTATTACCTTGTTTGATGCCCAATTGATGTGGTTCGATTAAAGAGTTGATGTGCGGCCACCTCCGGATCGATTTCGACTATCTGGAACTCTTGGAATCGAATTACTATATGAAGAACTACCTAAAGATGCCGATTTGTGTGTCTATAGGTTCAATTGTGCGGATTTCTATCGAATTGTATGAGTTTGAATATACTAGTAACGGTTTTAAGGAACTAGATCGTTGTTTGGGTTTAATTCAGCAATTATGATTGTAATAACTGATGATAACCACTTATTATCATCATTAGATGTTTTATGAAGCATTAATTCGACCATTACTTCATATTCCATTGAAATTCATACTCCCATTTGTGTACATGGACGAATTTTGACTTTTAGAAGTCAAAATTGATACTAAAATCAATTCTAAGTTTAATCTTCCACAATTTAACACTTAGAAACTGATTTTTCTTAATTTCCTAACTCCTATAGGTTATTCCGGATCGACAACATATCATTTCGACTAACAAAGTTAAGTCTAAAATCCCTAATTGATACTAATTGAATTACTTGGAATATTATTGGGCTAATTTCATCCTTTTGAGCTTCTTAAATACAATTGGGCCTCACTGGGCCTTCCTTGGGTCTACTTTGGCCTTCATTGGCCTTACTGGGCCTTATTGGGCCTTGCATTTATAATTGGGCTTCCTAGATCTCAATGGGCCTATCTTGGGCCTTCTTTGACCTTAGTGGGCCTATCTGGGCTTCAGTGGGCCTTCATCGACTTCCTTGGGCCCTATTTATCCTGTTAGGCCTGTGGTCTCACTCTCTACAGTTAACCAAGTTAATCCGAAAAGTCAGATTGTCACAATTATTGCCTAGTTGATAACTAGGGATTGTTAGAAACGAAGAACTTGATATTTTGATGGTGAAATCTTCGTTTTAAAGCCGGTATAATGTCCGGTTGTTATGAAACCCATATCATGATGTGATAACTAGTAGGATGGGTAGAATATGATTTTAAATGAAATATGGATTATGATCCATGGGTTAAATATTGATATGAGATGAATTGATGTTAAAAAAATTATTAACAGTTATTAACCTAAATGAATTTTGATTAAAAGAAGTGATTGAGATCATAACTAATATAATGAACATCAATTATTTGATGAAATGCCTAAGGGAGGCATGAAATATAATTAATTGTGATAATTGACTAGAACTTGCTAAATATAGTAAGATAGAGTCAGTTATCTGATAAATTGACTTTGAGGAAGTCAAATCAGTCAAGTGTGTTAAACTTGATTGTATGTGTTATATGTATTGAACATAGTTGCATATGTGTGAATATGCAACTAAGTGTTGGTGGTGAAAGTCAAGTGACAATTCACAGAAGTGGAAAGGAGGTTTTAGGAAATAAACAATCGTATGAACCAGGTAAGTTACCCTACTTACTGTAACATTACATATAAAGTAGTAGAAAGAGTCTACTTGATTGTGATGTATATATATTGATTGATTTGAATGAATGTGCATAACTAAATTGGAACTAATTGAGTTAATAGACTCTAATGTATATATGTTAAGTTCCAATGTTTTTATGTCACGATTGAATTGAATATGCAACATAGATTGCATAAGAATAGCCGGATGAGCCGGTGTTTGAGTAAGTTATGACAATCCGGCATTTGGGATTAAACCTCGTTAACCAGGAACTAATAGAAAACATATGTAATTGTACAACATCAAACCATAAGGACTGAAACTGAACAAGATCAGTCCCAAAACATCTGAATTACAAGGATTAGGATTGTAAATACATCAAAGTGCTAATTTTGACTTTTGAAGGTCAAAATTCGGCCTAAATCAAATTAGAAACTGAAATTCGATAATAACTCGGATTATAAACGAATTAAATCATCAATAATTATTACATTGATGATTCCTATCATCAATTCAACTTTAATTGCGATTATAATGAATGAATTAAAGCAATTGTAACTTAAAGGTTTAAAACCATCACTCGTGATCATCAAGTTCATATAATTTGAACTTAATATCTCAAATTGAGTATTCCAAACTCTTAGTCGGCAGAATTAGGATCAGTAGAACACCACAATTCAAGAAGAAGCACATTGGATAGTCAAATTCGATTGAGGGACGACCAAGGAACAACCCATTAATCGATCTACTTCAGTTGGACATCAAACACGGTAAGAATTCACTCTTACAGTACCTAAATGTACCGAATAAGAATAACCCAATGTGAATTACGGGTTCTAATATCAAATTATATGATTTTGATTATTAGGGTTCTTGACATAGAATGTTTTGGGGGATTTCAGTCAAACGAGTTCCAAAATCAAATCAATAGTTACAGAGAGTTTCGAAATCATTCATTAACTGAAAACTCTATGTCAATTTGTTATCAAAACAACGAATTGATCAAGTTACAATTCTAGGGTTCTTGATGAAAAATGTTTTGGGGTTTTTATGCAAATGTGAATGAAAATTAAATTGAATCATATCAGTAGCTTCTAAAAGGGTCGACTTATGAAAACCCTATGTTGATTGAATCAAACAACATTGAATTGATTGATAACCGATTACGTGAATTTGAAACAAAAACGTTTTGGGGTTCTTTATTTAATGGATCATGATATTAAAATTAAATTGTACAGATAAACTCGAAATCCTCTGTTTTGTGGAAACCCTATGAATTCATGGGTTCAAATTAACGAATTTTAAAGATTTGAATTAAGGAGTAGACGGCTAGGGTTCGAATCTGATTAGATTCATAAAACAGTATGATCTTGAAGAAATCATGGGATTAAAACCACCTGTGGATTCGTCTAAACCTCTGGAACAAAACCCCTAAGGTGGTGAGCTTGATTACAATCGAATTGGGGTGCAATTGAACCAAAGGGGTTCGGTTGGGGACTTACAAAAGGGATCTAGTTTATTTAGGGTTAAAAGAATTAATTTTGGAAACCTATTGCAAAATTATAATCAGATCAGATGGTTGGGGACTTGCGTTTAGTCCGGGAGGTTGTGGGTTCGAGCCACACCTCTGTCGATTTTGATTAAAAACACTATTTTTGGTGTTTTAATCATAACTCATTCATCTTAAACCCGATTTGACCCGTTCAAAATGCGTTGGAACCGAAATGGAATTACGAACATGATGAAATCATAAAATTCATATTTTAAACCCGAAAACACAATCGTGTATAATTACGCGTATCTAAACATAATCGTGTATGTTCATACGATTTGAACAAATGAATTGAAAGTCGTGTACACTTTTGTATGCACGTTTCAAACAAACTAACATACATGTGTTGACACGTAAGTGATTACAAACACGAATAGACATTACGAATAACACAACGTTATTGTTAAAACACAGATTCTCTGTAGGAGGTTGCCTACGCGAACTCATGAACAGTTGATCATTCTATTCGCATTCTAAGGTGCGTACACGGCCCCTTTCTTATTTTAACTGTTTTGGGGGAGAAAACATGTGCAACAAACATTTTTAGATACATATCACTTGCATGAGTTAGGTGTTTACTATAAGTGCAAACATAGCATTACAAAGCCTTACATTTCGAACCGTTTAGTTTGCCGTAGTGCAAAGCGTGGTAGTTGAAGATAGATCTATTGGGTTTGACAAACCTCACTTGGTAGATGGGATCTACGCAAGTGTTTAACTGACCAAACACACATTACTATTGTTTATGCTAGACAATAGTGGCAAGGCAAAACATGCAACAGCATGCTACAGTCAGCTTCGGTGTCGACCACTTATGTAAATAGTACAATGACTAGCTATCATGACTATGCAACGTGTGATTATGTGATCTGCAAACATTTCTTACAAACAGCTTGTTCAAACATTTGGTTCAAACATTTGTGATTATTCATACAAACCTGTGTATGCACCAACCTTTGTGTTGACTTGATTTACATGTTTTCTCAGGACACTAAGGCACAAGCAAGGACAAGCAGGGACTAGGACGTTGAGTCTCATGCATACAGTTTACTTTAGTTGTTGATTTAAAACATTGAACATTGTATTTATGTTTATGCAATAGTTACTTTCTATTATTAGTTTTCAAACGCTTCCGCAAATGTTAAACTTTGATTTTACAAATTAAGACCAAAGTATGTTTGAAAATCATATAGAGGTCTTCGTTATGTCTAATGATCTAAGATCCTGGTTTGTCACGTCCCAAACGGTATGATTCCGTTAGTTGAAAATTGGGGGTGCGACAGATTGGTATCAGAGCCAGGGGCCGAATCCATGTGATCAGCGGGAACGCTGATTCCCCAGTGGGGGAGGAATTCCACTCCAGCACGGCTGGCTAATCCCACATGGGTTGAGTAAGGGGAACGAAACTTCCTTATAAGAGGGAGTGGAGACCTTCTCTATTGGACGCGTTTTGGGCTTAGTTGGCTGTGGAGCACATGAAAACTCCACAGTTAAGCATGCTCAGGTGGCAGCAATCCAGGGATGGGTGATCTCCCTGGGAAGTTTTCACCCGGGTAACCAAAAGCAAATCCGTGAGCCCGGTGGGGCAGAGCGGACAATATCCAATACGGCCGGCTGTTACAGATTGGTATCAGAGACATTGGTTATAGCGAATTAGGTTTGCATTGGTAGATCTAGACTATAACTGTTAGACATTAGACACACTTGCTTACACGATAGTTTGCATAGCAATTACATATGGTATTATGTAACAAACATGGCATCACCATCCACACCTACTAGTGATATAGAACATTAAGTCGTATTATCACCAGCATCTAAGAAGAGGCAACCTGAGCCAATGGGTGACACGATTCACTACGATGAGGAGATACACAAACGACCGAGAGAGAACGGCCAGTATTGGCAGTGGATCCCTGATCTCATTCGCAGTTGGGTGCGTGAGGAGCGAGTACTTCCGCCACCTACTCCTGGCACTACTACTAGTAGTTGGACATTAACTACTCTAAGATACCCACCAGAGCAAGCATTTGCAGCTTTTGTTGCTCGTATGAATCGGGAGATTCGCAACATGCGAGAGGCAGCTGGATAGATCACTAGATTACTAGAGGGATGAAATAGGCTCTTTGATTCACAAAAACAAGTCAAGAGATGAAATAGGCTCTGTGACTCACTAAAACAAGTCAAGGGATGAAATAGACCCTATGGCTCACTTGAACAAGTCAGGGGATGAAATAGGCCCTGTGGCTCACTCAACGAGTCGGTGGACGAAATAAACCCAATGACTCAAACAATACCATTCCTTAGCTTGGGACTATATCTACTAGTTCCACTAAATTTCTAGTTTTGACAAATGATTTGTCACTCTTTACAACACTGACGACAGTTAATAAGGTTGTGTTTCAGCCTTGATAAGAAAATTCTTTCTAACACCTCGACAACATTCTTGTAACTCTTGGTACTTCTACATATATTGTTTACAAGGATCACATTCTGGACTCATCAACTGTAAGATGAGAATTCAAACCTAACGTCTTGTCACACTTGAAGTACCACCACGTGGACACCAGAGTGATCGTACGGGAAAGATTTTCTGTTACAGGTGCACACATGAAGGCAAGTTACATTATATATAAAAACCTTAGTGACCTCTATTGTGAGTTAACTATCAACTTGAGAACTTATGGGAGATACAATGACTGTAAGGTGGTCAACTCCAAACAACTACATTAACACTCACATAATGAGTGTCTCGACATCAGATTACATAAGAAAAACACACTCAAGCCGAATAACTATCCTTGAAGGATCTACACTAGACCCTATAGTGGCATTCAACTCAAGTAACTATCTCTATGTATTCTTTTGGATAGACTATCCAATCATACATGATGTGACTATTGTCTGAATCCTGATGTCCTGAATAAATTCTGAATTCCTCAAAACCAAATAGCTCAAGGTAGGAGGAACTAGAATTCTTATGTAAGGTAAATTGACGATCATGGTGCGCAACGTAATCGTGAATTTACAGGTACGCATGAATTCTGGAAAATTCTATTGTGAGTCTATTTTCGAAACGCATACATAAAATATCCGTCTATCCTTCATTCTGGTAGTTGAAACGAATTCCGTTAACATATCGGGATTCTAACATAACATTCATCAAATTTCCAGCCGTAGTTCTGGTTACTCTGTGTTCAAGAAACTCTCATAGTGAGACTTTGCATTTCACTTGGATAACTTCAAATGTATGTCAAAACATTTACTTGTGAACATCTGTAAAGATTCCCTATCAAACGAAGAACGAAATCTGATTTCATGTGTCTACCGAGCAGAGTTCTCAATAACCACAACAACAACAAGAAACACTCAAAGGATGCTTCGGATGCAAAAAGCCAGAGCACTTCAACTGAAGCGCGCTGGTAGTAACAATAAAAGGAATGAAAACAATGGTCTGAGGGGACAGGCCTTCATGATCAAAAGAAGTATAGAGAAAAGCTCGGCCTCACTGCAAGTACATGTGTGATAAACAAATGATATGATCTGTGATGTTGGATACTGGAACATAAAAGAGCTTTGGATATAATGAATTTAGTGGAATATTTGCCATAACCTCAACACCATTAGAGATTGAATGCACGGTAGAACTAGCTGAAGACAAGTTAATCACAACAGAACATATTCTCAAAGGTTGTGTCCTTGACTCGATGGGTCAAACACTGGACATTGACCTTATGTCTATCGCATTAGGCAGTTTTGATGTAGTCATTGGCATGGACTGGTTATCGAAACACCAGGCTGAAATAGTATGCCAGGAAAAGATTGTTTGTATACCTCTTCCACATGGAGAGACATTGTATGTACAAGGCGAGAAGAGCAGTACGCCACTGCATCTCATATCTTGTATGAAAGCACCCAAATGTCTGCGTAAAGGTCTTGCAGCAGTTATAGCGCTGATAACTGAGAAGCCGTTAGCTGAGAAGAAGATCGAAGACATCCCAGTAGTTTGTGAATTTCCCGAACTATTTCCAGAAAACTTACCGGGATTACCTCCTATCAGACAGGTGGAATTTCGAATCGACCTTACACCAGACGCAACACCGATAGCTAGGGCGCCTTATCGACTTGCACCGTCTGAAATGCAAGAGTTATCTACACAACTGCAAGAGTTGTTGGATAAGGGCTTTATACGACCTAGTTTTTCACCTTGGGGAGCTCCAGTCTTATTTGTTAAGAAAAAGGACGGGACTTTCCGTATGTGTATTGATTACCGGGAATTGAACAAGGTTACCATAAAAAACCGGTATCCATTACCTAGAATTGACGATCTGTTCGATCAGTTACAAGGTTCGAGTTACTACTCGAAGATTGATCTCAGATCGGGTTACCACCAACTCAGAGTTCTAGAGGAAGATATTCCAAAGACAGCATGCAAGACGCGTTTTTGCCTAGGCGAGCAACTCGTCGGGTGAAAACAAAACCGTGAGTTTCTGGATGGGCAACCCATCGGGGGCAAAGCGGACAATATCTTGGTACGATTGGCTTGGGCTGTTACAAACGCTCCAGCAATATTCATCGATCTCATGAATCGAGTTTGCAAACCTTATCTTGATAAGTTTGTCATTGTTTTCATTGATGAAATTCTCATCCATTCTCAGACTGAGGAGGAGCACGCTGAACATCTTCGATTACTGTTGGAATTATTGAAACAAGAAAACCTGTACGCTAAGTTCTCGAAATGTGACTTCTGGATGCGAGAAGTTCAATTCTTGGGTCATATAGTCAATGAAAAAGGCATACACATTGATCCAGCGAAAATCGAAGCGATTAAGAATTGGGAAGCACCAAAAACCCCTACCGAGGTACGACAATTCCTTGGTTTGGCGGGTTACTACCGAAGATTCATTGAGGGTTTCTCAAAGATCGCTCAACCACTTACAACTCTTACTCACAAAGGAACGAAGTATAATTGGACGGATAAACAGGAAGCTCCATTCCAGCTATTGAAACACAAACTTTGTAGTGCACCGACTCTGTCCTTACCGGAAGGAATAGAAGACTTTGTGGTGTATTGTGATGCATCTGCCCAGGGTTTGGGATGTGTGTTGATGCAACGTGATAAAGTGATTGCTTACGCGTCACGACAACTACAACCACACGAAAAGAATTACACTACTCATGATTTGGAGTTAGGAGCAGTGGTATTTGCCTTGAAGATTTGGAGGCATTACTTATATGGAACCAGTTGTACCATTTACACTGATCATAAGAGTTTCCAACATATCTTTGATCAGAAGGAACTCAATATGAGACAGCGACGATGGGTCGAGTTGTTGAATGACTACGAATGCGCAATCAAATATCATCTGGGAAAAGCTAATGTGGTAGCTGACGCTTTAAGCAGAAAAGATACAACACCAACAAGACGGGTTCGCGCACTTATGCTAACGATACATACTGACTTACCTGACAAGGTACACTGTGCTCAACTTGAAGCCTTAGAAGATGATAAATTGGAACAGGAATCCTTACGAGGGATGGAAAAACAATTGGAAGTCATGACTGAGGGAACTCGTTGTTTCATGAACTGACTTTGGATCCCTTTGCACGGTGGTCTAAGGGAACTCGTGATGGATGACTCGCACAAATCCAGATATTCAGTCCATCCGGGATCAGACAAAATGTATCATGACTTGAAGGCACTGTATTGGTGGCCTCACATGAAAGCCGACATTGCTATGTACGTTAGCAAATGTTTGACTTGTTCGAAAGTCAAAGTTGAATATCAAAAACCATCTGGTTTGCTGCAACAACTAAAAATACCGATGTGGAAATGGGAACAAATTTCGATGGATTTCATTACTAAGTTACCCCGTACACCAAGTGGTTGTGATACGATATGGGTGATTGTCGACCGATTAACGAAATCTGCACATTTTTTTTAGCAATTAAGGAAACTGATAAAATGGAGAAACTAACTCGTATTTACATCAAGGAAGTGGTCGCGCGACATGGCGTACCAATTTCCATTATATCAGATCGAGACGCTCGATTTACTTCAAACTTTTGGAAATCACTCCATAAGTCTTTGGGAACTCGTTTAGACATGAGTACTGCCTATCATCCGCAAACCGACGGTCAGAGTGAACGTACAATCCAAACGCTCAAGGACATGTTACGAGCTTGTGTCATTGATTTTGGTGATAGCTGAGAAAACCACTTACCGTTAGTGGAATTCTCTTACAACAACAGTTATCACACAAGTATTCAGGCAGCACCGTTTGAAGCTTTATACGGTCGTAAATGTCGTTCGCCTGTTTGTTGGGCGGAAATTGGTAGACAGTCAGATAACAGGATCTGAACTAGTACACGAAATGACAGAGAAGATAGTTCAAATCTGGAACCGTATGGAAGCGGCTCGGGATCGACAAAAGAGCTACGCTGACAAACGTCGTAAACCGTTGGAATCAAGTAGGAGACCGAGTTCTTCTAAAGGTATCACCTTGGAAAGGTGTGATACGATTCGGCAAGCGCGGGAAGCTTAGCCCACGCTACGTAGGACCTTTTGAGATCCTGAAAAGGATTGGTCCGGTAGCGTATCAACTTAAATTACCGAATGAACTCTGCGGAGTTCATGATGTCTTTCATGTTTCGAACTTAAAGAAATGTCTTTTTGATGAGACATTGATTGTACCGCTTGAAGAAATACAAGTAGACGAACAATTACAATTCATTGAACAACCCGTTGAAATCATGGACCGAGAGGTCAAACAACTCAAACAAAGCAAGATTCCGATAGTCAAAGTCCGGTAGAATTCAAGACGTGAACCTGAATTCACATGGGAAAGGGAAGATCAAATGATAAAGAAGTATCCTCATATGTTCAAAACAACAACGACAATGTACGTTAAATCTCGGGACGAAATTTCCTTCAACAAGGGGATGACGTGATGCTTCACACATCGACAATTCAGATTTCAAACGGTAAGCACAAACACATTATACAATTGGTTTTGTTACAAACATTTGTGCTGAACACAAACATTGTAGAATTCAAACACTTTCAAACATGATTAGTTACAATCGATGTGTTACATTTTATATGCTACATTTAATATGTTACATTACATGGTAGTACAAACAGTTGCAAACATTCACTATGTGTAAGGTTACATAGCACAGTATGTTCAAACACAAACATTCATAGTTAGGTGCACTAACTGGTATGCACGCAAACATTGAACTTAAAATGATCACACATAGTTGTGATGTTACAAACATGGGGTTTTGTGTGTGAGTACACGCAAGTACGCAGAATGATCAAATATCACACTAACACGTACAATCTGAACTCGCAAGTAGTGTACTAACTACTTTTAACATCTAACAATTTTCGGGGCGAAAATTCCTTCAACAAGGGGATGATGTGACAATCCGGCATTTGGGATTAAACCTCGTTAACCAGGAACTAATAGAAAACATATGTAATTGTACAACATCAAACCATAAGGACTGAAACTGAACAAGATCAGTCCCAAAACATCTGAACTACAAGGATTAGGATTGTAAATACATCAAAGTGCTAATTTTGACTTTTGAAGGTCAAAATTCGGCCTAAATCAAATTAGAAACTGAAATTCGATAATAACTCGGATTATAAACGAATTAAATCATCAATAATTATTACATTGATGATTCCTATCATCAATTCAACTTTAATTGCGATTATAATGAATGAATTAAAGCAATTGTAACTTAAAGGTTTAAAACCATCACTCGTGATCATCAAGTTCATATAATTTGAACTTAATATCTCAAATTGAGTATTCCAAACTCTTAGTCGGCAGAATTAGGATCAGTAGAACACCACAATTCAAGAAGAAGCACATTGGATAGTCAAATTCGATTGAGGGACGACCAAGGAACAACCCATTAATCGATCTACTTCAGTTGGACATCAAACACGGTAAGAATTCACTCTTACAGTACCTAAATGTACCGAATAAGAATAACCCAATGTGAATTACGGGTTCTAACATCAAATTATATGATTTTGATTATTAGGGTTCTTGACATAGAATGTTTTGGGGGATTTCAGTCAAACGAGTTCCAAAATCAAATCAATAGTTACAGAGAGTTTCGAAATCATTCATTAACTGAAAACTCTATGTCAATTTGTTATCAAAACAACGAATTGATCAAGTTACAATTCTAGGGTTCTTGATGAAAAATGTTTTGGGGTTTTTATGCAAATGTGTATGAAAATTAAATTGAATCATATCAGTAGCTTCTAAAAGGGCCGACTTATGAAAACCCTATGTTGATTGAATCAAACAACATTGAATTGATTGATAACCGATTACATGAATTTGAAACAAAAACGTTTTGGGGTTCTTTATTTAATGGATCATGATATTAAAATTAAATTGTACAGATAAACTCGAAATCCTCTGTTTTGTGGAAACCCTAAGAATTCATGGGTTCAAATTAACGAATTTTAAAGATTTGAATTAAGGAGTAGACGGCTAGGGTTCGAATCTGATTAGATTCATAAAACAGTATGATCTTGATGAAATCATGGGATTAAAACCACCTGTGGATTCGTCTAAACCTCTGGAACAAAACCCCTAAGGTGGTGAGCTTGATTACAATCGAATTGGGGTGCAATTGAACCAAAGGGGTTCGGTTGGGGACTTACAAAAGGGATCTAGTTTATTTAGGGTTAAAAGAATTAATTTTGGAAACCTATTGCAAAATTATAATCAGATAAGATGGTTGGGGACTTGCGTTTAGTCCGGGAGGTTGTGGGTTCGAGCCACACCTCTGTCGATTTTGATTAAAAACACTATTTTTGGTGTTTTAATCATAACTCATTCATCTTAAACCCGATTTGACCCGTTCAAAATGCGTTGGAACCGAAATGGAATTACGAACATGATGAAATCATAAAATTCATATTTTAAACCCGAAAACACAATCGTGTATAATTACGCGTATCTAAACATAATCGTGTATGTTCATACGATTTGAACAAATGAATTGAAAGTCGTGTACACTTTTGTATGCACGTTTCAAACAAACTAACATACATGTGTTGACACGTAAGTGATTACAAACACGAATGGACATTACGAATAACACAACGTTATTGTTAAAACACAGATTCTCTGTAGGAGGTTGCCTACGCGAACTCATGAACAGTTGATCATTCTATTCGCATTCTAAGGTGCGTACACGGCCCCTTTCTTATTTTAATTGTTTTGGGGGAGAAAACATGTGCAACAAACATTTTTAGATACATATCACTTGCATGAGTTAGCTGTTTACTATAAGTGCAAACATAGCATTACAAAGCCTTACATTTCGAACCGTTTAGTTTGCCGTAGTGCAAAGCGTGGTAGTTGAAGATAGATCTATTGGGTTTGACAAACCTCACTTGGTAGATGGGATCTACGCAAGTGTTTAACTGACCAAACACACATTACTATTGTTTATGCTAGACAATAGTGGCAAGGCAAAACATGCAACAGCATGCTACAGTCAGCTTCGGTGTCGACCACTTATGTAAATAGTACAATGACTAGCTATCATGACTATGCAACGTGTGATTATGTGATCTGCAAACATTTCTTACAAACAGCTTGTTCAAACATTTGGTTCAAACATTTGTGATTATTCATACAAACCTGTGTATGCACCAACCTTTGTGTTGACTTGATTTACATGTTTTCTCAGGACACTAAGGCACAAGCAAGGACAAGCAGGGACTAGGACGTTGAGTCTCATGCATACAGTTTACTTTAGTTGTTGATTTAAAACATTGAACATTGTATTTATGTTTATGCAATAGTTACTTTCTATTATTAGTTTTCAAACGCTTCCGCAAATGTTAAACTTTGATTTTACAAATTAAGACCAAAGTATGTTTGAAAATCACATAGAGGTCTTCGTTATGTCTAATGATCTGAGATCCTGGTTTGTCACGTCCCAAACGGTATGATTCCGTTAGTTGAAAATTGGGGGTGTGACATAAGTAATCCCACAACTATGACATCACATAATAAACATTGAACTTATTGTTGAATAAATTGTATGATTGATCGATATGGTATTGGTGATAGGGGAAGGTTGAACAATAAAAGTTCAACAACCTATGACAAATCCAATACCTGGGTAAATGAAAGTGTGGGAATTCTATGATGGAAGTACCGGTGAGTGAACATCATAGTAATTGATTGGAATATTTATGACTCCACAATGGTGGATAGCCAGAGGTGCAGGCAATTGTCTTAGATGGAAGTACTGGTGGGCGAACATCTTAAGACTTAAAATATTTGACTCCACAATGGTGGATAGCTAGAGGTGCTAGCAATTGTCTTAGATGGAAGTACCGGTGGGTGAACATCTTAAGACTTGAACTATTTATGACTCCACAATGGTGGATAGCTAGAGGTGCTAGCAATTGTCTTAGATGGAAGTACCGGTGGGTGAACATCTTAAGACTTAAAATTTATGACTCCACAATGGTGGATTGCTAAAGGTGCTAGCAATTGTCTTAGATGGAAGTACCGGTGGGTGAACATCTTAAGACTTGAACTATTTATGACTCCACAATGGTGGATAGCCAGAGGTGCTGGCAATTGTCTTAGATGGAAGTACCGGTGGGTGAACATCTTAAGACTTAAAATTTATGACTCGACAATGGTGGATAGCTAGAGGTGCTAGCAATTGTCTTAGATGAAAGTACCGGTGGGTGAACATCTTAAGACTTGAACTATTTATGACTCCACAATGGTGGATAGCTAGAAGTGCTAGCAATTGTCTTCGATGGAAGTACTAGTGGGTGAACATCTTAAGACTTGAACTATTTATGACTCCACAATTGTGGATAGCCAGAGGTGCTGGAAATTGTGTTAGATGTAAGTACCAGTGGGTGAACATCTTAAGACTTAATATAGTATGATACCACAAATGTGTGGATAACCGATTAATCCGGAAACTAAATTGTTGAAACCACAGGTGTGTGGGTAATTGGTTGAGCCAATAAAAAATATATATATGGTGTTTTAAATTTAGCCAGAGGTGCTAGTGATAGAGTTGGATTAGATAATATACTCATATTTGTGAAAAGGTCCGTTTAAGGGAAATAAATGCACAATGTGTGTTGGGTGTAAGTTGATGTTTGAATATGATATATTATTATCTAAACAAGATTAACATCCATATGATATGTATGTGGATGGGTTTAAATAAGTTTTTGGGAACTTTGGGAGGGGTTACTTACTTAGTTTGTATGAACTAATTGTGACCTTATATGTGATGTTACAGGTTAAAGATAGATATGCATTGGGCGATCAGATCGGACACATTATGAAACAGAACCAAACGTTATGTAAACTCTTTGATGGTATTAAACTTAAACACACTAGTTTTATTAAACATAAATGTAAATGTTATGAAATTAAGTGTGTTTAACTCATGAAATGGTAATTTCACGCTTCTGAATAATTTTACGATAAAGTTAATCTGGGACCTAAAATTGGACACGTGTAATCGTGTGTAAAGTTTGGGTGTGATAGAAACAACAAAATTGGGCCTATTGGGCTCTTCCGGGACCCATCGCGGTACGCTAAGGGCCTCTGGTTCGGCCTTGGCGGTACGCGAAGCCTGGGCGGGGAATTTTGAATTCTCCTAAAATCGTCGTGGTACGCGATGGCCTTGGTGGTACGTGAAGCCTGGGCGGGGAATTATTATATTCATTACGGTATGCCGAGAGGGACTTTTGCCAGTCTCGGCAGTACGCGACGACCCCAAACACGCAAAATCTTTATAAACCTAAGACTAATCATTTCTGCAATCCTTTACACCCAATCCTCTCGCCTGAAAACCCCATATCCGACCATTTTCACTCTGTGGATTCACCATTACTCACTTGGAGATATCTTGGAGCTATTCTTGAAGACATTGAAGACTTGAAGCTTCAAAGGAACTCCAAGAACACCATACCTTCTTCTTCCTTGCATTTGAATCATTCTCAGCCACTTCTGAAGCTGTTCCAGTCCTGTACAAGCTCCATTTCAGTGACTTAAAGCCTTGTAAGGTAGTATCTATGTTCATTGTAGCTTAAAATCACCTCCACACACATATGCAAGCCAATATGGCTACATACAACATCAAGTCAAGCACACACCCGAAATTTGGAGTTTATAAACCAGCTATTAGTCTTATGATTCACTGATTTGAGCATTGGGATTGATTTATTGGTTATTATTAATGCTATTTTGTGTTATTTGGGGCTTTTGGCATAGATAGTGATTTTTAGTAACATGCATGGATGATCCATGAGATTTTTGATAATTTTGAGTATGAATGAATGATTCTTAATGATATTTGGGATGATCTACAAGGCTCCTTGTGGTTATCTTTGTCAAGAAATGGGTATGTAGGGATATAGCTATTTTTAGAAACTTTGTTGATACAAAATGTGAAAAGATGATGAAATGGTAGATGCATGTGTATTAGAACTACGATATATGGTTAAAATGATGATCTTTGGGGATTTGATTAGTTAGAATTGATGTAGAAAATGATTTACACCATTGTTGCTAAAAATAGTAACTTTCAAGTTATAAATGTTTAATGAGTGATGAACTTGACATGATTATTTGGTTTGGATGATGAGTTGGAACTAATATGATGATATTGAGTGTTATTGATGTAACAAAATAATTAAAAGTAAGGATTTGATATAGGTTACTATAAATAGTAACTTTGTTTTCGGAAATCGGTAGATAACGATGTGTTAGTTGTAGCAAGCATGCTTAAATGATTATTGGAAACTAGGATAACAATATTTTGACAAGTTTGATTTGTAGACTTAGTGAAACACGCTTGATTATACGACTTACTATAAATAGTAACTTTTAGTTGAGAAACGTGACTATTTGGCTATGTATGATTGAATGCTACGTGATAACATGTTCATATAGGTTAACTATGCATATTATAATAAACGGAAAATAATTCCTTGTACGACTTGCTTGATTTGGAAACTTTCCTAAAATGGAAACTTACTATAAATAGTAAGTTATCCCACGGATGCATACTATGTGCTCACACACATCACACGACACTAACCGCACGTAAAGTGATCACTCGACCTAAACACGTCACCAACGGGTCGTTAGGTCAAACACGGTCAACGCGACCCGTATAACAACTTAGAGTTTTTCGAACACAAATACGGTCCTGTGAGACCCACACGAATATGAACATAATCTCATAACGCCTATGTGATATAGGTAACCGCTAAAGAGGCGCACTACTCCGTTCGCGTAACGAACGCACTACAAAACTCAGGTGAGTTTACAGCCTCATTTTTACTTTTTAACTGTTTTGTTAAACTCTTGGGGTGAGAATACTATGCAACTGTTTTAGATATATGACCGGTATGTTGTAAAACTATTTTGAGTGTAGCTATTATCACAATAAGTCCTCACATATCCTTACGGTTAGTTGTGTAACAAACGAGTCATTATTACGTAGTACTACTGGGTTCGACTAGCCCTGCTCGGCAACAACTTTGACTGGAGGTCATAACGAGGTAGTATCGATGTTGATGTCGGGTTCAGCGATGACTCGGGGAGGCAAAGGAAACAGTCGAGTTTCGGTAAGATGAACTGACACACTCCGGATCGTGGATCCAACAAACAACCTAACATACCCAGTATATGTCTGTCTTACTATTTTATTACTATCTAAACCTGTGAACTCACCAACTTTATATTGACACGTTTTCGCATGTATTCTCAGGTAATTGATGGATCACAAGCTAGGATTCACAGGGAGATGCACCGAGGAGTCTTGCATGCATGTAGACTCTAATCCTAGGCTTTTTTTTGCATTGTTGGGAACTTACAGTGTTTGATACATTTTATATTTCCGCTGCTTGACATTTTATTTATTCCGCTGCTTGACATTTTATTTATTCCGCTGCGTATTATTAAAACTTGTTTTATTTACAAAAATGTATGATTGTGTAACTCATATAAAGTCATTCAATATGACCAAGAGCTATGATCCTGGCCACGTCACACCTACACGGTCTAACACCGCACGTGGGAATTTGGGCGTGTGACACTAACTCTTTGTATTTTCATTAAGTGATCTACATTTTATCGGTTTGGATATGCAATATGTGTTTTTGGAAGCAGTTACATGTTTGTTACAATGTAATTACATATTTGTTACAAGTTGTAACTGTTTTGTTACTCCTACCCACACATTACTCGTTGCAAGACATAGTTTTTATAAAAGTGTTTGTATTTGATGTTTGAAGTTGGGAGTATGTTATATTGAATGGTACTTGATCACTTTTTATAGGTGTTGAACCTATAAATATAGATGCATGTGTTTTTCTCTTTTTTTAAAAGTTTTGTTTGACTTGATGGGAATAGTGTTTTTTTGTACTATAGTGTACCTTTCCCCCTATTTTTTAAAAAAATTCAATGATTTTAAATTAACAATTTTTTTAAAGTTGTTTTTCGTAGTAAAAATAACACACCAAAGCAAGAACCAAATTCAAATTGTCTTAACCACCATCCAAATAGTTTTAAACCAACATTTACCGTTGAACATTGTTTTACGTCAGATTTACAATACCATTACTTCTTCCGTGCATCAAGTAGTATCGTATCTCGCAAGACATTAACCTCGGAACTCAGTAGATGGAGCAAGAACCTCTTCCTCAGCATGTTTAGTTGGATTTTTTTCGTTTTGCCATTTGTCGAAAAGCCACAGTTGAACTGTTCCTGCAAGCCCATGAATTTCTCCATGTGTCTCTTCACAAAAACTGCACAATCTACAACGTTTGTTTTTGTTGCCCATGGAATGTGTAATTTTTGAACAGGAGTTGCATGTATGTCATCTGTTTTTGGATGTTGAATTTGCTTCAAGTATTGGAAGAAAACATCTTTCTGCACGAAAGAGAATATGTCACACGTGATCATAATCGATAATCACATTACAGATTTATATATCTTACCACTTTGTATGGTGAATCTTTAAGATATGCGTTGTCTCTCAGTCCCACCAAAGGGATTGATTCGTGGAAGTTATCAATTACCGAAATTGCATAATTTTTTAATTCAAAAACAATCAGGTAGTAATGGTTGAATTCTAAAACCGGGAAGAACACCATGTCAAACAATTTTAAATCCGCTAGTTTTAAGTCTCCTTTGATCAAACCATCCATGTTTGTTGAGAACTTATCAAGTCTCTCTTGATGATTGATCCCTTCTTGATTTAGCACCCATCCTGGCTGTAATTTTTGTTATTAAAAAAGTTGTATAAATTTTCTGTATATCATAAGTAACCCACACACATATACAATTTAATGTTAGAAACTTACAATGGCACTTGTTCCACAAAACAACCAGCACGGGAACCTATTAATCGATATTTTTCTTCAAAGTTTAATACCTCAGCCCAAGCATCTATAATTTGATTTTTTTACCTCGTTGCTTGGTCTCAACGAAAAAAAAATGACATCTCTCTAAGACCAGATGGTTTATACTGTGGTAAACAACCTTCCTGAAAAATTGTTTTACACATTATTTGAGTAAACTTGATGTAAGCACAAAGATAAACAAGTTTTTACGTACAAAATACATATGTATCACACGTATAATATAAGTGTTAACATACACGTTTTATAAGTTTTCAAGTACACTGTGACATACAAAAAATTACATAAATTTTACATACTGATTACATATCTTTTGTGTATAAATTACATATTAAAATCACACCTATATTCAGTTTTTTGTTTCTGTTTCTCCTTTAATTTTGTTTTTAAACAAAGTAACATAGGTAATTATTTTTGCATATATACTACAAACAATATATATATTACATTAATACATATGTATTACACGTATAATATTTGTGTTAACGTACATGTATTATAAGTTTCAAATACACAGTGACATACGAAAGGTTACGTAATTTTTACATACCGATTACATATCTACTTTGCAAAAGATACATATTTAAAAGACAACTATATTCAGTTGTTTGTGTATATATATTACAAACAATAAATGTATTACATTTATTTTAACACGAAAAACAAACATACTAAATTATAAAGAAAAGTGTTTACCTGTCGTCATTGTTTTCCGTCACAGCTTCCTTCATTTTCTTTTTACTGTGTGAAAAAGATGTCAATGTTAATTATCCAATAATATGTATCAAGTGTTCTGTTATTTGATATTTAAAAATTAGTGATACCTTTCATCAGTTGCTTCACACAAATTATCGGTCGCCTTAATTATGTTTTTACTGTTGTCACCCATCTGTGTCGACCCACTATACCAAACGAAATTGATTATATTTTCCTCATCTTTACTAAGCTCTTTGCTTAGATTAACGCCTCTAATACGATAAGGAGATTTGTTAACATCAGATATTCCTTTTTCTCGAATTGGTTTTACTTTCTTTGCTTCAAACTTTGCTATGACCTCATGCCAATTGGCATCAACAACAGTCATACCTTTCTCTTGATCTATTACAATTAAAATAGTTTTAGTTTTTTTTACCTTAACTATAAGTGAATACTTAAAATGTGTTTTACTTACTGGTGTTTTCAACAACTTCACCAACATTAGAGCGAGTAACAGTTGCTTGATTTGTATTTTCATTCAACAGGGAAAGACATAAGTATATTGTTGTTTGATCTAATTCCATTTCGTGATCTCTCTGTTTTTGAGTGTCGGCGGACACGTCAGTATTTTCTGCTACTAAAGAATAAGAAAATTTTTTAATATAGACGAGAATAAGAAATTTTTTTTAAAATAGCGTAAATAAAAAAAGTTACCTTTCAGTTGTGTTTCCAAATCCTTTTCTTGTGGTGAAATAACATGTTGAGAAATGCCTAGACTCCAGTTTGGCCCACACAATATATATTGTTTTGCTAAGTTAACAATATGGTTCCAAACATGTATTTGAAAAAAAAGTGGACATTATATGATTTTACAATGTTTATATTATGTATTAACCACATTTTTGTTACGTACCAGGGGCACCGGCAGTTTAACCGAATCATTAAAGTTAACATCCATTTTTCCACGGTTTGTGTCGTTTTCAATGTTTGCAACTTCTTCATTTTTTTTCTCTGGAAACAAAAGAAAAAACAACATATATTTAAGACACAAGTACAAAATGACATTATATGTATATTGTTTTGCTAACTTAAAGACAAGGTCCCAAACATGTGTTTTTACAACATTTATATCATGTATTAACCACATATTTGTTACGTATCGGGGGCATCGTCAGCTTCCAGTGATTCATTCAAGTTAACATCCATTGTTCCAAGCTTTGTTTCGTTTTCAATGTTTGCAACTTCATATGTTTTTTTTCTTTGGAAACAGAAGAACAAACAACATATATTTAAGATACAAGTACAAAAGGGCATTATATATATTGTTTTCCTAGTTAAAGATAAGGTCCCAAACATGTATTTGATAAAAAAAAAAAGTGGACGTTACATGTTTTTACAACGTTTATATCATGTATGAATCACGTATATCGTACGTACCTGGGGGCACTGGCAGCTTCCACTGAATCATTCAAGTTAACGGCCATTGTTTCATGGTTAGTTTCCTTCTCAATGTTTGCAACTTCCTCTGTTCTTTTCTCTGTAAACAGAGAAAACAAACAACATATATTGAAGACACAAGTACAAAAGAACACGAGAAACATGTTTCAAATTGCGTAATTTACCCCCTCAGGTTCCCGCTACATCTTGTGTTGGCGTCTCATTCAACAATGACAGACAAAACAGGCTTGCAAGTTGATCTGTCTCAATTGCATTTTCTACAACACTTGTTGTCGTTCCAATATGTGAGACCCCAAGACTCCAGTTTGCCCCTTCCAGATCAATATTGATCTCGAGACATCATTTATGTTGTTTGTAACATCTGGTCCTGTATTCAATTTGATTACCCACTTTTAACTACGACAGTACTGGTTATACACATTTTTTTAAATTACACAATCAACTAATCTTTTTCAGTTTGTTGAACAACATTTTGTGTAATCCCAAGACTCCAATTTGGACCATTGAACAAATCTTCCTCATTGATAGAATCTATCATTTTTGTTTTTAATCGTATGTTAATAAGAATATTTTTTTTTTTACAATAACTATGGATAAAATTTTAGAAACATGTACAAAGTACCTTGAACAACCATCTTTCTCCCCGTTTCCAATTTCGGCTGTTGTATAAAGTTTTCGATTGGATTGTTGATATTCAGGTCCACAACGCCTTCTTTAACAAATAATTCACTTGT
The DNA here is from genome assembly GCA_009363875.1 of Mikania micrantha. Taxonomy (NCBI): domain Eukaryota; kingdom Viridiplantae; phylum Streptophyta; class Magnoliopsida; order Asterales; family Asteraceae; genus Mikania; species Mikania micrantha. The sequence goes on from CM018698.1 coordinate 48,970,107, forward strand.
TTCCACGTTTTTTTCCCACGCACAAGTTCACTGTATCCCCTACGTCAAAAAATCATATGTTGAAGTTTATTAAAAAAATAAGTAACACTGATGTAACACAGATGTAAACAGACGTTAAAGTTTAGTTACAATAATGTAACATATCATAAACTATCTTTGTATCAAAAGTTTGACAAAACATGTAAACTATATGGTACCTCCAACTGTTTCCTCTTCCAGATTCTCATTATCGAAACAAAATATATGTTAAAATCCAGTAACAGACACGTAACATGCACGTAACAATGATGTAAAGTATATGTTTTAAAAATAATTGTCGCTACATGCACCTGTTTCTTCTTCCATATGAACACATAGATCATTAAGAACTCCATCAACTGTTTCATAAACATCGTCGTTTTGAATACTTGGTTGCGGCCACAACGGGTTTTTTTTCAAAGAGGCTTTCATAGCAAGCGATCACCGTCTGTATGTCCTCGTTATCATGATTACTTTTAACCAATTCACCCAACTGCATTTCAATTTTGTTTTTTGTTTCCTCCCATTGTACCAGCAGTTTTTTAACACTTTCTATGTCACTTAGTTTCACCGAAATAAAGAAGAGAAAGTCAAATTTTCTCATTTGATTTAGAAACAAAAAGTATGTATAAGACTAATGTGTTAGTTTAACACATCCATTTTTGTACATAATCGAGTCCGTTTTCGTAAGTTTTGTATATATTTCGAGTCATTTTAAATTCCTTTTTACATTTTGGTGTTTTTGTGCAGGAATGTGTCTCGGAGAAGCGGAAACAAGGGAAAACGGGCATCGGAATCGAGTGCGTTGATCGAGCGAAGAAAACGAAGAAAAAAACCCTAGGCGGTATATCCAGGCCATTGCTTGGTCCCAGGCGGTGTGCCTGGGAACATTCTTTAATTCCACTGAATCCGCGCGCACATCCTAGTCAGGATGACCGGCCACAGGCGAAGCGCCTGCCATGCTAAGCCGCCCAACAATTTTGTCTCGCGCGCACCGCGTAGCCCCACGCAGCCCCGCTAGGCGACGCGCCTGAGATCAATTTCAAGCCTAAAACCCTAATTTCATGCCTTCTATAAATGGGACGCTTCCAGATCGATTTGAGGGTCTTCTTCTGTGTATTTGGAACCCTAATCAAGCCTCGGAGCTGCTAGAGCTTAACCATGGAGTTGAAGGCTTGATTAGAGCTTGTTGGAGTGAAAAAGGAAGAGTTTTTTGAGTATTTTCTTTGTCTTTTCATGTTCTTAGTTTAAATCAGTAGATTATTATGTATTTAGACATATATCAGATCTGTTTTGGTACTGTTTTGATGTTGGTTGGCTAGATCTAGGGTTATATCTAGGTTTGGGATGATAAAGTTATGAACTTTGTTGATTTTGGACATGATTTACGGTTATGGATGATATATGCATTGTTAGCAGCTATAAAGTTATGATCTTTGATGGTTTTTGCATGTGTTGAATGATGATACTTGATGAATATTGGATCCTTGTGTGTCTAGGAAGGTCTTTCCACAAATAGATGCATGTTAGGCCTATTACTTTGTGTTTTTGGTTAGTTTATCGGTTGTTGATCACATTCCATAGGATTAGACATCATTAAGTGTTGTTATTTGCATGTATGACCTAACCTAGAAATCCGGGAGGTGATAGGTTAGATGGCTGGTCTCTTTCACGTAGGATATTTGAGTTAAACGACTCGGGAGGGCGTTGTCTTAGATTTATTTAGTGTTGGTTTCAATCCATGTCAAAGTTGTCACCTTTATAGCTCTCTAGTGTCTTAGGATACAAACGGGTGGAGAAATCCGGGAGGTGATTCACCCGTTGGAGTGTAATTGCATATCGGGAAAATCCGGTAGGTGACCCGGTAGATTAGTGCATACATTACAGTCTTGGGATTTCCATTGGTGTTGCCTGGTATCTAATCTGGGTCCTAGTAGGTTATTCTAAGTCTGTTCCTTAAGATCCTAGTCTTCATCATTCGTACGTTAGTCCAAGTCAGCACGTGTCACACTTTTGATTCCCAGCCTAGATATACCAATTTTCCTCACTGCAGTCAGATTTCATTTACAGTCTCGGTTTTAGTTGCAGTTTTAGAGTTAGTTGTTAGTTTAGTTGGTTACTCAGTCTCAGTCTGAATAGGTTTTCAGAGTTGCACCAAACCCCCTCTTTTACTTTATTTTGTCCACAGTCTAGGTTAGTTTGTTAAACTAGTGTCCATCGGTTCGATATCCGGACTTCCACCATCTATTATGTCACCGATAGGTACACTTGCCTTCGTAGCGGTATAGTTTGGGATTTTCGATTATTACTAGGTGTTTAGGTCAAGTCTAGTAGGGGTGTAAACTTGCCGAGCCGATCCCGAGCTCGTTAAGGCTCGAGGTCGGCTCGTTTAGAAAAATTAAGGCTCGAGCTCGAGCTCGGCTCGTTAAGATAAATTAGGGCTCGAGCTCGAGCTCGAGCTCGGCTCGTTAGAAAATATTCAGGCTCGAGCTCGGCTCGGCTCGGCTCGTTTAGATTTTATTTATTTAATTTATTTACTTTAATTACTAATTTAATTATATTTATAACTATATTTTCTAAATTTAACATAAAATATTTAATTTAAATATATTTATCATAATTTTATATATAAAAATAATTAATTTTATAAATAAACACTTAATATAATAAATAAACACTTAATATAATAAATAAAAATTATATAAACAAAAAGCTCGTTAAGGCTCGCGAGCCGGCTCGAGCTCGATAAGTAAAGCTCGAGCTCGGGCTCGATAACTAAACGAGCCACACTTTTGGGCTCAGGCTCGAGCTCGTTAAGGCTCGGCTCGTTCGAGCTTTTTAGCGATCCGATCTCGAGCATTTCAGGAGCTGCCTTGGTTCGTTTACACCCCTAAAGTCTAGATCTAGGATTAGTTATTGTGTCTTTAGCTTAGGTTAGACAGCTTTAATTTAGTCTTGTTTTTAGGTACTGACCGCTTCGCATCAAGTTTTTGGCGTCGTTGCCAGGGATACTAGGCAATAGCAAAGATTACTTAGTTTGTGGCCATTACTTGCTTATTTTCCTGCTTCCCCCTAGTTTAATTTTCCTTTTTAGGGTTAGTTTTATTTTCTTCTTAGTGCCTTTATTTTTTATTTGTTATTTGTGCCTTAGATTAGGTTTTTCTGTGCATATTTGAGTCTTATTTGCTTGTTTGCTTATGGTGTCGGTAGTTGTATGCCCCACACCCGTTCGCAGGGAGCACCAAAGTTTGAGCTTACTTCATCGAAGCAGATTTTGCGTGCCCATCAGCAGGTAAGTTTTCTTGACCCTACTTTTGTTATGGAGCCACCACCACCTCCGCCACCGAGGCGGACTGTTCACGAGCTTGCTAGTCATGGAGTTGTTAGAGCCTGATCTGCCATCACACACCCGTGAGTCAACAACAACAACAACTGGCAGATCCCTTAACATGTCATGTCTACGATCACGAACTCGACGCAATTCCATGGCCTTGATGACGAGGACGCCCCCGGCCATCTTTCTCTCTTTGTGCTTATCTGCGATACTTTCCGCATCAATGGCGTTTCGGAGGAGGCCGTCTATCTTAGTTTGTTTCCGTTCACACTTGTGGGCCGAGCCGCGACCTGGTTGAATCTACTTCCCAGGGACTTGATCACCACTTGGGCTGATCTTCAGACCAAGTTCCTGAAAAAGTACTATCCTCCTTCTAAATCTACTAGACTGAGATTAGATCCATTCGTTCCGGATGGACGATGATGAGCCATATTATTTGGCGTGGGAGAGGTTTAACTCCCTTCTGAGTAGATGCCCCCAGCATGGCCTGTCTGATTGGTCCTTAGTTGAGAAGTTCTATAACGAACTGACCTTGGTGACAAAGAGGAGGTTTAATACAGCTGTTGGGGGACATATCATGGATAAGAAGGAGCCCGGAGAGTGTGAGGCTATGTTTGAAGATTTCGCCTTAGCGGAGTATGAGGAGTCGTCTTATGTGAGGAGAGCTACGCCGGCTATTAAGCCCACTGTTGCACCGCCCATCCCGACTCGAGGGATGCATCATGTCACACCCAACATGAGCGCTGCTACCGCCTTTGAAGCACGGGCTAAGGATATTAAGGAGCTGAAGATGGAAGCTGCTCGATGCGAGATATGTCGGGGTGGACATACTACTACTGAGTGCCCGATTACCGATCAGGCACAGGTTGAGGCCATAAATTCTGGATGGAATAGGCCCTTCAATCCCAACCCTAATTGGAATCAGAATTCAAATTGGCGAGGCGAGAATCAGGGACAGCATCAGCATCAGCACTCGAATTGGTGAGGGAACAACAACAGCTCCTACAATAAGCCACCGACGTGCTAGATCCCGATCACTGAGAGAGACGTGCCCAAGAGTTCAGGCAGCAGAGATCACGATACAAAGCTGGAGGACATGATGGCGCAATAGTGTAGATGCTTCAGCAGATCATGGATAAAGACAAGCTGCGTGACCATAAGATCGAGGAGCATGACACGCTATTGAGGAATCAGCAGGTTGGATTCTTGGATCTGCAGCGGTCGGTGGGAGAGTTGGCGAAGAGGTTCGATGAGAGACCGGGGGTAGTTTAGGGCGAACACTGATCCTAACCCGAGGGGTCATGTGAAGGCAGTGACCACACGCAGTGGTCGAGGAGGAGATGTAGAGTTGCCACCACCGGTCATTCCTGACGATGATAAGCCGGTGGATGAGGAGATTGAGTAGGAGACTCCTGCAAGGGTGCCATTAAGGCAGACCCAGCAAGTACCGCACCGAGCAGTGAGTCTTCAGTTGAGAGGTTGAAGAGGGGGAAGTTAGAGGAGGAGAAGAAGGGTTAGAGAGTGGCTGTAGAGCCTAAGATTGATTTGACTAAGCTTCCATACCCTGCACGCGCAATGCAGATGAAGCGTGATCAGGAGTAGGGACATTTGCTGGAGATGTTTAAGCAGCTTAAGATCAATCTCCCGTTTGTAGAGGCCCTCTAGCATATGCCCAGATATGCTAAATTCTTGAAAGACCTTCTGTCTAACAAGAAGAAATTGGAGACACTCTCTACCGTTACTTTGGGAGCTAGGTGCTCGGCGTTGGTATAGAACAAACTGCCAGAGAAGCTTGAGGATCCAGGGCTATTCACTATTCCCTGTCTTTTTGGGGTTCTTTTGTGAACCATGCATTGGCTGATCTAGGGGCTAGCATCAATTTGATGCCATACTCCATTTATAAGCAGCTAGATCTGGGAGAGCCGGCACTTACACGCATGAGCTTGGCATTGGCTGATCGGTCAATCAAGTATCCTAGGGGGATTGTTAAGAATGTCCTGGTGAAGGTGGACAAGTTTCTCTTCCCCGTGGATTTTGTTATACTTGACATGCAGGCTGATGACCGAGTTCCCCTCATCATGGGACGACCCTTCCTTCACACGGTGAAGGCAATGATTGATGTTTATGAGGGGAAGATCTCATTGCGTGTTGGAGAGGATACCGTCACCTTTGATGTGGTGAAGTCCATGAAGGACTCCAGTGGTCAGGACGATCAGGTCTACTTTCTTGATGCATTTTTCTCTACTATGGATCGTTGCCTGGACTACATCAGTGGAGTTGATCTGTTGGGAGATCAGGACTTGGGTGACGGGGTTGAGAGAGTTGAGAATGTAGGAGATGAGGTCCATGCTGCTGCTATTGAGGCTTACCTTGATTACATCCCCAGCATTTTAGCAATGGAGCCTCCTGTTTACCCCACAGTTTTTGAGGTTGAGAGTTCTGAGCCGGCTGAAAAGCCATCTGTTGAGGCTCCCCCATCATTAGAGCTAAAGGAGTTTCCACCTCACCTTGAGTATGCATTTCTTGATGGGGACTCTGATCTACCTGTCATTATTTCAGCAGCTCTGACACATGTAGAGAAGAGTAGACTTATTAGTGTGTCGAGGGAGCACAAGCAGGCGACAGCATGGACGCTGATGGACATTAAGGGTATTCACCCTTCTTTCTGTACGCATCGCATACTGCTTGAGGAGGATTTCAAGCCAGTGGTTCAGCCATAGAGACAGCTTAATCCTAACATGGGTGAGGTGGTGAAGAAGGAGGTCCTGAGATTGTTAGATGTTAGTCTCATATACCCCAACTCTGATTCTTCGTGGGTGAGCCCAGTACATGTGGTCCCTAAGAAGGGCGGTATGATTGTGGTGGTGAACGAGAAGAAGGAGATAGTTCCCACCCTTACAGTCACCGGATGGAGGGTGTGCATAGATTATCGAAAGTTGAATGACGCCACCCAGAAGGACCACATCCCCCTCTCGTTTATTAATTTGATGCTGGAGCGTTTGTCAGGACATCAGTTTTACTTGACGGTTTCTTAGGTTATTTCCAGATCCCGATTGCACCGGAGGATCAGGAGAAAACCACTTTTACATGCTAGTATGGTACTTTTGCAATCGCCGTATGCCTTTTGGGTTATGTAACGCTCCAGCCACTTTTCAGAGATGCATGGTTGCCATCTTCCAAGACATGATCGAGACTTCTATGGAGGTATTTATGGATGATTTTTCTGTGTTTGGAAGTTCTTTCGATCAGTGTTTGACTAACTGGAGAAGATGCTCAGGAGATGTGTTGAGACCAATCTTATGCTCAACTGGGAGAAATGCCATTTCATGGTCACCGAGGGGATTGTTCTTGGCCATAAGATATCCCGTGACGGCATCCAGGTTGATAAAGCAAACAATGAGATGATTAGCAAGCTTCCTCCTCTTATGAGTGTTAAAGCTGTTCGAGGCTTTTTAGGTCATGCGGAATTCTACAGACGCTTCATTAAGGATTTTTCTAAGATCACCTGACCTATCACTCGTCTTGTTGAGAAGGATGTGGATTTTGTGTTTGATGAAGAGTGTTTGAGAGCCTTCGAGAATTTGAAGGAGAGGCTGGTGAACGCCCCCATTTTGATAGCCCCCGACTGGAGCCGTCCGTTCGAGCTCAGGTGCGACGCGAGTGATTACGCGGTGGGGGATTTCCTAGGGCAGAGGGTGGATAAGAATTTCCACCCTATTTATTATGCGATTAAGACGTTAGATGCTGCCCAGGAGAATTATACGACTACTGAGAAGGAGTTGTTGGCGGTAGTCTACGCATTTGATAAATTTAGGTCTTATCTCGTCCTCTCTAATACTATTGTCTATACCGATCATGCGGCTCTGCGTTACCTATTTGCTAAAAAGGAAGCAAAGCCAAGACTGATCAGGTGGATCCTCCTTCTATCCGAGTTTGACATCGAGATCAAGGACAAGAAGGGAGCTGAGAATGTAGTGGCTGACCATTTGTCGCGACTTGAGGATCCGGAGAGGGAGTTCATTTGCGAGGGTGCGATGAGGGATAGGTTTCCCCATGAAACACTAATGAGCATGGGGATAGGTGAGATCTGCCGCACGGAGAGGCTGGATGAAGGATTACCGTGGTTTTCAGACATTGCCAACTATTTGGCCAACTGTTTCCTTCTTAAGGGTTTGACATCCCAGCAGCGCAAGAAATTCTTTTCAGACACAAGACATTGCATTTGGGATGCACCTTACCTCTTCTGTGTGTGTTTGGATTAGGTTTTTAGGAGGTGTGTGAGAAGAGAGGAAGGATTAGAGATCCTTAGGCACTGTCATGAGGGGCTTATCGGTGGGCATCACAGACCTTCTTCCACCGTGAAGAAGGTATTTGATTCCGGTTTTTATTGGCCCACCATTTTTAAGGATGTTCATGAGTTGGTTAGGAAGTGTGATTCCTTTTAGAGGATATGAAACATCTCATTCAGGAATGAGATGCCCCAGCATCCTATTCAGGTTGTTGAGATTTTGATGTCTGGGGCATTGATTTCATGGGACCTTTCCCTGCTTCTCGAGTGAACAGGTACATACTCATCGCGATTGACTATGTTTCTAAGTGGGTGGAGGCACAGGCGCTCCCCAGTAATGACGCGCGAGTGGTGGTGAGATTTCTAAAGCACTTGTTTCGCAGGTTTGGGACTCCGAGAGCGTTGATCAGTGACCATGGCACGCACTTTTGTAATGCCCAGATGCACAAAGTGCTAGCCAAGTACGGGGTCACCCACCGAATGACGACCGCATATCATCCGCAAACCAGCGGTCAGGTGGAAAATGTGAATCGGGGAGTTAAGAGGATTCTGGAGAGGACTGTCGGCCATACTAGGAAAGATTGGGCCGACAAACTAGATGACGCCTTGTGGGCTTTTAGGACCGCGTTTAAGAATCCGATTGGGTATCGCATGGTCTATGGAAAAGCCTGTCATCTGTCGGTAGAGCTTGAGCACAAAGCCTTTTGGGCTTTGAAGGCTGTGAGTTTGGATTTGTCACAGGCCGCCAAGCACCGGTTCCTCCAGATGCACGAGTTGGATGAGCTACGCGACGATGCGTACGCTAGGTCGTGGAATTATAAGGAGCGCATGAAGGCGCTGCACGACAGGAGGTTGAAAAAGGTGAAGGAATTTGTAACAACCGAAAATTTAGAAATTTAATAGTAACCATACGAGATTTCGGTTACTATTGAAACTGTGACGATTGCGTACGAAAAAAATTCGGCAATTATGACGGGAGCACATTTGTTCGTGCTTGAAATCCACGAGGATTTAGCAACTTTTGTTATTGGGGATTGATAGTATGTGAAAAATGATGAACGTGGGCGAAAACCGTGCGCAAAACGGAGTTCGTATGCTCCCGGAATCGCGAAAACAAGTTTAAAACTCAAATGATGACGCTGGGTGACGTGGGGCGGTACGCCTGGCGCCATGCGCCCAGTTGGGGTGATGCGCCCCAGGCCTTATGTCGGCAAAGGATGTGTTAAATTGATCAGAACGCATCGGAAACTTCAGAAACGTAAATTTTCGACCCTGCTCGACCTTTGAACGACCCAAAGCCATATTTTCATCCTTTAAACACCATTTTGAAGCCTCTTGATTGTATGGATCGCACCAGGAATCATATATACAAGTTCTGATCGCTGTTTTAACCGCAGAAATTCGTTAGATCAGGTAATGGTTCGTTTTAGCCTTCTAGTTTGATTTTGATTGATTAGATCTTGATTTTGAACGTAATAAGATAGTTAGGATTGTTGATTATTGCCTAGATGATGGCTAGGATTGATTATAAATGAAGAACACGATGTTCTAACGGTTAAATCCTTGTTTTGAGCCGTTGTAATGCCCGGTTTGCATGAAATCACAACTATGATTATAATGGCTTGATCCATTTGATTATGACAATCTAGGTGATTAGTTTGGTTAATCTTTGAAATGCAAAGGTTAAATCTAAGTGTTTCAAACTAATCACAATCATTAACATACTTATTGGAACGATTATATGATGTTTGTGATAACAGTCAGATTAGTATGTTAAACATGGTTATTAAACCTATTCTAAGACTAGGTTGTGATATTTCATGATATCTGGGTAATCAATGATAAGAATTTGTCATTTCTAAGCCATTAATCTGTTCAGGAAATGTTTTAGCATTATAATCAACAACATTAACTATTTGATGACTTTCAAGACAATGTCTTTGACATTGAACGTTCAGAAAGATCTAATCAGTAGGTTAAAACATAAATGACTTATTAAGTATAAACGAATGCAGAAATTCACCATTAGTACCAGTTTGTGAGTGATCTTGCTACAGTAAGACATCAGGTGAGTTCTATGAGCCCTCTTTTACTATTTTAACGTTTTAGGGCTGATATGCATGTTATAAAGTTATTTTAGGTAAATGATTGCTTTATCTGGCTACGATTAGATAAGAGAATGTGTTGAAGTAAATAGTGTTTCAAGTTGTAAAGTTATTGTATGAAAGTGACACTAACCTGATTAAGGTTAGGTAAAGAATGTTTTCAAATAAAGAATGTTTTAAAATAAATAATGCTTTAAGTCTCAACTACGGTTGAGAAGTAAATGATTTTAAGAACCTCAGCTGAGATGTCATGGATGTTTTAAAGACTCAACTACGGTTGAGAAATGAATGATTTTAAAAGTCTCGGTCGAGGTCAAGTAGGAAATGTGATTTTGAAGTCCCGGCTGCGGTTGGGCGAATGTTAAGCACTGCGGTGCGGATAATGATTTATGATTATGATGGTTTAAATAATTTAAATCATGTTATGTATGAATGATGTATGTCAAGAAGTCTTGTACCGGTATGAGCCGTCAATTTCGGTTGATGGTTTAATAAGTCCTGTGAAAGAACAGGCATAAGTCCTGTGAAAGAACAGGCATAAGTCCTATGAAAGAACAGGCCTGCCGACTGTGTGTCGCCAGTCAAGGAAATCTTATGCATGCATAACGTGTTGACTTCGGTCAACAGAACAGGCTACATTTACGCACTGTATGATTGATGTTATGATGTTATGAATGTTATGTATATGAAATGTTTTATGTTTAGTATGATTGAGACTGTTGACTTCGGTCGACTGTGAAGGCTAATGTGTTATGTATATTAAAGATTTTATTTTTATGAAAAGTTGACTTAGAACTCACCAGCGAAAGCTGACTTGTTTAAGCATGCATGTCAGGTTGAACGGTATTGAGGAAGAATGACAGTAAGGCTCATGGCATACGTTGAAGACTACCCTGGCATAAACTGGCTATGTATAGAACCATAGAGTCGTGGGTTATGTGTAAAAAGTTTGTTTAGATTTGTATGATATTTTATGTTGTTACCCTACATTCCGCTGCTATGATAATGTAATTATGGTTTAAGTATTATGGGTTTGATGTTTTGCCAACTGAGGGGTTCGGGGCCTCTCAAGTTGGTATCAGAGCCATAGTTTGAGAGATCCGGTCATCCCTAATGACTGGACTTAAACTGAAAATGGGACAGAATGATAAGAATGCCAGTCAAGGGTAGTTTGATGCCATGAGCTAAATGTTAGGTACGAGTTAAGACGTAGGTGTAAGGTTAGAAAGGTAGTTAGAGTCATGCACGTTGGGGTGACGGGATGGGAAACGTTTAGAGCCTATGAGTTGGGTAAATGGTTAATAACACCTGATCAACGTCATTAACGATTTACAAAGCTTATTTCGTACTAAACTAATCCTGTACTGATTCTCCAATTGTTGTATCCTGTAGGTAGTTAAATGGCTGGACAAAGGGGTAGACCACGTAAGCAACCACAGGAACCTGAAGAACCACATATTGAGAATAAAGAACCCGTCAATGAAGACGACTATGAGCACCACGAACAACCGGAAGATGAAGATGAGTTTACTCTAGAGCCTATCGTAGTGAAGGCTATTTCTGATGAGGTCTGTAAAGTTTTGGATGATAAGCTACCAGCTTTGGTTACAAAAATACTGAAGGATACTTTGAAAGAAAAGTCTGAAGAAACTAAGGAGAGCACCAAAGAAGAGGAAGTTGTGATCACCGGAACTAAGAACGGTGACTCTATGTCAGGGAAACGGAAGGGTTGTGATTACAAGGCCTTTAAAGGATGCAATCCACCCTCATTTGATGGTAAGAAGGATGCCGTGGCTACTTGCCACTGGGTCTCAGCTATGGAAGCAGTTATCGCCATCAGTGAGTGCCGTGAAGACCAAGCTGTGAAATTTGCAGCTCATTCATTTACTGAAGAAGCTCTACATTGGTGGAACACTGTCAAGCAGTCAAAGACCACTACTGATGTGGAGGGCTTGAAATGGGAGGAATTGAAGGAGTTAGTTATGAAACACTTTTGTCCAAAGAATGAAATTGATAAAGTTGAGCGAGAATTTCTGACACTGAAAGCTGGACGTATGAATCATCGGCAATATACGTCAAAATTTAATGAAATGTCAAGATTGGTTCCTCATTTGGTAAGCACGGAGGAACGGAGAATGAAATTATATGTGGAAGGGTTACCACTTAAAGTCCGAACGCATGTGAAGGCGCATGCTCCCAGAACTTTTGAATCAGCCGTAGAAATTAGCGGCATTGTCTGGGATGATGTTGTTGAAGCTGAACCAACAAAGGAGGAACCGAAGCAAAAGTGGTCACCTAAATTTAAAAGAAACAGAAATGACAAATCCGGACCCCCTATGAAAAGGTTTAGAACGGAAGAAATTGAAAAATGCCCTAAGTGTGGAAAGAGACATAGGGGAGAATGTCTTACGGGGACTACTTTGTGCTACCGTTGTGGAAAGACTGGACATCTTTCTTATGATTGCCCGAATATGCCAAAATGTTACAATTGTGGTGGAATCGGTCACGTGAGCAGGAATTGTTTTAAACCAAAGATAATGCCTACTGAAGCCATCAAACCTGAAAGTAGCAAGGGAGGGGAGAAGCAAAAGACAAAAGCTTGTGCCTTTACTATGACTAAGGATCAGGCAGATAAAGACCCTGATGTGGTGACAGGTACATTCTTGATTAATGGTATCCCTGCTTCAGTTCTATTTGATTCTGGTGCAAGTATGAGCTTTGTGGCTATTGCGTTTTGTGATAAACTGTGTGCAAATGTTAAAAAGATAGAAAATGCCTTTAACATAGAAACTGCTCTTGGTAAATCTACTAGAGTAACGGAGGCTATTGATGATGATTGTTACATTGATATAGAAGGTCATAGATTTCCTGTTAAATTATTTGTGATTACGTTAGGAGGTTTCGATGTAGTGTTGGGTATGGATTGGTTGGCCAAACATGAGGCTAACATTGTCTGTCGACGAAATATGATTTTCTTAACGGCTCTTAATGGGAGTTCAGTAACGGTTTACGGGGATAAAGTGTTTACTGCGCCTAAAGTCATTTCAATGATTAAGGCGAGTGAATTTATGAGGCGAGGGTGTGGGGCTTATCTGGCTTATGTTATTGATAAAGAAATTAAAGTAAAAGAATTGGAAGACGTACCCGTGGTGTGTAATTTTCCTGATGTATTTCCTGAGGATTTGCCAGGAATTCCACCTGATCGGGAAATCGAATTCCAAATTGATGTTGTGCCAGGAGCTCAACCTGTCGCCAAGGCACCGTACCGTCTGGCTCCAACGGAAATGAAAGAATTAATGACCCAACTACAAGATCTTCTAGACAAAGGTTTTATACGACCAAGTGTGTCACCTTGGGGTGCACCAGTGTTATTTGTCAAGAAAAAGGACGGAAGTATGAGAATGTGTATTGATTATAGGGAATTGAACAAGCTCACGATAAAGAACAAGTACCCGTTACCAAGGATTGACGATCTATTCGACCAATTGCAAGGGGCAAGTTGGTTTTCTAAAATAGATCTCAGATCAGGGTATCATCAATTAAAGGTGAGAGAACAAGATATTCCGAAGACAGCGTTTCGCACACGTTATGGACACTATGAGTTTCTTGTGATGTCTTTCGGATTAACAAACGCTCCTGCGGCGTTTATGGATTTGATGAATCGGGTGTGCAGACCTATGTTAGACCGATCAGTGATTGTGTTCATTGACGACATTTTAATATACTCAAGGAGTGAAGGTGATCATGCGTGTCATATCCGGGAAGTTCTTGAAATACTAAGAAGAGAAAAGCTTTATGCTAAATTCTCTAAGTGTGCCTTTTGGCTACGGGAAGTACAATTTTTAGGTCATGTTATTAGTCCAGAAGGCATAATGGTGGACCCAGCTAAAGTAGAAGCAGTTATGAAATGGAATCCTCCGAAAACACCAACGGAAGTTCGTAGCTTTCTTGGATTAGCAGGTTATTACAGAAGATTCATCCAGGATTTCTCCAGGATTGCTACCCCACTGACGAAATTGACTAGGAAAGAAACAAAATATGATTGGGGTCCAGCTCAAGTCCAAGCTTTTGATGAATTGAAAAAGAGATTAACCGAAGCTCCTATTTTAACACTGCCGGATGGTAATGAAGACATGGTTGTGTACTCAGATGCGTCTTATCTGGGTTTGGGTTGTGTACTTATGCAAAGGGGAAAGGTAATAGCATATGCCTCAAGACAATTGAAAACCCATGAAGCTAATTATCCAACACATGATTTGGAATTGGCTGCTGTGGTATTTGCTTTAAAAATTTGGAGACATTATTTATATGGAGTGAAATGTACGATCTACACAGATCACAAAAGTTTAAAATACTTCTTTGAACAGAAAGATTTGAATATGAGACAAAGAAGGTGGCTTGAGCTGTTAAAGGATTATGACTGTGAGATTTTGTATCACCCGGGCAAGGCCAATGTGGTGGCTGATGCTCTAAGTCGCAAGACAGAACACTCTGCTATACAAGTTAAGTCTTATAGTTTGGTAATAACATCAAAATTTCTAAATGAGCTTAAGGATGCACAAAAGGAGGGATTGAAGGAAGAAAATGTGGGGTTCGAAAGAATATTTGGTCAAGTCAAGAATCTAGAAGAAAATGAATTTGGTATTAAGATTCGATTTGGTCGAATGTGGGTTCCACGAAATGGGGACATCAGGTCAAGGATTCTAGACGAAGCACATAAGTCACGTTACTCTATTCATCCTGGTGCAACAAAAATGTATCAAGACCTTCGAAAAGATTATTGGTGGCCAGGTATGAAATTCAATGTAATGCAGTACGTAAATAAATGTTTGACATGTGCACAAGTAAAAGCTGAACATCAGAAACCTTATGGTTATGTGCAACCTTTAGAAGTCCCAGAATGGAAATGGGAACACATCACCATGGATTTTATAACTAAGTTGCCTCTTACGGCGAAACGTCATGATGCTATTTGGGTGATTGTAGACCGGTTAACGAAAAGTGCTCATTTCTTGCCTATACGTGAGACTTATACGTCGGAGAAACTATCTGAATTATTTGTAAAAGAAATAATTACAAGACATGGAGTTCCAGTATCTATAGTGTCAGATCGTGACACGCGGTTCGTTTCAAGATTCTGGAAACAGTTTCACGAATCAATGGGCACAAGACTTAATATCAGCACTGCGTATCATCCTCAGACCGACGGACAGTCTGAAAGGACTATCCAAACTTTAGAGGATATGCTCAGAGCCTGTATTATTGATTTTGGTGGCAGTTGGGATGATCATTTACCATTGGTGGAATTCTCGTACAACAATAGCTACCATGCTAGTATTGGAATGCCACCATATGAGGCATTGTACGGACGGCGTTGTAGGACACCGGTATGTTGGGGAGGTGTAGGACAGAAAGAAGTGGGAAGTAAAGCTGCAGTGTTAGATTTGACAGAAAAGCTTCAACTAGTTAAAGCGCGAATGAAAGCTGCACAGGATCGACAAAAGTCCTATGCCGATAAAAGACGGAGACCAATAGAGTTTGAAGTAGGTGATCAAGTACTGTTAAAAGTTTCACCATGGAAGGGAGTTATTCGATTCAGGAAAAGAGGAAAGCTAAGTCCAAGATTTATTGGACCTTTTCAAATAATGGCACGGGTTGGTAAGGTAGCTTACCGATTAGATCTGCCAGGTGAATTGAGTGGAATTCATCCGACATTTCACGTTTCACATTTGAGAAAATGTCTAGCGGATGATGTAGCATATGTGCCTTTAAATGATATTGAAGTTGATGAAAGGTTGAATTACATAGAAGAACCAGTTGCAATTGTTGATACGAAAGAGAAACAGTTACGTAACAAGGTGATTAGGCAAGTTAAGGTTCAGTGGAAACACCGAAAAGGATCTGAGGCGACATGGGAGACTGAAGACGAGATGAAACGACTCTACCCACATTTGTTTGAAATGTAACAGGTTTCGAGGACGAAACCTATTGTAAAGAGGGTAGATTTGTAACAACCGAAAATTTAGAAATTTAATAGTAAACATACGAGATTTCGGTTACTGTTGAAACTGTGACGATTGCGTACGAAAAAAATTCGGCAATTATGACGTGAGCACATTTGGTCGTGCTTGAAATCCACGAGGATTTAGCAACTTTTGTTATTGGGGATTGATAGTATGTGAAAAATGATGAACGTGGGCGAAAACCGTGCGCAAAACGGAGTTCGTATGCTCCCGGAATCGCGAAAACAAGTTTAAAACTCAAATGATGACGCTGGGTGACGTGGGGCGGTACGCCTGGCGCCATGCGCCCAGTTGGGGCGCTGCGCCCCAGGCCTTATGTCGGCAAAGGATGTGTTAAATTGATCAGAACGCATCGGAAACTTCAGAAACGTAAATTTTCGACCCTGCTCGACCTTTGAACGACCCAAAGCCATATTTTCATCCTTTAAACACCATTTTGAAGCCTCTTGATTGTATGGATCGCACCAGGAATCATATATACAAGTTCTGATCGCTGTTTTAACCGCAGAAATTCGTTAGATCAGGTAATGGTTCGTTTTAGCCTTCTAGTTTGATTTTGATTGATTAGATCTTGATTTTGAACGTAATAAGATAGTTAGGATTGTTGATTATTGCCTAGATGATGGCTAGGATTGATTATAAATGAAGAACACGATGTTCTAACGGTTAAATCCTTGTTTTGAGCCGTTGTAATGCCCGGTTTGCATGAAATCACAACTATGATTATAATGGCTTGATCCATTTGATTATGACAATCTAGGTGATTAGTTTGGTTAATCTTTGAAATGCAAAGGTTAAATCTAAGTGTTTCAAACTAATCACAATCATTAACATACTTATCGGAACGATTATATGATGTTTGTGATAACAGTCAGATTAGTATGTTAAACATGGTTATTAAACCTATTCTAAGACTAGGTTGTGATATTTCATGATATCTGGGTAATCAATGATAAGAATTTGTCATTTCTAAGCCATTAATCTGTTCAGGAAATGTTTTAGCATTATAATCAACAACATTAACTATTTGATGACTTTCAAGACAATGTCTTTGACATTGAACGTTCAGAAAGATCTAATCAGTAGGTTAAAACATAAATGACTTATTAAGTATAAACGAATGCAGAAATTCACCATTAGTACCAGTTTGTGAGTGATCTTGCTACAGTAAGACATCAGGTGAGTTCTATGAGCCCTCTTTTACTATTTTAACGTTTTAGGGCTGATATGCATGTTATAAAGTTATTTTAGGTAAATGATTGCTTTATCTGGCTACGATTAGATAAGAGAATGTGTTGAAGTAAATAGTGTTTCAAGTTGTAAAGTTATTGTATGAAAGTGACACTAACCTGATTAAGGTTAGGTACAGAATGTTTTCAAATAAAGAATGTTTTAAAATAAATAATGCTTTAAGTCTCAACTACGGTTGAGAAGTAAATGATTTTAAGAACCTCAGCTGAGATGTCATGGATGTTTTAAAGACTCAACTACGGTTGAGAAATGAATGATTTTAAAAGTCTCGGTCGAGGTCAAGTAGGAAATGTGATTTTGAAGTCCCGGCTGCGGTTGGGCGAATGTTAAGCACTGCGGTGCGGATAATGATTTATGATTATGATGGTTTAAATAATTTAAATCATGTTATGTATGAATGATGTATGTCAAGAAGTCTTGTACCGGTATGAGCCGTCAATTTCGGTTGATGGTTTAATAAGTCCTGTGAAAGAACAGGCATAAGTCCTGTGAAAGAACAGGCATAAGTCCTGTGAAAGAACAGGCCTGCCGACTGTGTGTCGCCAGTCAAGGAAATCTTATGCATGCATAACGTGTTGACTTCGGTCAACAGAACAGGCTACATTTACGCACTGTATGATTGATGTTATGATGTTATGAATGTTATGTATATGAAATGTTTTATGTTTAGTATGATTGAGACTGTTGACTTCGGTCGACTGTGAAGGCTAATGTGTTATGTATATTAAAGATTTTATTTTTATGAAAAGTTGACTTAGAACTCACCAGCGAAAGCTGACTTGTTTAAGCATGCATGTCAGGTTGAACGGTATTGAGGAAGAATGACAGTAAGGCTCATGGCATACGTTGAAGACTACCCTGGCATAAACTGGCTATGTATAGAACCATAGAGTCGTGGGTTATGTGTAAAAAGTTTGTTTAGATTTGTATGATATTTTATGTTGTTACCCTACATTCCGCTGCTATGATAATGTAATTATGGTTTAAGTATTATGGGTTTGATGTTTTGCCAACTGAGGGGTTCGGGGCCTCTCAGAATTTGCGAAGGGCGATCGAGTTCTAGTTTACGATTTGAGACTGAGGCTGTTTCCAGGAAAACTGAAGTCGCGGTGGAGAGGCCCGTTTGTTATTCGCGAGGTGTTCCCGTATGGGGCAGTGGAGTTGGAATCGGGTGACCACACGTGGAAGGTAAATGGGCACCGTTTGAAGCCCAATATTGGAGGCCCGATTCCGTCTGATGAGGAGGTTGCCCTCCTCGAATCCCGAGCTGGTTAGGGATTCGGGCTTCAGCCCAACTTGTATATAGTGTACATAGTTTTAGTTAAGCGTATCGAGTTTTGTGTGATTGGTGATGTATTTGTGTTTACACGACCGTGTCGGATTCAAGTGTGGGTATGTCATCACACACTTCGAATCACCGTTTCGAACGGTTGATTACATCACCGGGCACTAAATCTGATTATTTTAATCATCACTAGTTGCTCAACTTGATTATCTTTTATTTTGTTTTTAGGTGAATTTTAGTTTTAAATTTATATTAGGGTTAAATTGATTTTGTTCTTAGTTTTATTTTTAGTAGAATTATTACCTTTAGTAGAAATTAGTTGAACTTAGTTTAATTTAATTTTACTTGTTTCTAATTTAGTTTAATTAGGAATATTTTTAGATTTAAATTTAGTTATTTATAGTTAAATTTAGGTATTAGGAATTAGTTTAAATTTAATTAGTTTAATTAGAAGTTCTTTTACTTTTATATATAAAAAAATAAAAATAATAAATAATAAAAAAATAAAAAGTAATAAAATAAATAAATAAAATAAATAAATAACAATAATGATAATGATAATAATAATAAAAATAAAAATAGGAAATTATAAATAATAATAATGTAATTCTTTTAATAACAAAATAATAAAAACGCTCATAAAATATATAATGTAAGATAAAATAAATTGAAATAAATAACTTTTGTAAATGTACAATAAAAATAATGTAAAAAAAATAAAAATAAATAAACACTTTTGTAATATAAATAAGTATATAATAATACAAATAATGTAATGTAAAATAAACATAGTAATACTACTTTTGTACAAATAAAGTATAAGTAGTATGTATACTAACACTAATAATGATTTTTGTATTTTTAATAAGTATGCGCTTAATAAATAATAACATTAAATGTATATTATTTGTTTGTTAATACTAATGTAAATGTAGATGTAAATTTAAAATAAATGTAAATTGTATGTTGTAACTGATAAAAATAAATGAATATTAATTCTTTTGTAAAAATAAAGTATAAATGTTGTATTTTAATTAAAACACTTGTGTAAATACATTGTAAATTTTAAATAAATATTAATTAAAAATGTCATAAGTATCTATACCCTTATATTGACTTGATACACAAAAACTCAAAAATAAATTAAATATATATGTGTATATACATACTATAATGAACTTGTATGATACATGAATTTATTAAAGTATATAAATAAATAAGTTGTATATTATGAATAAATAATGTTGTACAAAAATAAATTTTATACAAACAATTGTATTATAATAAATAATAAAGAAAAAATTTTGTATCATAAATAATACACAATAAATAAATCACCATAAGTATATAAAAAAATGTAAATTATGTATAGTAAAAATAAATAAACTATATGTATGTATCACTTGTAACTTAACAAATAATTTTGTGAACTTGTATTTATACTTGTATACAATTAATAAATAATGTATGTACAATAATAAATAATACAATAATTCGTATCAATAAATAAAAATGTTTGAAAATAATTACAATAATTATGTAAACAATTACATAAGTATTGTATATCATAATTAATTCGTATATAAATAAAGAATAAAACATTGTATATATGTATATCACTAATAAATAATTTAATAAACCAAATTGTACATAAACAACATAACCAAACAAACTTGTAAATAAATCAAGGCATTTCAAATAAAATAATAATCGATTAGGATTTAGGATTTTAGTTAGATTGTAACAGGTTGTATATATATATGTTGTATATTATCGCAGAGATGGCTGAGGCATCCATTTCCAGGGCCAAGAGGGCCAGGCGTTTGACAACTGCAGAGTCACGGGCACAAAGACAGCCGCCACCACCCCGTGAGATCCGCTACTCTGCACCATTAGTCATCCCTCCCCCACATGCTCGCCCAGTTCATCCGTAGCTGCGTTCCTTACCGGACCACACCTTCTTACAGTTTGCTACGGAAACACTTGAGTATTCGCACATGACTACACTCATGGGATTAGAGACGATCCAGTATCGAGGATTTGACCGAGCAGTCATCGAGCGGCTTGGCCGCGGAGAGGAGTTTGATGCCATGGTGACTCCACCGTGGGCGTACCTGTTGCGATGTTAGTGGCAGCAGTACGCTGAGCTCACGGTGGAGTTCCTATCCACCTTCCGCTACGACGCGAGCTCCCTCACTGCCCCTGGAGTTGTGTCGTTTGCCTTAGGTCGAACGACACACCGCATGAGTGTTGCTGACTTTGCTATCAGTATGGGCATCTAATCCAGGGAGGAGGTTTCCGCTAACGCATTTGAGGGCCTCATTAGGGGCGTATCTAGGGCAGCGAGGCCCGGTACGTCACCGAAGATGAGATGACCGCTTACTGGAGCACGATAGCGGTCCCTCCGCACACAAATCGACGGCTAGCTACGCAGATCCGTGATCCTTTACTACAATATATTCATCGGATCCTTGCGAACACCTTGATTCCGCACCACTCTGGCAATGACAAGGTGAGCTATTTTGATCTTTTTGTCTGTATTGCATTCTTGGTCGCCACCCGGCGAACCTCGCTACCATATTTCTTACATCATTTGTGAGGCCTCGCCGGGGAGGCCATACTGCACGCCTTGACATGGGCCCCTACGTCTGCCGTCTGGCTACTCGTCTGCGGGTGTTCGACAGGTACCCAGAGGAGCATCTTACTGTCGGCCCCGAGACGACGCCATACACGTTGCATGATATGTAGACATCAGGGATGGTTTCGTGGGACATACCACTCCGATGGGCGCCTATGCTGGAGAATCCACCTTCCCTTGTGCCACCGGTGCCTCTGCCATCTACGCACCATATCTTGCATCGAGGGGAACGGCCGCCCCGTGACGCCCCACCACGTCCTCCGGTTCCTCCTCGTCTCACCCTCCGAAATGTCATACAGAGGATAGACAGGATGGAGGAGGTCCAGAGGCTCATTGCGGCTCACTTCAGCATTGAGTTGCCCCCTCCGATGCCAAACCCATGAATCCCATCCGACCCCGAGGACACCCTTCAACCAAGCCAAAGGAAGGGGAGGATGAGGATTAGTTCTATGTAGCTTAGATGATGTATTTTTATTTTCTTTGTATTCAGACAGTATTTTGTAGTATATTTTTATTTTCGCATGTTTGATTTCTTATTTTTGTGTTGTTGTCGTTGTATTTAAATTTGTGTTGTTATTATGGTTGTTTATATTAATGTTGTGCGTTGGTTGTTTAATTTATTGTAAAATGTTGTAAATTGTGCTTGTTGTGTATAATTGTTTAATTTTGTAATTCATTTGTTGTATTATTAATGTTGTGATGAAAATTGTAATTCTATTAATGTTGTATTAATAATTGTTTGTTTGAGTTGTAATTTGTGTATTGAAAGGCGCGCAACTCCATTCATGACACGTCTAACTTATATCAGGGAGTCGTTGCTAACATTTTATAATTTTACTCTTCAGTTTTCTTTCGCCAGTTCTGAGTCCACATTGAGGACAATGTGTTGTAAGTGTGGGTATGTCAGGCTGACGACTTTTAGTTTTTAATTTTTGTAAATTCAAATCTTTGTATATAGTCAAGTCAAATTTTGAATAAATTTTTAAATTTTCAATAAATTTTTTGAAATTTTTGTAAATAAATTAGAACTTGTAATTAAATAATTCAAATTGTAAATTTTTAAAGTTAAAACACAAAAAATTGAAAAATTGAAAAAAAATTCACAAAAAGATTTTTCTTTCAATTGAGTCAGTTGTAAATAGTTAATCAAGTCAGTCCTTGAGTCTTTTTATTTTTCAGTTAATCTAGTTGGGTTGTTTGAGATCTTAAATGCAGTCTGGTTATAACCGCTCGTAGTTAATCACATTCGGGTGGCGACTACTTAGGCTATTCCATTTGCAAACGGTCGGCTATTGATTCACTTCTTTTTGGATCAGACTCACGCGTGCTGATTCTGCGTGATCAGCTAAGCCTTTTCCACCTTTTTACCTTTTGTTTATTTTTTTGTAAATATTCTTTTATTTTGCATATTCTGATTGTGTCTAGAGTTTTAGGTTGTATATAGCTAGAGTCTTGAAAAAAAATGTCCTTGGTTTTAGCTTGCACCTAATAAATGGAAGATGATCGGACTATGACTAGGGCTTTGGTTTTTAGAGGCTAACTTGTGTATTGATTTGGGATTTGTTGGTAGGTCTAGCGAATAGAAATTTTCTTAGGATTGACAGAATAAACCTAAATTCAGGATTCTTGTGGATTTAAGACTTGGAAAATTCGGGAAATCTGAAACTGCGTAATAGTGAATAAAGGAACCTCTGTAAACTAGCAACCTGGAATTTGTAAAATTTAAACCTTGCACATATGTTCTCTTTTTATGAAAATAAATCTGAGGCTTATGGCGCCCGCTAAAAAAAGAAACTCCACAATCCACTAAGTGGGCTGAGCCTGTGCAAATAAAAGAAGGAGAAAATAAGAGCTAAAAAGCAGTTGTCATACCCCGGCTCGCAACCGAGTGAAACAGTGCTGTAATACGCTCAAGTGGGGTAAAAACAAAAGAAAATGAGAGAATAAAAAGGTAAAATGCTCACACCTTCATCCATCTTCATCATTAGGTTAAATTTTGATTATCTCTAAGTAGTTTGCATACAGAGGTGGTTTTAAGTCATTAGATTTAAACATGTGCCTTGAAAGCTTTTGCTTGGGATTATGATAACTCGTTTTGACCAAGGGATGAGATCCATAAGATGAATGATTGAATTTGAACATAAATAAGCATGATTAGGGAACTTGAAAACGGTGTTTGGGTTTAGATTGGACCATTATACCAACTATCGCGATTAATACACAAGGTTTAGGATTGTTAAATCTTTTGCAAATAAAAACCATGTCCCTGATCTATGATTCCATTTCGTAAGCTTTTTCGAGGAAGAAAAAGGTTCAAGTGTGGGTATTTTTGATGTGTTAGTTTAACACATCCATTTTTGTACATAATCGAGTCTGTTTTCGTAAGTTTTATATATATTTCGAGTCTTTTTAAGTTCCTTTTTACATTTTGGTGTTTTTGAGGAGGAATGTGTCCCAGAGAAGCAAAAACGAGGGCAAACGGGCATCGGAATCAAGTGCGATTGATCGAGCGAAGCAAACAAAGAAAAAAACCCTAGGTGGTACGCCCAGGCCACTGCTTGGCCCCAGTTTTCCTCACTACAGTCAGATTTCATTTACAGTCCCGGTTTTAGTTGCAGTTTTAGAGTTAGTTGTTAGTTTAGTTGGTTAGTCAGTCTCAGTCTGAATAGGTTTTCAGAGTTGCACCAAACCCCCCTCTTTTACTTTATTTTGTCCACAGTCTAGGTTAGTTTGTTAAACTAGTGTTCATTGGTTCGATATCCGGACTTCCACCAGCTATTCTGTCATCGATAGGTACACTTGCCTTCGTAGCGGTCTATTTTAGGATTTTCGATTATTACTAGGTGTTTAGGTCAAGTCTAGGTCTAGGATTAGTTATTGTGTCTTTAGCTTAGGTTAGACAACTTTAATTTAGTCTTGTTTTTAGGTACTGACCGCTTCACATCAAAAACTAACCCTTGGACTATCCCTAACATGTTGATCTGCTTCTTCTCTGATTTCCATCAATCAGGATTAACTCTCCCTCTGCCTAATCCTCCATGTTTTATTTCCCATTCTTCTCTTATCTTTAAACGGTTTTTGTTCCAGAATTCAATAGGTTCTATAGTTTTGTCAACTAAGATGCCTTTACACTCGAATCATTCTACATACAACAGCTGCAAAAAAGTGTATATTAAATTCGTTTTAACATTAACAAAATACTCCAACATCATAAAACATATCGTTAGTATTGCAAGAGGCCCATTGAAGGTGAGCTGTTGTCATCTGGGGACCATCCAAATTTGCATGATTTAATGGATTCGAAAACATAATTACACCAGTCAATCTGACTAAAATCCGTCTCTGCTGTGACATACCTAAAAATTCCTTCTCGTGCCCTTCTGTTTTTATGACATTCTACCAACACTATCATATACAACATGATGAAGTTCATCCAGAAGTCGAAAGTGTCTTCATCTTCTGCGCTTTCAATTCTTTCAACTATTGTTCTCGTTGCCAACAACCTACCCTCGAACTGTGCTCTCCACTCTAAAATTGATGCATCATAAGTCTCTAGGGGGACAATGGATTCAACTTGAATTCCACCAATTGGGATCCCCCAAAGTTTATGGATTAATCCTGGTGTAATTTTTAAGGTTCCACCCCTACATACAATTTCCATTCTTTTTGGTTTCAACCTGTCTACAACAAAGTGCGCCAACCTAGATGGGATAACATCCAAATTAAAGTTAAGCAATCTGGCGAAACCCATTCTTTTAACACTCTCTATTTGATTTTCTTTTAACAACTTGATGCATCGAAATAGTTGAGCGGGGGATACCTTGTGTTTAGAACCATCCATTTTTTGCTTACACTGTTTTCATGAACCACACGTGTTTGTTTCTTTTTTTGTTTCACTACCATACCTCCTTCAGTTTCTGTGTCATACACTTTCTCTTTCCCTGTTATTAAAACGTTATGTATAAATGACGTAAACAAAAAGTATCATATACGTAACAAACAAGCAGGAACTGTTAAAAAATTTGTACCTTTTTTTATCCACCTTAGATGGTCCACTACTTCCCTCTTCCACACGATCTGTAAGGAATGAAAAATAAGTAGTCTTTTTTAAAGCGGGTAAAAGAAAAATGGGTTTCAACCCCTGATTTTACACTACCTTTTGTTTCTTTCTTTTTATCTCTCCCTTTTTTTGACATCAAGAGGTGCTTCATATAGATTGTAACCATCATTTGTTACCAAATCATTTAACCAAAATGGTATCATAAAAAATAACACGTGCTAAACAATAATTAGTATTACCTTTTTTCCTTTAATTCATCGTATCAACCTTTTCTGTTTCCAGAATGTCCTCAATCCCTGTTATTATGACAACCTCTTATGTAAAAATCACGTAACAAATATGTATCATAAAGTAAACAGATGTTTCGGTATCTTACCAACACATGACATTTTCTTCAAATGACCCTTCCCCTTTTTGCTACTTGTTTCCAACATTAAACTTCCTTTATGTTTTTTCCCTTCTTTACACGAGGTTCTACCTCTTCGGAATCGGTGTCGGTCAATTTCAACTTACCTGTTTTTTGGTGTAATAATTGCAAAATATTTTTTTTTCAAATGCCAATAACAGAAACACAAACACTCATACTTACCTGTTTTGCCACGATTACTGTGCTTACTATGGATATCTTCCACCGATTCTGTAATTATCAATACACAAAAGCAAATTGTAGACAATTTAGGTATTAACCAAAGCCCACACGAAACACGTAAAACATGTGTAAAAGTAATGTAACAGTACCTGGTGTTCTAGGTTTTTTCTTGACATCTTTAAGTTTCCTTGAATGTTTCTTTTTTTCCAACACCACCACACTTTTGTCTTGTTCACTCTCAGTGGTTTCCCCTTTTGACATCACTATATACCCATTAAATTTTAGAAATATTCAGTCATAATAAAGAACACATCTTATGTTCTAAATTGGGGAACAAAAAAAAACCTATTTTGATCTTCTTCTTTTTTTTCTCACGTGCGCAGTCTATGTCTTCATCCACTTTTTCTTCTCGATGACATATCTTAAAAAAGATAAACAGAGGTTATTGCATGAAGTAAAATAAAAATCAGATTTGTTGTAACAATCTCGCATGAAATATACAAAATCAAAAAAAACTCCCCTGTTGAAATGATTTTAAGAACCCAAGACATTTACCTTTACAATTCGGTGATTAGCAATGGCGATTAGCAACGGCAGTTATTTGTGTCCCGATGATTAGCAACTGGGGAGAACAAAGAAATCAATGGCGGTTGAACTCCATCAATGGTTGTGAGATTTTGCGGATGTGAAGAAGAAAGCAAATCAAAATTGCTTTTATGTTTTGATTAGACGGTTGTGAGATTTTCAAGAGTAAAAAGTACCAAAAAGGAAATACCCGTACTACCCTTTAGTCTCATTAATTTTAAAGACAAATGGTGAAATTAACCTCAACCATCCATACACTTAATCTAATGGCTCACATTAAGTTTCTATAGTTTTCTCATTAATATATGGTTTTCAAATTATCCCTTCCCTATATATGTATGTATGTATGTATATGTATATACAAGAAGACAAATTAAATATACCATAATATATACACATACATGTATGTAATTAGCTATGGATAATTAATTAATATTATATAAGTTAAATAAAAAACAAAAAACACATTTTTAAACTTGATTGCAATTTGTAAACTTAGAATAAGTTTTATAAAATTTGGAATTTAATTGTATTAATAGAAATAATAATAATTTCGTTTTAAATATATAAATTTAAAACAATGACATATATATATATATATAACCACTTTAGTTATATTAGTTCTATGAAATTTAAATAAATTATACAAATGTTATCATAATTAAAAACATGATTTTATAAAGTTAAAGAACTACTTTGCCAAACTCAAAACTGAAAATAAAGAGAGTAAAAGGAGGGACCAAAACTGCCAATGCCCTATTGTTCCTGATTGAAAGTGTTTTAGGCATATATACGCAATAACTAATCAACCTCAATCAACAGTTAATGTGATTGAATCCATTATACATGTAAGTTGATTCTTAAATATTCACAAACGGAAGGAAACTCGAAATCAATTCAATCCAGTATAAAAATCGAATCAAAGTATCACAACACACTCTTTGGCACTTCACGAAATTATCAGGGGAAGAAAAACATATTCAAAATTCTTCCAGAATACGATTGGTTTCCAGAAAAAGTCGAGGCATTGCTCGAACTCGAACACCCTCAATACGATTAGTAAACCATGTAAATTTTATATCAAATTACTCATTTAGAATTTAGGATCAAAAGCCCTAATAAATTGGAGGCCAACAATAATCAGATTTGACGAATTGGAGTGAATCATATACTAGGGTTCGATATGGTTTGGGGGTTTATCAGAGAACCAATATAAGGGAAAATGAATTCGGAAGTTTTCAGCGAATCCCTTGGCAGCTCAGTGGTAAGACATTTGGGTGCCCGGATCCGGGTTCGAAACCCAGCCCAGGCCTCTAATCCGGTTTTATACGATTTTTGGCCTATTTCCTCCATTTTTATTTTTTAGAATCTATTTTAAAAATCTTAAAAATAAATTCTAAAAATTCTGTTAAAGGTATTGTATTTCTAAAATATTTTACTTATTTATTTACATGTTTTTAATCATAAAAATAATGATTTAAAAAGCATAATAAATAAAAAAAACATACATGTGTATACATATTCTTATCCAAATATATAAATATTGTAAAACTTATTTTAATATTTATAACATAATTTTTACATTTAAATATTTTTTTAACATATTCTTATTTAGATATCTAAATATTGTATTATAATTTTATTTAAATATTTAGATTTAAAATTTTAATAATGTTATTTATTCATTGTAAATCATATTTAAATATTCTCTTTTATCATATTTTTATGGTAAGTCTTTATTATCATTCTTGTTTTTTATTAGTCTAATGTAACATCAGTGTCGGAACCGTAACCGGAACAGTGACTTGCACAGTAACTCGGTACGAACTATGTGTATTACATGTATACTATTATCATTTGATGTTTGACACAGGAATATTTTACATTTATGTCATAAACATGTTTCAATCCATGGTTTAACAGTCAGAAACCTATCTGTCAACGCAGAACTATTACGTGAATGTTAGTTACGACATTATTATGTATAGACGTATGTGAGGTTGTATAGAACAAAACCATAACGGATATCGTACGTAAATGCCAAATTGACGGGTTATTCATATAGGTGACGATCTGTACGAATATACCTGAAAGTTTAACGTTGTGAATGATGTCCAATAATTAGAAAATCATATTGAAAAGTGTAGTTATCGTCGTGTTCATACGGGTGACGATCCGAACGAATACGCGCGAAAACTGTACAATTCGATTAAACAGATAAATTCAAACATTTTCAGAAATTAAAATAAACAAAAGATATTTAGTTAATTTACTGAAAATTACCACCTAATCTAATTTATTAAATTCTACTTTTAAGAACGTAACGTATTGTGACGAGAAAACCGAAAACCGGCCCGTTTACGCAAAACTGAACGAACCTGAACACATCGGAATGATTAAAAGAATCAAATGGATTTAAATGCCATTTACCACCATTCACCTACCCACCCTCTCTCTTCATTTCTGTCACCCTCTCTCTCTAAACTCTCTCTCTAGAACTTCAAACCCTAAAACCCTCAAATCTCCACCAAATCGAGTGATTTTGGTGTCAAAACAACCGCAATATCGTGTAAATCGTGAAAGTACAAGGAATCCGAGCTTGAAACCACGAGAAACGAGGTAAAATCGAGTTCCAAGTCGCGATTTTAGGGTTTTTCTTCAACCCCTAAACGCCCCATTGTTTAACCGGTTGTAAACCCACAAAAACCTATAGGAAACACTTGAAACTAGTCAAGAAAGGTATAGGGACTTGGAGAACACTTTGATTGAGTCAAAAACTTGGAAATGGTAGCATGAGAGTGCCCGGCTTCGAACCTGGCGAAAGAGATATTCAGAAAGGCCGAATGGCATAACCCCATGGCCGACTAGGTGCCCTATTCGCACGAACTGGACGGTCGAATGGAGTCCTCATTCGCATGACAATCACTTTCGGCCTAGCTTCATTCGCACACCTTATTCATTCGGTTCCAGTGGATCCCTTCGCATGGTGGTCATTCGCATGGTTTTCCCATTCATGTGAACATGGAGACTAAATGAAACGGCATGCGAATGACCCATTCGTGAGGCTCTTCTTTTGCATGAACGACCTGAATGAATGGAACCTCATTCGCAGGGCGGCTTCAGCAGTATCCTAAGAACATTAGCATGGTGGGTATGATCGAATGGAGAGCCATTAGGGTTTTTCAAGGAGTGTTAATCAGTTTTGATGAAAATACATGCTAAGGTTTCAATATCTAAACTCATGTTTTATTAAATAAATGAGATCATCACTCAAGGGTTTTGTCAATAGAGGTAAATAAAGGATCAAGGGTGGGAACTCGAAAGAATGGGTCCAAAGTGTTAATCAAAAACACTAATAACACAAAACCTAAGCCTAATGAATTCTAGGCAAATAAGATAAGTATATTTAGTATAAACACAACAATCCGAGGATTGTTAAGTGATTTTAAACTTCAAAGGACCAAAGAACTACAAGAATAACTAGGAAGCTCAAGAAATGACTAAGTATGGAGTTGATATTGACTATCAACTCTCAACACTTAGTAACTCCATGCCATGGGTAATCAACTTAGGGCGTTCAGATTGAACAACATGAGATGATGACTAACTGAGAAAGAACAAAGAACTAAAGAAGGACTTAGAGTTAATCAAGTGAGATCAACCTAAGTCTAACATGTAACTTATATTTTCTTAAATTAACATACGCTTTAATAAAGAAATGAAATGATTTATAAAAATTCTTGATTTAAATGATTTAAAATAACTAAAATGATTTCTAAATTTAAAGTTTAGTAACTTAAAGAGGATTTTATTAATGATGTTTACTTAAAGGATCAAGAATGTGATTAATATAGACCTTATATAAATAGGTTTTAAATGTGAATATATGCGGGTTAATGGTTCATAAGGGGTAAACAGTGAAGAATAGTTAGAGGAACTTAGAAACACATTAGCTAGTAAGTAGGACACATAGTCGCACAACGAGACCAAAACCCTATATACGTTATCTCTCGACACTTATCGTATTCAAATCATAACAAATCAACACAAGTGCTGAAGAAACATAATCTACAAACAACAAGCGCGCATATCTTTTGTGATTCATAGCATAACAACACAGGTGAGTTCATTGCCCCTTTTCTAAACATTTTGTTTTACAAACACGGGGATGAGAAGCATGCGTAAATTATTTTCTTTGGATTATATTTACTTAAATGCTTTTACTTCATATATATACTTTACTTGTATAGTTTTATCCTAGATTTCGTCTAGTTAACCATTTGTAGGTTTTCAAAATGGGTATATATTCATTATAAGTAGGTAACTAATCTAAAACAACGAACTATTTTCAATGGTCTATTTTCAAAGAACTAAAGATCTAAAACAACGAACCATTTTCAACGGTCTATTTTCAAAGAATGAAAGATCTAAAACAACGAACAATTTTCAAAGGTCTATTTTCAAAGAACTAACGGTCTAATCAAAGAACTATCTTCGGTGGTGTGTTGTCAAAGAACTAAAGATCTATTTCAAAGAACTATTTTCAAGGGTCTGTCTGGGAAATATCAATGATAGCATGTGTCATTTCCTATGTTTCAAAAGATGTCCTAGCTAGACTGATTGAATATGGGACGCATGTTTGATGATATTTACAGCATCCCCTAACCAGTTTTCATGGAACATCTGGAAAATACTCAAAGATAGCATGTGCCAAAGAACTAAAGAACTATACGAACTATAGACGATCTAGACGAACTATAAATTCCTATACATCAAAAATGTCCTAGCTAAACTGATTGATTCTTGGTCGCATGTTTGATGATATTTACAGATTTCTTTCACTACTAAGAACCTTGATTGCTTGACTAGTCTACTCGAGTATGACCAAGCCCAATCATTAGGTCTTAGATTTTATTAAATGTTTATCTATTTATTTATTTAAGCATTTAATGTTATGTTTCTGCAAATGCTATGGTTGATCATGATTGTGTGATGAACTTAAGGGATCAAAAGAATTTCCATATTTTGTGAAACTAAAAGATTTAAGAACTAAAGAACTATTGTGTGGATGATGTGAAATGAAACGCTTAATTATCATTAACAACAATATGTTATGCAGTTCGGTATGTGGTGGGATGGTGGCTGGGCTGGCAGTAAGCTTCACCCTACATATGCCTTATATATAAGCATACCTAATTGGATAACATAGGTGGTTGTTGATGAGGTTAAGGTTGTCAGTGCGGGTGCTCAATGTTAACAAATTTCAGGTTGATCAAATGTTGTGAATCGAATGTATGGGATGAAACGCTTAATTATCATTAGGAATAATATATCATGTGGTTTGGTATGTGGTGGGCTGGCGCTAGGCAGGCGGTAAGTTTGACCCTACGTATGCCCTATATATAAGCATACTGAATTAGATGGTATAGGTGGTTAATGGTGAGGTTAAGGTGGTTAATGGTGAGGTTAAGGTTGTCATCTGGGCAGGTTTGTACAAAATTAATTTCTAAATAAAACTTTATGAACTCACCAACCATGTGTTGACTTGATCTTTTTGCATGACTTCTCAGGTGACGAACAGGTCTAACTAAGAAGTTTGTGCTTTTGACTAGGACGCCCAGATAGAAGGCCTAGTATTTTGGATGTGCATATTTTTAACATCATTATACAGATTATTTTGTATATCTTGTGCAGATACAAGATAGAAGAATTATGATGTTGATATAGATTTACATTGTTAAATTATGAATGAAACTGATGTAATTTAATTTTGTAATTCTATTCCATTTAGTATTTTCTCATTATATATCATGTGCAATGTAAACAATCTGATCATTATGATTATCATCTCGATATCGCACCCCGAGACCATTCCGCCCGACGGGACACTCGATCTGGCCCGCCGGCTCAGGGTGTGACATCTAAGACAAAGTTTTTATAGACAAAACAAATAACTATTTTGAAAGTTATTTTAAAACAAATAATTATAACCTTTATTAAGATAAATCACTTAATAAAGTAAAAATCTATTAAAGTTACATAGAATAATCGTAAAGGATTATAACAATTATTCCTTTTCTATGACCAATATCTAAATCAATTACTTATGTAAAAGAACATAAATTAATTGAAATGAATTCCTTTAAAACAAACTTCTTAAACTTTATTATAAAACAACAAAACATGTTAATCAAAACAAATGGATGGAAATAAGATATATAAGTACTATTCCAAATTCAAGCAAGAATCTTTATTTAAATATATAAATATTCAAATGATCCATTCAAACGATCCATTTTATTTCTAGGACTTCCATTAGGATGCCATAAACTTTAAGACATCAAAACTTAAACCTTAGAATACTAAGACTAATTATTAATCAAACTTTAGGGTGATTGACCTTTGCTTCTTCAAACATTACTCAAAGGCTTTAAGGACTAGCTTCAAAGCAATCCAAGTAAGTTTCACTCATACTCTCTCTTTTACTTTTGTATTTAGGGATGTTACATATGTCTTATTAAACCATGTTATTCTGAATCGCCCCATTTATCTTCCTGAGGAGAGGTAGAGTCAAAAATCAAAAATTAGATGCAAACATACTTGTCTAAGTTGTTTGACTTATGCGCTTAATATGCCTACTTCTTTATATTCAATGTATCATCTTATTATAGTAAGTGTAGTCAATGTAACTAGTAACCCTTGAAATATAACTTAGGTTATATATATATATATATATATATATATAAAGTTTCCCCTTGATTTTTATACACTTGTAACTTTTTTATACTCTGTTATTTTTTTATAAAAATTACACCATTAAACTCGTCATATTTTTCTCGTTAATTTCATTATAGTCATGCCAAATTTTTTCGGACGTTCATAATTACACTAACGTAAAAAACATAAGTATAATAATTTCCCTCTTTTTTCAAAAATTTTCCATCAAAATTTTTTTTCTCTCATCTTAAATATACATTACAAACTTATTTTTTATTATAAAATTTAGTAAATTAAATAAGTTTATATCAAATAAGATAGAAAGTTAAATAATTGTAACGTAAAAAAAATAATAAGTTACAGCTGGTTACATCAGTGTAACGACTTGTTACATTAGTGTAATTATGAACATTTTGAAAAAATTCAGCTCGTTACATCAGTGTAATTAGGAACACTTTGAAAAAATTCAGCTCGTTACATCAGTGTAATTACGAACACTTTGAAAAAATTCAGCTCGTCACATCAGTGTAATTTCGAAAACTTTAAAAAAATTTGAAAAAACTATACTTGAATTAAAGATAAAAATGTGATAAATTTAATGGTGTAATTTTTTTTAAAAAAATAATAATATATATAAAAGTTATGAAGGTATAAAAAATTGGGGGGTAAACTTTTATTTTAAAAATCAAATCACGTACACTTAACAAATCTCGAAAATACCCTTAAAGAAATCCAACCTCTTATTTTTTTCAGAATTAATATGAAACACACATTTAAAATTTATTAAATTAGACAACCAATCAAATTGGGTTAATAAGTTATTTCAATTACCATGGGTTACCAATTGATCCTTACCATATATATAGGGGATGGTTCCATCGATAACCCACTCCAAATGTGGTAACCCATTAACCAATTTTGATTGGTTGTTTAAATAATGTGTTTTAAAATGAGTGGTCCATATTAAATCTCGAAAAAACAAGTGGATGATATTTGTTTAAGGATATTTTTGACATTTGGTGTGTACTTGATTCCTTTTTTAAAAAAAGTTTACCCCCAATTTTTTAAACCTTCATAACTTTTATATATATTGTTATTTTTTTATAAAAATTTCACCATTAAATATGTCACTTTTTTATCTTTAATTCAAGTATAATTTTGTCAAAATTTTTTAAAATGTTCGTAATTTGCACTGACGTAACGAGATGATTTTTTCAAAGTGTCCGTAATTACACCGATGCAACGGCGTTTTGCACTTACGTAACGAGCAGAATTTTTTCAAAGTGATCATAATTACACTGATGTAACGAGCTGAATTTTTACAAAGTTTTCGTAATTACACTGATGTAAAGAGCTGGGTTTTTCAAAATGTTCTTCATTTTTTAAAATATTAATGAGCTAATTTTTATAATAAAAAATAATTTGTAACGAGATGGAAAGATTTTACGTTGGTGTAATTACGAACGCTCGAAAAAATAAGAAAATTACGAACGCTCGAAAAAATGAGAAAATTACGAACGCTCAAAAATAATTTGTAAAACATTTTAAAGATGGAAATATTTTGAAAAAAAATGAGAGAAAATTATTTTATTTATTACTCATTACGTTGGTGTAGTTAGGAACGCTCGAAAAAAATTCAAAAAAAAATTGGCATGACTATAATGGAATTAACGAGAAAAATATAACGAGTTTAATAGTGTAATTTTTATAAAAAAATAACATAGTATAAAAAAGTTATAAGTGCATACAAATCAAGGGGGAAACTTTGATTTAAAAAAAGGAAATTGATGGATTTTTAAGAGTGTGACACTTGCCACTCTCTTATTAATTCTGACTTTTTTATATTAACTGAAATGACTGAAATACCCTTTTTAATTTTAAAAGGTTAGGTGACACATGGCAATATCTTATTAAATCTGAAAATTTAAAACAATTGAATTTGAGTTATTGGGTTAACATAATTATGGTGGGTTCTTATTTGAACCATATCCTATATATATATATATCATGGTTGTAGAAGTCGCTAGGCGCTAGTCGGGCGGCGAGGAACCGCCTAGGGATTAATCGGCGCTAAGCGGATTGGAATTTTTATATGTAATTTTACAAATATATATTATATACACACATTAATATCAATAATTTAATATAATACTTCAAATAATTAAAAAAATAAGGGATAACTGTATGCAAATGTAACCAACATTTCTAACTGTTCTAATTAAGTCACTGAAACTTTTTTTGTCTCAATTAGGTCATTCAACTTACTATGTGTCACACCCTTGTCATTGCGGAAGCGTACGGTGTGACTTTCAAGGTTTCACAGTCATGATTTACAACAAAAGACACATATGTTTCTATATTACAGAGTAATATTACAACTACATTAGCCACAAGCCTAATGTAATAACGGTTTTATCTGAGTTTCACACATATATAATATGCTATGTATCACACTGTAGAGTTTATCTCTCATAGACTCTACTATAGGTCTCCAAAGATTGAGCTCCCAGCTCCACCCCCTGTATTATTATGCATCTGAGAAAACAATATTTTTAAACAATCAGCATATTGCTGGTGAGTTCACAAGTTTATTTGTTAAAACGCATGTAATTTATCCAAACAAATCAAATGTTCTCATAAAATAAGTTAAATAATATTAATGTCCCAAACTGGGTGTAAAACATTGGTATCCAGTGCGAACATTGTTCCTTCCAACAATGTCGTGTATTAGTTCCTGACCAACTGTCCAATTATAACTCCTGGGCTCCCGTAACCGAGCTGACGAGTTCAGTGTTTGCCCCTTCCCAATGTCCTTGTCACAAGACATTGTGTGTTTAGCCTTATTGAGCGCCGGCTCGACATCCAATCATGGTTTTAGCTACGAACCACGGGCGAGGATTGTCAATCACAAATAGAATCTATTCTCAATAATCACGCCCCCCCCCCCCCCACGGTTAACGGTTACAGAATAGGGGACTTAGCGACAAATGTGTAACCCGTGAAATAATGACAAATTTGGTCATATGTTTCGCCCACTGTCACGTGTTTCAACCAAATGTTTTACAACGCTTTCGTTTTCGTGTTTCACAAAATGTTTCAAAAGTGTTTCAGCGTTTCACATGATTCAGAGTTCCACCTGATCAAATCAGGTTTCATGTTTCACAAAATGTAACGAAAGCGTTTTAGAGTTCCATCTGATCAAATCAGGTATCATGTGTTCACAAAATGTATCAAAAGCGTTTTAGAGTTCCACCTGATCTAATCAGGTTTCGTGTTTCACAAAATGTATCAAAAACGTTTCAGAGTTCCACAAAAAAAAATCAGGAAGTTTCAAATAAGTATTTATGTTTTCTCATTCCCCGAGTTTCAAGAGCCAAAATAGAGAAAAAGGGGTAGTGAACTCACCTGAGTTGATTCAAATCAGTAACAATGCACAACGTTCGTATCACTAGTTCTTGAACTCTAAAGTTGTATGTTATTAGAGTTCTATGAGTTACTTAAGCTTAATCTGACTCTCAGAACTTTCCTTAGTTTAATATCTCACAATGTGTGTTAACTGAGAACCTATAATGATTTAGGTTCTTATTAAGAAACTTATAACTTGTGGGTTTAATCAGGACATTTCCAGATTAACCAAATTAGTATTGTTGTTGATTATATCACCAAAACAGTTTCTCAATGGATTCCAGGTTTAGAAATACTTATGTAACATCACTGTACTTTCGGTTGTCCGTACGTTCGTACATCCGTACGATTGTACTGTTACGACCGGAGATTTATTTATTATGAATGATTATGAAATTGTTGATTTAATTTATTGATATTATCACTGTACTGGTATGCATGTTATAGCACATTTATTATACGCGTAAACCACGGGAAGTTTAGTTGTAATTCAACTACACAGGCCCGTAGTGTTTATCGCAGTTACTTATTACTGATGATGAAGGATTATTGG
The DNA here is from genome assembly GCA_009363875.1 of Mikania micrantha. Taxonomy (NCBI): domain Eukaryota; kingdom Viridiplantae; phylum Streptophyta; class Magnoliopsida; order Asterales; family Asteraceae; genus Mikania; species Mikania micrantha. Next base: position 49,006,958 of record CM018698.1, read on the forward strand.
TTGAGAATGGATTTGGGATGGAACTGGAAGTTTGTTTGAGTCTGGTTACTAAACATAGTCAAGGACCCATGGACATGGTTTATCGAAATAGCGGTGGGACGGTGGCTAGGGCAGTTGCGACTGACCCTTACATATGCCCTATATATATGCATATTTCGGTCTATCATGGATGTGTCATTGACTAGGGTTTAGTGGGTTTTGGTTTGGGGAATGATAATATTAAAGTTATTTAATAATGGGAATTAATTACGCTATGTGAGGTTACGAACATTAATTAAACGCGAGTATTGATTCAGAAACATTAACTTAATAATGTATTTGCGTGGGTGACGATTCACACGAATATAATTATTAAGAATAATGTTCTAAAACGATATTCCCTAAATCATAAATCAAATCGAAATACGATACGAGCGTCGGATTCGCAAAGGTGACGATCTTTACGAATACGTACGCGAGTAACGCGTTTCGACGAGATAATTAAATAATATCCAACGATATTAAATTAATAAATGAAAAACTAAAAATGTTTATTAGGAATCACAACCTAAAATGAGTTCGAATAAATTAATTATTAAATTATTGATTTAACGAAAATAAACGAAAACGCTTATTTAAATGATTTCTTAAAATTATTTTATTACAAAGAAAACACGTTTATTTAAAAAAAAGACTTTAAATATGTTTACAAAAAGAACCGCGTAAATTAGTGATGATTAACGCATCTTAACCGAGATTATTTTTGCAAAATAAGGATGGTTTAAAATAGATTTAATTAACGAAACCTTATTATTTAAACATGTTATGTTTAAATATATTTACGTTTAAAAACCGAGCATTTATTATGTGTTATCGCAATAAAACGAGATCGAGCACGAGGGTATAATACGCGATATAATAGAAGAGACTCTCCTCTTTCTTCCTCATTTCTACAACACCCATTCTCTCTCTAAAACACACACACAATTCTCTCTACCTTCTCTCTAACTTTCCAAGCCCCTTTCTTGACGGATTTTCGAGCTCTCGGTGCCTACGCGTTCGTGTGATCGAGAGGAACAAGTAGATACGAAGAAATCAAGTTCTTAACCGCAGAATCAAGGTAAATCTGATGTTCTGTTTTCGGTTTTTGTCATGAACACACGATAGTAGGGTTTTGTATGTTAGATCGGGATTAGGACCTTGTGTTATGCTAAGTCGAGTTATTATTGAGGCATGGGCAGCCATAGATTGACCTTAAACCTGCAAAAATTCGAGGAAGAAGATGATGGGTGACTGGTTCGCGTAACAGCCCATACGGCCGAACCTGTTGGGCGGGAACTAGGGTGGCGAACCCTAGTTTCAGCCGAGCCCTTCCTTCTCACAGCCTGCAACGAACCCTTCACTTAGCCGAACCATGCAGCCGAATCTTATTCTTGTGCAGCGAACCTCCTTGGTCGCGAACCCTAGGCTGATACGAACCTGGGTATGACGAACCCATGTAGCTTGGCCAGCGAACCTGTGGACGAACCCTATTGTTTCCATTGGTCGAACCTCCATGTGGGCCGAACCTTATGGTTCCTAGAGCCTAGGTTCGCTGCCCTCATAAGGATTAAAGCTTAATTTCGTTTAGCAAAGGGGTTAAGGGCAAACGGGGTATATAATTACGTAGGTATACATATCCATACATACCTACATATATGTATAACTATGCATGCATGAACTAACTTAATTGTCACCTTTTCTTTCAACAAAAGTAAGTTACATATTGAGGTTTTGTATAATAAATATATTATAAGGACTCTATTAAATTTGATCTCTTAAAGTTAAGTTTAAAGTCATTTAGTTAAAAACTAACATGGCAACTTATTAAGAAATGCATGCATAGAGGTTAAGGTTATCACCTTAATTTATAAATACAAACTTAGACCTTGAAGGGTTATATATTGAACATTTTATAAAGGAAATATGAGCGTGGTCTTTTGTTGTTAAACTAGAGACTTCACAACTTATCATAAAATAATAGATACTTAAAATTTAAAAAGTGAAAGAGCTTTTAATGATAATTATCTATAAAATCTTGAGTGTTTCGTTTTAACTTAGATTGAATAAACTAAGTTAGCGATAAACTTAATACGTAAAGGAAAACATATGAATACTCAATCAAAAATGAAAAGCTTATACTTTTAAACGCGAGCAAGTATGGATATTGGAATGCGACAAAGCACATGTACTCATAAATGCAAATACACAATAATCACAGATTGTTGAGTTGATTTGAGTTATCTACGCGAGCGCGCATAATACAAGAACATATATACTAAGGACTTCAGGTGAGTTCTCATAACCTCCCTTTCTTTAAACTATTTTGTTTTAAAACTCGGAGGTGAAGCATGTATACCAAATTCAAATATTATTTTGATGACTCAAGGTTAATACCTGTTTATCAATATGATATTCACGATATAAAATTATCATTTATTATGGATAGTCTCTTATTATTTTATATCCATGTAAACCTCGTTATTGACTTCGGTCAATAACAAGGATTACAAGTATTGTCACAAACCCCGAGAGTCATCGCTTTTAACTTCGGTTAATTGCTTTGACATTGTGTATTGTCACGTGGATGAGTTCCACATCCGTGAATCATTGCTTTTGACTTCGGTTAATTGCTTTGGATTCATGTATTGTCACGTGGTTAGCGACCACTCCATGAATCATGTATTTAACTTATGTTAATTACAAAATGATCATGTATAGTCACGAACATTATTGGAGAATATAAATGATGTGATTGGTTGATTTGTTTGTGGATTGATTATCTATGTTTGATTATGATTATTTGAGATTGATTATAACTGATTGATTATGTGATTATGTGATTGTGTATGTGTTTGGTTGTTGAATGGATGGATGTGTGTTGGATTATCTCATACAGGTATTCATATGGATTTTCTCAAGGAAATCATAAGTCTTACACTCGTTTTAAACAAAGCATTTTATTAAACTATTTTAAAACACCAACTTTTAAACTCATTTTTCTAAAACATTTTTGAGTATAAAAACTTATGATTACTCACCAACTACTTTTGTAGTTGACACTTGATTTTCTTACATGTTTCAGGTGATGGAGACAAGTAGGATGAAGAGGATGATCTCTTCTATTTTGGACATCATCATCATATAGGATTCTTGGACTTAGTTAATTAACTAAATTTCTGGCGATTAGAGTTTAGTTAGTTTAACTAAATCTTTTGTGTATTTGATGTAATTGATTCATGATGAACATGGTTTTTGTGTAATTAATTTGATGAATGGAATGTTATGTGATGATTTGATTTAGATGCCCACGAGCTTTTGAACAATCTACACATCCCTCGTGGCATCCCGACGTTTCCGCCATCGGTCGGGGTGTTACAACTTAATCCTTGTCATTGACCATTCCGAAAAATGATCAGGACAATCACAACCATTGTTATAATCAAATGGTTAAAACCATTATGATATATGAGATGGTTTCATGATAATCGGACATTATAACGGATCAAAACAAAGATTTCACCGTTAACCTGTCGAGTTCTTGATTTCTAACTATTCCTAACCATTATCTAGGCAATAATCAACAACAATAACCATGATATCACTGTTAAAATCTAGATCTAATTCATATTTTATCAAACTAATAGAAGAGGTCGAATCGTTACCCTTTAGAACGGATTCCTCGGATGAAAACGATGATCAGGACTTGTAGAAACGTTCCCTAACTTGATCCGGATGTTTAAATGGCTTCAAAACTGAGATTTGGGGGTAAAAGTTTGAGTTTAGGCGTCTGGAAGTCGAGTTGATCGACCAGAAATGAAATCTGATCAAGAAAATCAGATTTTTTTGCGTTCTGGTCCTTCACGTACCGCGGAGGATTTAAAAAGGTTCCTTCGCGTACCTCCGCCGCCTTAGTTAGTTTTCAATTTTGTTTTCGCGATTCCGGGAGCATACGAACTCCGTTTTACGCGCCGTTTTCGCCCACGTTCACGATTTTTCGAGCTCTTTCCAATTATTATAATTTCAAGACCTGAAAAGTTCAAAATATATGATCTCTTATTTAACGCTATATTCGAATCGGTGTATCTTGAAATCGGAGTCTCGTTTCGAAATTTCGCTTACACTCATTTTCTTTATTTTTAAGTTATAATTCTAACCTGGAATTTGTGAATTGTCACACTATGGGTGTTCTAATCCTATATAAATAACCTCAATAGCAGGTTATTGCTAATTTTCTACATATTTAACTTATTTAATATGTTAAAATCATTTTATAAAACAAATAATAAATTAAAAATTATTTAAAATCATCTACATTTACGCAAATATTTGGGAAAAATAAGTTTTTAAACAATGTGTGTGAATATATATTAACGTTCGAAACTTAATTTTTTTCAAATATCATGCGTAAATGTGGATAATTTTAAATAATTTTTAATTTATTATTTCCTTTATTAAATGATTATATCACCACTTAACATATTAAATAAGTTAAATATGTAGAAAATTAGCAATAACCTGCTATTCAGGTTATTTATATAGGATTAGAACACCTATACTAAGTTCAATGACCTAATTAAGACAGAAAAAAGTTTCAGTGACTTAATTGGGACAATATGAAAAGTTGATTACATTTGTGTAGATTTATCCAAAAAAATAAACTTAAATATACTAAATAAAGTACTTTAAAGTGCAAACTTAAACACCGAGTTCAAAGTTTAGAGATGAATTTCGATGTTAACTGGCTGGATTCGATGTTTCAGAGACATATTAATGATTTTTGGTTGAGAAATGTCTAAATAATCATGAAATTTGTCCCTTTTACCATAAAAGAGTCGAAAAAAGTCAAAAAAAAGTAAAAAAAATTAAAAATCTGCCTAAGCCGCCTAGGCCAAAATTGAGACAGTTCTCGGGAGCCTAGCGCCTAGGCGGCCGCCTAGGTCGATTTTTACAACCATGATATATATATGGGGATATTCAATTGAGAACTTTTGGTACTTAAGAACTAAAAGAACCAATTATAGCCACAAGTTTAAAAGGGTAAAAAAGTAACTTTCCCTATTTTAAAGAAAAATTACTTTTATACCCTTAAACATGTGGTTCAAGATTAGTTCTTTTGGTTCTTTCATATTTAATAATTTTTAATAGAATAAGTCCCTATATATATATATATATAGGGTAAGGTTCAAATGGTAACCCACTCCAAGTGTGTAAACCTATTAACTCATTTTCATTGGTTGTTAAAATAAAGCTTTTTGAAATGAGTGGTCCATATTCAATCTGAAAAAAGTCAAAAAAACATGTGGATGAGATTTGTTTAAGGGCATTTTAGACATTTGGTGAGGGTGTACTTGATTTCTTTTTTAAAAAAAGTTTACCCCCCAATTTTTTAAACACTCATAACTTTTATATACATTATTATTATTTTATAAAAATTTCACCATTAAATTTGTCACTTTTTTATCTTTAATTCATGTATAATTTTTTCAAATTTTTTTAAAATTTTCGTAATTTGCATTGATGCAGCGACATTTTACACTGATGCAACGATGTTTACACTGATGTAACGAAATGCATTTTTTACACTGATTTGACATTTGATGGGTGTACTTGATTTCTTTTTTAAAAAAAGTTTACCCCACAATTTTTTAAACACTCATAACTTTTATATACATTATTATTTTTTTATAAAAATTTCACCATTAAATTTGTCACTTTTTTATCTTTAATTCAAGTATAATTTTGTCAAATTTTTTTAAAATTTTCGTAATTTACACGGATGCAACGACGTTTTACACTGATGCAACGACATTTTGCACTAACGTAACGAAATGCATTTTTTACACTGATGTAATCACAATGATGTAACGAGCTGAATTTTTACAAAGTTTTCGTAATTACACTGATGTAAGGATCTGGATTTTTTCAAAGTGTTCTTAATTTTTTAAAATATTAATGAACTAATTTGTGTAGTAAAAAATAATTTGTAACAAGATGAAAAGATTTTACGTTGGTGTAATTGCAAACGCTCGAAAAAAAGAGAGAAAATTACGAACGCTCGAAAAAACATGTTAAACGAAAAAATAAGAGAAAATTACGAACGCTCGAAAACATTTTAAAGATGTTAAACATGTTAAACGAGATTTTGAAACATTTTAAACGAAAAAATGAGATAAAATTACGAACGCTCGAAAAAACATGTTAAACGAAAAAATGAGAGAAAATTACGAACGCTCGAAAACATTTTAAAGATGGAAAGATTTTGAAAAAACGAGAGAAAATTATTATATTTATCGTTCGTTATGTTGGTGTAATTACAAACGCTCGAAAAAAATTCAAAAAAAAATTGGCATGACTATTATGGAATTAACAAGAAAAATATAACGAGTTTAATGATGTAATTTTTATAAAAAAATAACAAAGTATAAAAAAGTTATAAGTGTATAAAAATCAAGGGGGAAACTTTGATTTAAAAAAAGAAAATAGATATTATATTTATGATGTGGGTGAATCTGATTGGCTTAAATGAGTTAATAAAATGTCCATAATACCCTCATAAACTCAAAAAGGAATCTATGATGTGTATGAATCTGATTGGCTCAAATGGGTTAATAGGTTACCACAAAAATGATGGGTTCTTATTTGAACCAAATCCTATATATATATATATATATATATATATATATATATATATATATATATATATATATATATATATATTGCAAATGTGAAAGAGCCAATAATCAATGTACTAATAGCCTCTGCACAATGACTTTGGTTATTGAATAAAACAAAGGTGAAAGAGGCAATATTCAGTTGTTGTAACTAGTATTGCACAATGACTTTGGTTATTGAATAAAACAAAGGTGAAAGAGGCAATATTCAATTGTTGTAACTAGTATCCTTTCATTAATGGCTTATGTCATTAAGCTAGTAAAGGTGAAAGAGCCAAAGAATTCATGTTTAACTTGTATTATACTTGCTTTAGGTCTTATTGATTTAGACTTCGTTTGCATTTAAGTTTTAAACATATTCTTATATAAATATTAAACTGTATCAGTTACTCACTAACTATTCATATAGTTGACCCAAATTTATTTAACATATGTAACATGTTAATATGAAAACTATGGCAAAGATATAGGATAAGCATAATAGACTTAGTTAATTTTAAATAATATTAAATTTTCAGTTGTAATGTATTTCATTGTCTTTCTTTAAATGTATGTAATGATGCCTTGCATTAAATGAATGTTTGTTTAATGTTGATATTGAATGCCTTTAATATTAAAACTTATTAATAGTACCATGAGCTAATGAACGGTCGACATCACGCCCCGACGTATTTCGTCGTCGGTCGGATTGTGACATCGTGCTTGCAAACTACTTTTCATAATTTTAGCTTCCGAGTCAAAGTTTGTAATATTCATAATTAGACGTGGGCAAACCGGGTTCAAAAAGGAACCAGAACCTGTTTGGAACCGGGTTCAAGACACCATCGGGTTCGGTGGAACCGGTTTTTAGCGGAACCCGAACCGGTTTCATGTTTTCAGATCTATAACCGGTGGAACCGGGTAGGGTCCGGTCGTGTTCAGAACCGGGTAAACCTACCGGTTCCTGTTTAATTTTTTTTCTTTTAATTTTTTAAAAAAATGTGCATACATAAATAAAAAAATTCTTAAGAACATAAATAAAAAAAATATTAAAAAAATTCATTATTATTTCTAATAATTTAAAATAAATTACATACATAACTTAAAAATAAAAATAACTTAAATACATTTATTTTTATTTCAATTATTTAAAAAAAAGACATCCATAAATAATAAAAAAAAAACTTGACTTAAGAACATAAATAAAAATAATAATATTATTAAAAAATTCATTATTATTTCGAATAATTTTGCAATAAATTACATACATAACATAAAAATAAAAATAACTTAAATAAATTTATTTCTATTTTAATAATTTAAAAAAAAGACATACATAAATAATAAAAAAATAATATTAAAAAAATTCATTATTATTTCTAATAATTTTACAATAAATTACATACATAACATAAAAATAAAAATAACATATTTAACATTTATTTCTCTTTTAATTATTTAAAAAAAGACATACATAACTTAAGAAGATAAATAGAAATACAATAACTTAAGAACATGCGTTTTATTGCGTTTGCGTACATTTACGAGTACGAGCTTCTTATGTAAATTCTTCATCAAATATGTCGGGAGATAATCCTTCCTCCACCTCCTCTTCGTGTACCCTTGTTTCAAGTTCGATTTCATCTTCGAGGTTTTTATGTTTTGAATTTGATCGATCGCGTCCAAGTAATCCTTTAAGAAAATGCACATCTCTACTGATTCCGGAGTAAGTCTTGTTCTTCGTAAAGATAATACCATGCCACTAAGAGAAAACGCAGATTTCGAAGCTACCGTAGAAGCTTGGACGGTTAGTAAATCACGTGCCATAGTGGCTAGAATCGGATAATCGGATTCCTTTCCTCTCCACCATGACAAAAGGTCTAAATTGTGATAATCCTTGGATTGAAAAGTGGACATAAAATATGTTCCACCATAGCTTCCGAGCTCACTTGAAGGAGTGTTACCCCTTTGTCGTTTTACCGTTTCATTACGAACGGCATTAAATAAACTAAGAGGCGGATCACGAGGTTTACTACTCGAGCTTGATGCGCTTGTGCTCGTACGTTTGTTTATATTATGACCATATTTAATTATATAAAATTCATACATACTTTGTAAACTATGTTGAAAACTTTTTTTGCATCATTTGAAAATTTTGGATCTTCTTCATGGATATCCAAATTATCATTTATTTCGTCTATCAAACATTCAACCCCCGTAACATTCAAGATTGGGTTTAAAGCAGCGGCACAAGTAAACACGGGTGGTAAATCTTTAAAATATTTCTTTAATTTGACTTGCATTGGTTTTTACCATTTATTCAAACATTTGGTTTTTCATTTCAAAATTTTTTAAATTTGACGTCATCAAATACAATTCTGATAACACTAATGGACTAATAGGATAATAAACCCCTGATAATTTTGTAGTGGCGGTTTTAAAAGCTTCAAGAAAATCAGTTAAATCTTGAATATTCTCCCAAGCCAAGCCCGAAAATTGTTCGGCGAAACCACCTTCATAAAGACTCGTATGAAATGTTTGTAAAGTTGCTCTTTGTTTTAAAGCACTTTCAAACATTTTAAAAGTTGTGTTCCACCGAGTAGGTACATCCCAATTAGGACCATAACAAGGTCTGTTCGTATCTCTACAAAAAATTTTGTATTCGGTAAATGTTCTTCTACTTTTTTTAAAAACATCATGTATCATATTTCTAAAATCAGTTTTGAAAGCTTCAAGATTTGGTGAAAAAAGACCGTCTTGCACCGCTAAGTTAATAATATGTGTTACACATCGACTGTAGAAAAATATACCATTGCAAAATGGTGTGTTTTAATTTTTCCACCGCAGCAGTGTTGTTTGAAGCATTATCAGATGCTATTGAAAATAGTTTCTTTTCCAAATTAAATTGTGTTATTACAAAATCTAATAGTTTAAACAAATATTCAGCCGTATGTGGATACGAGAAAAGTTCAAAAGCAATCGTACATTTCATCATTTGCCACGAACTGGGATCTACCCAATGGGCGGTGACGCAAATATACGATTCCGGTAAACCATATGATGCAGACCAAACGTCTATAGTTAAATTTACACCAGTGTTTAGTTTTTCAAAAATAAGATCAAATCTCTTTTTGCGTTGTTCCACATTTTTAAACAATGACGTCTTAGCGTCCTTCGACTTACATGATTATAACGAGGCTGAAGCGTATCTCGAGTCATGTTTGTTAAACGAGGGTTGTCGAAATGTCCAAACGGCAACGCCTCTTGAATCACAAACTTCGTCATTCTATCACGAACCTCATCTACGTTATAGTGAAAAATTCAACCATCATTACCGATTTGTGTTTGTTGACTTTCCGGATCATTCTTCAACGCCTTGCAAAATGGTTTGGTAATATGTTTCTTCAAACTCGTGTTTGATTCTTTTGCAAGAAGCATCCCACAATACTTGCAACAAGCCTTTTGAGACCCATCACTCATCTCAACTAAATCCTAGTTACACCATATTTCCATGTTCCTACTATGCGTAAGAACACGAACAACTGTAACTTCGACGTTAAAACCTTGACCGACAGAAGATGTAGACTGAGCCATTGCGTTAATAAGATTATACTTGTATAAAATACGAGTGTAATAAAAATGTATCGCGAAACAAAGAGAGTAAAGCAGTCGGGTATACGAAACGAGAACGTTTTTGGCTTAGAATGTTCGTTTTCAAGTGTGGAATCAAACTAAACCAAGCCACAACAGTTTATACTAAGTTTTGGACCAAAAAACATTAAAAAAAGGGCTAGAAATAGGTCCAAAACGGCTCTATTAACGGCTAGAACTCGAATTTTTGGATCCAAACGGTTGGAACCGGTTCGGGTTGGAACCGGGTTGGAACTGCCTGGAGATTTTAAATCTAAAACCGCTTAGGAACCAGTGGTTTCAAATGGGTACGGACCGGTTCTTGTACGGACCGGGTTGGGACCGGTTCCGGGTTGACTTTCGGTCCGGTTCTTGAACCGTTTTTTTTCCCATCTCTACTCATAATGTTTCTTATAAAAATAACACAGCTTGCGTAAGATCAAACCTACCCAAAGTCGAGACCATGTTGGACCCACTAGGCCATTGCCAAACTTATCCCCTCGGTCTAGGCACTAAGCCCATTAAAGATGAGGGCACGACCCACAAGCACAATGGCGAATTGTGTTTCCTAAATGCTAAAGTAGGAGGGACCAAAGATACCTAGGTCCGGGGGAATTATTCGTCCTCTTTTTTTTTTTTTTTTGCTCCGTAGTGTTCTTTTATGTGTTTTTGGTCAAAAATTTTGATAAAAAATGTAATAGTAAAGAATAGGTCAAGCCAAATAGTTTTCTTCATATAATACGTGTTGACTTCGCCCCATTGAGTTATGAGTTCATCCCCTTATATATTAAGGCAAACTCCTTCACTGCAAGCAGGTGTGGTTTATTTGTTTGTTTGAGTGAAAATAATTTAAGTGTTGGTATTATTAGATAAGACTCACGTTGATATTATACATGAGAGTTTATAGTTGTTTATTAAATTTTCATTATTTTAAGTATGTAATTGTTTAATACCAAAAACTTATCACGATGTTACCTTCTAAACGGTAATGAATTTACGTAAACTCGTAAAAGAAGAAAATGTCCTAGATGTGTTATAATGATATTCAAAAAAGTATCAAATATTTGGCTTTATCTTGACGATATTATTTGAGTTATTATAGTAAGAGTGACTTATTATTATTTTTTTCTAATTGTATGTGTGCGTGTGTTTTTGTGATAGTAACGTTGTTTTGGAAGGAAAAAAAACTCATATTCTCTCATCATTGACAAAATCTAAGAGGAAGTTTTGCATATGAGGAGAGTTTTGGATATAAAACGTGCATATTTTTAGAGCAAAGTTAATATTTAGCTTAAATACTAAAACTACATTTAGTATTATATGTAAGTGATTAACAAAAAACAAAAATAACATGGGAGAATGAATAAGAAGTCTAGAATTTTAACAAATTACTATTAAATTGTTTTTTATTATATTTTAACAAATTATGTTAAATAATAAAACTACATTTACTATTATATTTAAGTCATTAATGAATAAGTCATTAATGAATAGTAATTTTATTTTTTATTGAATATTGAATTTTTTTTAACCACTCTTCAATTCTTACATTCAATTCTTTCTAGAAAGTTCTAAACTTTTGCTTTGAACCCTAAACTTTAAACTTTTATTGTTAAATCCCTTTAACTTTACTCACATATTTTTAACACGTTCTTATGTTATCGAATAATAGTCATGAGTATATTAATTTAATCGCAATCACCTCACAAACGTTTACATAATTTTCGAACTCAAATGGTCGCAGAAATTTCATACGTTATTCACAGGCGTATAACGCATTGGTACATTATCCTTTATTTGAGTCATTTATATAATACTAGGTTAGAAACTTATGTATTACATGAGTTTAATAAATCTAAATGTTGTAAGCAATATTTTTTTATAACATTCGTATGTTTGATATTATTAATTGTTTATAAAATAATTATAATTGAGTGTTTCAAAATAGCATATTATAAATAAGGATTAAGAATTATAAAATTATATTTTAATATATTATATAATTGAAATTTTCTTATGATTTATTAAGTTTTATGATAAGAAGATCTATTTGTTTTATATTTAATTGTATAATTTAATTATTTAAAATGATTTATTATTAACTTAATATAAAAGATAATTAGTTTTTAATAGTATAGAGAGGTGGGAAAACTTTTTTTAAAGTTTATTAGGAGATGACAAGTGTTCATTGTCACACCCCAAAATTTCAACTAACGGAATCATACCGTTTGGGACGTGACAAACCAGGATCTCAGATCATTAGACATAACGAAGACCTCTATATGATATTCAAACATACTTTGGTCTAAAACTGTAATATCAAAATTTCAATGTTTGCGGAAGCGTTTTAAAAGAACCAATAACAAAACATAATGGTTTGAAATGTAAAATACAATTCCAATAGTATTCAATGTCTTAATTGATCAAAGCTAAAACACTTGAACTGAAATGTATGCATGAGACTCAATATCCTAGTCCCTGCTTGTCCTTGCTTGTGCCTTAGTGTCCTGAGAAAACATGTAAATCAAGTCAACACAAAGGTTGGTGCATACACAGGTTTAAGCATTCACAAATGTTGAAACCACAGTTTGAATATAAAGTTTACAGATAACATAATCACACGTGCATAGTTATGATAGCTAGTCATTTGTACTATTTACATAAGTGGTCGACACCGAAGCTGACGTTGCCATGCTATAGCATGTTTTTGCCTTAACACTATTGTCTAGCACGAACAATAGTAATGTGTGTGTTTGGTCAGTCAAACACCTGCGTAGATCCCATCTACCAAGTGAGGTTTGTCAAACCCAATAGATCTATCTTCAACTACCACGCTTTGCGCTACGGCAAATTAAACGGTTCGAAATGGAAGGCTTTGTAATGCTATGTTTGCACTTAATGTAAACAGCTAACTCATGCAAGTGATATGTATCTAAAAGCGTTTGTTGCACATGTTTTCTCCCCCAAAACAGTTAAAATAAGAAAGGGGCCGTGTACGCACCTTTGAATGTAGCAGAATGATCAATCACACGTATAGTCGCGTAGATAATCTTCTACAAGAAATCTGTGTTTAAACAATTACGTTGTGTTATTCGGGATGTCGTTTTGTGTTTGTGATTACATACGTGTCAACACACGTATGTTAGATTGTTAGAAATATGCATCCGTATGTACGCGTATCTTTAAAATCGTTTAAAATAGAATCATATGGCCGTATATGATTTTATTTTAAATAAACGTAATTATACGCGATTATGTTTTCGGTATAAAACGAGAATTTTATCATTTCAATGTGTTCGTATTCCCGTTATGGTTCCAACGCAACTTGAACGGGTCGAAACGGAGTTAGAACGAATAATTTATGAGTTAAAAACCAAAATGGTTTTTAAATTAAAAAGCCCAACAGAGGCAGGGTTCGAACCCTGGACCTCCTGGACCCCAACACACGCCTAAACCAATTGAACTATCACAGTTTTATTGTTATAGTTTGATTTCAAAAGATTTTAAACCACATACAATTCGGTTTCCCCTTTGTCCTCACAACCGAACCATCAAACCCAAATCGGTCCATTATTCGAACTCGGTCGAACCCAAATCCTTAGGGGTTTGGTTCCTATCATTCAACCAACCCTGCAAATGTGTTTAATTTGAATTTTTATTTAGATTCAATGAGTTAATTGATCCGATCAGTATTCGAACTCAAATTCGTTAACACCAAATCAAATTCGTTAAATTCGTAACTGAGAGTCCATCAATCCATATGGTTTTCATTTAGCAGTAAATTTCGAAACCATTTGTAGTGATTAATTTGATTAATGGATTTAATTAGTTCGAAACCCTCAACTCGATTTCAATCAAGAACTCTAAAAGCAAACTTATCGAATTCGTGATTGCTATGTAAAATCAATGTGATGTTTTCTTTTATTAAAGCATTTCGACACTGTCTGTATAAATTACTCGATTATAAATAGCATTTAGATTGAATCCCCCAAATCGTTTCTTAACATAAACCCTAGAAATCGAAGTCTGTTAATTCGTTGCTATTACTTTCAATTGATATAGGTTTTTCATTTGTGATGTTAACACGAAACTATCTGTATAATTGAATTGGGTTTTTAAACCCGTTTGATCAGAAACCCCCAAACCGTCTATGTGTTGAACCCTAGAATTTGGATTCATGAAATTCGTTGATTTTAATCGAAATTAGCATAGGGTATCATTGTACTAACCGTATGGAAGGTGTAGATGCTGACAATTATCAGAATTTGTTTCGAATTAATGTAGATAGACTAAAGGTGTTCTTCGGCCGACTCAAAATCTAATTCTTCAATCCACGACTTCTCAACTCGAATTGATCAATGTAACACCTCCTAAGGATGCCGACTGAACTCTCTGTGAGTGTAATTGTGAGAAGTGTGATTGAATTGCATGGGTTTGATAACTAAAAGCTACGGTTTCAAATGTTTGTGCCCGTTTTCAATTAATTTCAATAATTGCTTGATCTAGTAACGCACCAAGTTGTTTATGATCATTATTGTGAGGAGTATTAAAGTTTAATTCGGTTACAAACTCATGAAATCACGAAATTTCAGTTTCAATTGAAGAGAACCCGAATTTTGACTCTAAAAAGTCAAAATTCATAGATTTGTCAAAAATACAAAGTTGATCCTTATAGATAATTGTCTTGCAACAGATTTTGTTTAACTAAAACCCTTTTAGTTTGCCATTATATGATTTCTTATCGTCTCGCGACATTTTCTGATAATTTTTGCTAACAGAGTTAACCCGAAATTACGAATTGTCACTAATTTGGCTACTTAGAACATTGTTGGACTAGATTAATCCTTTTGGGCCTCCTAAATACAATTGGGCCTACCTTGGGCCTACCTTGGCCTTACTGGGCCTTCCTTGGCCTTACTGGGCCTTCTTTGGCCTTACTGGGCCTTCTTTGGCCTTACTGGGCCTTACATGTCTTGTTGGGCCTGTGATCTAACCACATTCAGTTAGCGAAGTTAACTCAAAAAGTCGGATTGTCACATCATCCCCTTGTTGAAGGAATTTTCGTCCCGAAAATTAGTAAATGTTAGGAGTAGTTAGGAAACTACTTACGAGTTTAAATCGTACGTGTTAGTGTGGTTTGATCATTCCGTGTGCTTGTGTGTACTCACACACAAAATCTAATGCTTGCAACATCACAACTAAATGTGATCGTTCAATGTGATTGTTTGCGTGTACACTAGTTAGTTCACCTAACTGTGACTGTTTGTGTTTGATCATACTGTGTTGTGTAACCTCACACATAGTGAGTGTCTGTAACTGTTTGTACTATACAACTCTGCACATAGCAAAATGTGTGTAACTAATCATGCATGTACTACCATAACATGTAACATATGAAATGTAGCACATAAATTGTATAAAATGTAATGTAACACAAATGTTTGTAACAAAACCAATTGAATAAAGTGTTTGTATACTGTACTATGTAATCTCACATATAGCAAATGTTTGAATGTAGTCGACGAAATAGAAACTTCCAAAATTCATGTGTACCTGTAAATTCACGAGTACATGGGCCCCTGTATTCGTCAATTTACCTTACACAATTATTTTGGTTCCTTCTATATGTAACTCCACTCTTGTTTAACCGATCATGATTGTACCACCATGAAATTTAGTACATCACATGTAATGTTTGAAATGTAATACATTGTTTGAAATCAATCATGTATGTACTACTATGAAATGTTTGTGTTTGCATTCTGCAAAGCTGGTGTTCAACCCAGTTGTTTATACTAAAATCAATAGTATGAAGTGTTTGCTTACAGTTAGAGTGTGAAATATCACATCATCCCCTTGTTAAAGGAAATTTCGTCCTGAAATTTAACGTGTCTTCACAGTGTTTGCAGTTGTTGTTTTGAATAGATGAGGATACTTTTTCATCATTTGATCTTCCCGTTCCCATGTGAATTCAGGACCACGTCTTGAATTCCACCGAACTTTGACTATCAGAATCTTGCTTTGTTTGAGCTGTTTGACCTCTCGATCTATGATTTCAACTGGTTCCTCGATGAATCGTAACTGTTCGTCCACTTGTATTTCTTCAAGTGGTACTACCAAAGTCTTATCAGAAAGACATTTCTTTAAGTTCGATATGCAAAAGACATCATGAACTCCACTGAGTTCATCCGGTAATTTGAGTTGATACGCAACCGGACCAATCCTTTTTAGGATTTCAAAAGGTCCTACGTAACGTGGACTAAGCTTCCCGCGCTTACCGAATCATATCACACCTTCTCAAGGTGATACCTTTAGAAGAATCATGTTTCCCACTTGAACTTCCAACGGTTTGTGGCGTTTGTCAGCGTAATTCTTTTGCCGATCCCGAGCCGCTGCCATACGGTTCCGAATTGGTAAGAGAATTCCATCCACGGTAAGTGGTTTTCCCAGCTATCATTAAAGTCAATTGCGCATATCTTCGAGTGTCTGAATCGTACGTTTACTCTGACCGTCTGTTTGTGGGTAATATGTTGTACTCATGCCTAAACGAGTTCCGAAAGACTTATGGAGTGATTTCCAAAAGTTGGAAGTAAATCGAGCATCCCGATCTGATATGATGGAAATTGGCACGCCATGTCGTGCTACCACTTTCTTGATGTAAATACGAGTCAGTTTCTCCATCTTGTCGGTTTCCTTGATTGCTAAGAGATGTGCAGATTTCGTTAAATCGATTGATAATTACCCACATCTTATCACAACCACTCGGTCCCTTTTCCACATTGGTATTTCTGGTTGTTGTAGCAAACCAGATGATTTCTGGTATTCAACTTTGACTTTCGAACAAGTCAAACATTTGTTAACATACCTAGCAATGTCGGCTTTCATGTGAGGCCACCAATACAGCGCCTTCAAGTCATGATACATCTTGCCTGATCCCGGATGGGCTGAATATTTGGATTTGTGCGTTTCATCCATCACGAGTTCCCTCAAACCTCCATACAAAGGTATCCAAAGTCGATTAATGAAATAACGAATTCCATCAGACTTGGCATCCAATTGTGTTTCCATCCTCCGTAAGGATTTATGTACCAAATTATCCTTTTCTAAAGCTCCCATCTGAGCACTGCGTACCTTATCAGGTAAGTCAGTATGTACCGTCATCATAAGTGCGCGACCCCGTCTTGTTGTGTCTTTTCTGCTTAAAGCATCAGCTACCACATTAGCTTTTCCCCGGGTGATACTTAATCGCGCGTTCGTAGTCGTTCAACAACCCGACCCATCGTCGCTGTCTCATATTAAGCTCCTTCTGATCAAAGATATGTTGCAAACTCTTATGATCAGTGTAAATGGTACACTTGGTTCCATAAAGTTACTGCCTCCAAATTTTCAAAGCAAAAACCACTGCTCCTAACTCCAATTCGTGAGCAGTGTAATTCTTTTCATGTGGTCGTAGTTGCCTTGAAGCGTAAGCAATCACTTTATCACGTTGCATCGACACACATCCTAAACCCTGGACAGATGCATCACAATACACCACAAAGTCTTCCGTCCTTTCGGTAAAGACAAATCGGTGCACTGCAGAATTTTTGTTTCAATAACTGAAATGCAGCTTCCTGTTTATCCGTCCAGTTATACTTCGTTCCCTTGTGCGTAAGAGCTGTAAGTGGTTGAGCGATCTTTGAGAAACCCTCAATGAATCGTCGATAATAACCCGCCAAACCAAGGAATTGTCGTACCTCGGTAGGGGTCTTTGGTGCTTCCCAATTCTTAATCGCTTCAATCTTTGCTGGATCAACATGTATACCCTTTTCATTAACTATATGACCCAAGAATTGTACTTCTCGCATCCAGAAATCACCTTTCGAGAACTTAGCGTACAGTTGTTCTTGTTTCAGTGATTCCGACAGCAATCGAATATGTTCAGCATGCTCCCCTCAGCCTGAGAATAGATGAGAATGTCATCATTGAAAACAATGACAAACTTATCAAGATAAGGTTTACAAACACGATTCATGAGATCCATGAATACTGCTGGAGCGTTTGTTAACCAAATTGGCATGACCAAAAAAAACTCATAATGGCCATAGCGCGTTCTGAATGCTGTCTTCGGAATATCTTCTTCTTGAACTCTTAGTTGATGATGACCCGATCTGAGATCAATCTTCAAGTAGTAACTCGAACCTTGCAACTGATCGAACCGATCGTCAATTCTAGGTAACGGATACCGGTTTTTGATGGTAACTTTGTTAAGTTCCCGGTAATCGATACACCTACGGAAAATCCCATCCTTCTTCTTAACAAATAAACTGAAGCTCCCCCACGGTGAAAAACTAGGTCGTATGAAGCCCTTATCCAACAACTCCTGCAGTTGTGTAGATAACGCTTGCATCTCTGACGGTGCAAGTCGATAAGGCGCCTTAGCTATCGGTGCTGCATCTAGTGTAAGGTCGATTCGAAATTTCACCTGTCTGATAGGCGATAATCCCGGTAGGTCTTCTGGAAATACTTCAGGAAATTCACAAACTACTGGGATGTCTTCTATCTTCTTCTCAACTACCGGCTTCTTCAGTTATAAGTGCTATAACTGCCGTATGACCTTTACGCAGACATTTGTGTGTTTTCATACAAGCTATGAGATGCAGTGGCGTACTGCTCTTCTCACCTTGTACATACAGTGTCTCTTCATGTGAAAGCGGTATACGAACGTTCTTATGATAGCATACTATTTCAGCCTGGTGTTTGGACAACCATTCCATGCCAATGACTACATCAAAACTGCCTAAAGAGGTAGGCATAAAGTCAATGTCATGTGTTTGACCCATCAAGTCAAGAACACATCCTTTAGTAATATGGTTTACAACAACTAACTTATCATCAGCTAGTTCTATAGTGTATGAGTTTTCTAAAGCAGTAAGACTAATACTTAGCAATCCACAAGATTTGCTAGATACAAAACCCTGATTTGTCCCGGTGTCAAATAGCATAGAGGCAGAGTGATAATTCAAGAGAAACGTACCCGTAACGATGTTGGGATCTTCCCATGCCTGACGTCCTCCAATCACAACAGCTCTGTTCTAGCAACATTTGTGTTGTTGTTGCTGTTTCCTTTTGTAGTTATGTCATTAGCCCTTCTTTTCTTGAGTTGTGGGCACTCCTTCTTGAAATGTCCTGATAAGCCACACTCAAAACATCCTTTCTGTGTGTTGTTCCGGTTGAGTGAGCTTGCCTGAAGTTCCCCTCGACAGTCTTTTGCTACATGACCTACCTTTCTGCATCGCTGACATCGGTATTTGTCACATTGATTTTCAAAGTGATGGAACCCACATTTGTTACATTTCGGGCATCTACCATTATACCCTCTCGATGACTGTTGGTTATTGTTTGGATTGTGATGAGTCTTGTTGGATTCCTGCTTGCGATCCTGCTGAAATGACTGCTGAGTGAAATTCTTTGAATCAATGACATCCCATTTTCTTTTGTGGTCTCCCACTTTAGCTGTTACTGTTCGTTTGGGTAGTGTCCCTCGTTGCATCGTTTGATCAGTCAATTGGTGTGCCAGTTGAACAGCTTGCTGTATGGTAGTAGGATTTGCAGATATGATCAATTTTCGAACCTGAGATACCAGCCCTCCAATGTATCTCTTGATCCACTTGCTAGGTGGGGTTGCCCTGTGCGGTAAGAGTCTTGCTAATTGTTGGAATCGAGTAGTGTATTCCTCAATATTAGAACCTTTCATCTTGAGTTGTCCGTATTCATCCTCAAGTTTTTGCATTTCATTACGGGAACAATACTCCTCCTGCAACAGGATTTTGAATCCGTTCCAAGTAAGTGCATTGGCTGTATTCAAACCGAGTGTCTGTACTATAGAGTTCCACCATGTCAAGGCTGAACCCTCCAAAGTACCAATAGCATATCTGACCTTGTTTTCTTCCGGACAATTGCACGTCTCAAACACCGATTCTGACTGTTCAATCCATCGAAGAAGTCCAATGGCTCCTTCCGATCCTTTGAAATTACGTGGTTTACAGTTCAAGAATGTCTTGAACGTGCACATTTGTGGGTTTACCAGTCCCCCCGTTGGATCATGTGATCCTATTTGGTGTGGTTGCGTATAGTTTGCGATTGTCTCGGTGATTCGAGTATTAATAAGTGCCTCAACTTCCGTTGCGGTCATGTTAATGTTTCCTCCAACCATGATCTTCCTATTTACAAATATACATAATGAGACTACACCCATCGCATAATCATCACTCATGCACAAAGTAAATGTAACACACTACCATAGCCATTAAGGTAACAATTCTTAATCATTTATGATAAATTAGTGCTTACAATTGTTTGTCAAAGATATGCAAAACAACTAAACACGAAATCTACTTTTATGAGTACAACCCACTCATATAAGTTTGTTAATTAGAAAGTAAATGAAAATAACTAGATTCCATCGTTTGGTTGATCAACGGTTGATGATGAATCTGCTGGACTAGTCACTACACCACGCTGGTAACGCATATGCCCAGTGATGAGGGTCATGGCCTCCCCAGCCAAATCTCTCACTATGTTGGCTTCAATCGCCGCTGCACCAGCCCGTGCATTGGCTTCCTCAGCCCTTGCCTCGGCTACAGCTACACGTAACTCCGTAGTTTCTAATCGTGCAGTGAGTTCGAGGATCGTCCCTCGCATCATCCAGATCGTTTCCACCAAATTTTCCTGTTCTTCATTAGTCCTAACCAACTCCTCAGTGAGGTTATCCCACATTTGTGTCAGCCAGTTGTTATTCTCAAGCAATTCTGTGATCATCCCTGCTACTTCCCGCATGTTGCGGATTTCACGCTCCATGCGTGCAACAAAAGCAGCAAATGCCTGTTCTAGTGGATATCCTAGAGCAGGTAACGTCCAAAGGCTATTAGCAGTGTTGGCAGTTGGTGGTGGTGGCACTCGTTCTTCCCTCACCCAGCTGCGTATGAGATCAGGAAACCATTGCCAATATTGGTTGTTCCCCCTTTGTTGAACATGTGTTTCCTCTCCATAGTGGATCGTACCATCCACTGGTTCGATCCTCCTTGTCATGATTTCTGACAATGCTACTACTTGTCCCTCAGTGTGAGTAGGTGTAGATGATGATGCCATGTCTGTTACAAATGCCATATGTAAATGCATATAAACTATCGTGTAAGTAAGTGTCTAATGTCTAACAGTTATAGTCTAAGTCTACAAATGCAAACCTAGTTCGCTATAACCAATGGCTCTGATACCAATCTGTCACACCCCAAAATTTCAACTAACGGAATCATACCGTTTGGGACGTGACAAACCAGGATCTCAGATCATTAGACATAACGAAGACCTCTATATGATATTCAAACATACTTTGGTCTAAAACTGTAATATCAAAATTTCAATGTTTGCGGAAGCGTTTTAAAAGAACCAATAACAAAACATAATGGTTTGAAATGTAAAATACAATTCCAATAGTATTCAATGTCTTAATTGATCAAAGCTAAAACACTTGAACTGAAATGTATGCATGAGACTCAATATCCTAGTCCCTGCTTGTCCTTGCTTGTGCCTTAGTGTCCTGAGAAAACATGTAAATCAAGTCAACACAAAGGTTGGTGCATACACAGGTTTAAGCATTCACAAATGTTGAAACCACAGTTTGAATATAAAGTTTACAGATAACATAATCACACGTGCATAGTTATGATAGCTAGTCATTTGTACTATTTACATAAGTGGTCGACACCGAAGCTGACGTTGCCATGCTATAGCATGTTTTTGCCTTAACACTATTGTCTAGCACGAACAATAGTAATGTGTGTGTTTGGTCAGTCAAACACCTGCGTAGATCCCATCTACCAAGTGAGGTTTGTCAAACCCAATAGATCTATCTTCAACTACCACGCTTTGCGCTACGGCAAATTAAACGGTTCGAAATGGAAGGCTTTGTAATGCTATGTTTGCACTTAATGTAAACAGCTAACTCATGCAAGTGATATGTATCTAAAAGCGTTTGTTGCACATGTTTTCTCCCCCAAAACAGTTAAAATAAGAAAGGGGCCGTGTACGCACCTTTGAATGTAGCAGAATGATCAATCACACGTATAGTCGCGTAGATAATCTTCTACAAGAAATCTGTGTTTAAACAATTACGTTGTGTTATTCGGGATGTCGTTTTGTGTTTGTGATTACATACGTGTCAACACACGTATGTTAGATTGTTAGAAATATGCATCCGTATGTACGCGTATCTTTAAAATCGTTTAAAATAGAATCATATGGCCGTATATGATTTTATTTTAAATAAACGTAATTATACGCGATTATGTTTTCGGTATAAAACGAGAATTTTATCATTTCAATGTGTTCGTATTCCCGTTATGGTTCCAACGCAACTTGAACGGGTCGAAACGGAGTTAGAACGAATAATTTATGAGTTAAAAACCAAAATGGTTTTTAAATTAAAAAGCCCAACAGAGGCAGGGTTCGAACCCTGGACCTCCTGGACCCCAACACACGCCTAAACCAATTGAACTATCACAGTTTTATTGTTATAGTTTGATTTCAAAAGATTTTAAACCACATACAATTCGGTTTCCCCTTTGTCCTCACAACCGAACCATCAAACCCAAATCGGTCCATTATTCGAACTCGGTCGAACCCAAATCCTTAGGGGTTTGGTTCCTATCATTCAACCAACCCTGCAAATGTGTTTAATTTGAATTTTTATTTAGATTCAATAAGTTAATTGATCCGATCAGTATTCGAACTCAAATTCGTTAACACCAAATCAAATTCGTTAAATTCGTAACTGAGAGTCCATCAATCCATATGGTTTTCATTTAGCAGTAAATTTCGAAACCATTTGTAGTGATTAATTTGATTAATGGATTTAATTAGTTCGAAACCCTCAACTCGATTTCAATCAAGAACTCTAAAAGCAAACTTATCGAATTCGTGATTGCTATGTAAAATCAATGTGATGTTTCTTTTATTAAAGCATTTCGACACTGTCTGTATAAATTTACTCGATTATAAATAGCATTTAGATTGAATCCCCCAAATCGTTCTTAACATAAACCCTAGAAATCGAAGTCTGTTAATTCGTTGCTATTACTTTCAATTGATATAGGTTTTTCATTTGTGATGTTAACACGAAACTATCTGTATAATTGAATTGGGTTTTTAAACCCGTTTGATCAGAAACCCCCAAACCGTCTATGTGTTGAACCCTAGAATTTGGATTCATGAAATTCGTTGATTTTAATCGAAATTAGCATAGGGGTATCATTGTACTAACCGTATGGAAGGTGTAGATGCTGACAATTATCAGAATTTGTTTCGAATTAATGTAGATAGACTAAAGGTGTTCTTCGGCCGACTCAAAATCTAATTCTTCAATCCACGACTTCTCAACTCGAATTGATCAATGTAACACCTCCTAAGGATGCCGACTGAACTCTCTGTGAGTGTAATTGTGAGAAGTGTGATTGAATTGCATGGGTTTGATAACTAAAAGCTACGGTTTCAAATGTTTGTGCCCGTTTTCAATTAATTTCAATAATTGCTTGATCTAGTAACGCACCAAGTTGTTTATGATCATTATTGTGAGGAGTATTAAAGTTTAATTCGGTTACAAACTCATGAAATCACGAAATTTCAGTTTCAATTGAAGAGAACCCGAATTTTGACTCTAAAAAGTCAAAATTCATAGATTTGTCAAAAATACAAAGTTGATCCTTATAGATAATTGTCTTGCAACAGATTTTGTTTAACTAAAACCCTTTTAGTTTGCCATTATATGATTTCTTATCGTCTCGCGACATTTTCTGATAATTTTTGCTAACAGAGTTAACCCGAAATTACGAATTGTCACTAATTTGGCTACTTAGAACATTGTTGGACTAGATTAATCCTTTTGGGCCTCCTAAATACAATTGGGCCTACCTTGGGCCTACCTTGGCCTTACTGGGCCTTCCTTGGCCTTACTGGGCCTTCTTTGGCCTTACTGGGCCTTCTTTGGCCTTACTGGGCCTTACATGTCTTGTTGGGCCTGTGATCTAACCACATTCAGTTAGCGAAGTTAACTCAAAAAGTCGGATTGTCACATCATCCCCTTGTTGAAGAATTTTCGTCCCGAAAAATTAGTAAATGTTAGGAGTAGTTAGGAAACTACTTACGAGTTTAAATCGTACGTGTTAGTGTGGTTTGATCATTCCGTGTGCTTGTGTGTACTCACACACAAAATCTAATGCTTGCAACATCACAACTAAATGTGATCGTTCAATGTGACTGTTTGCGTGTACACTAGTTAGTTCACCTAACTGTGACTGTTTGTGTTTGATCATACTGTGTTGTGTAACCTCACACATAGTGAGTGTCTGTAACTGTTTGTACTATGCAACTCTGCACATAGCAAAATGTGTGTAACTAATCATGCATGTACTACCATAACATGTAACATATGAAATGTAGCACATAAATTGTATAAAATGTAATGTAACACAAATGTTTGTAACAAAACCATTGAATAAAGTGTTTGTATACTGTACTATGTAATCTCACATATAGCAAATGTTTGAATGTAGTCGACGAAATAGAAACTTCCAAAATTCATGTGTACCTGTAAATTCACGAGTACATGGCCCCTGTATTCGTCAATTTACCTTACACAATTATTTGGTTCCTTCTATATGTAACTCCACTCTTGTTTAACCGATCATGATTGTACCACCATGAAATTTAGTACATCACATGTAATGTTTGAAATGTAATACATTGTTTGAAATCAATCATGTATGTACTACTATGAAATGTTTGTGTTTGCATTCTGCAAAGCTGGTGTTCAACCCAGTTGTTTATACTAAAATCAATAGTATGAAGTGTTTGCTTACAGTTAGAGTGTGAAATATCACATCATCCCCTTGTTAAAGGAAATTTCGTCCCGAAATTTAACGTGTCTTCACAGTGTTTGCAGTTGTTGTTTTGAATAGATGAGGATACTTTTTCATCATTTGATCTTCCCGTTCCCATGTGAATTCAGGACCACGTCTTGAATTCCACCGAACTTTGACTATCAGAATCTTGCTTTGTTTGAGCTGTTTGACCTCTCGATCTATGATTTCAACTGGTTCCTCGATGAATCGTAACTGTTCGTCCACTTGTATTTCTTCAAGTGGTACTACCAAAGTCTTATCAGAAAGACATTTCTTTAAGTTCGATACGCGAAAGACATCATGAACTCCACTGAGTTCATCCGGTAATTTGAGTTGATACGCAACCGGACCAATCCTTTTTAGGATTTCAAAAGGTCCTACGTAACGTGGACTAAGCTTCCGCGCTTACCGAATCATATCACACCTTCTCAAGGTGATACCTTTAGAAGAATCATGTTTCCCACTTGAACTTCCAACGGTTTGTGGCGTTTGTCAGCGTAATTCTTTGCCGATCCCGAGCCGCTGCCATACGGTTCCGAATTGGTAAGAGAATTCCATCCACGGTAAGTGGTTTTCCCAGCTATCATTAAAGTCAATTGCGCATATCTTCGAGTGTCTGAATCGTACGTTTACTCTGACCGTCTGTTTGTGGGTAATATGTTGTACTCATGCCTAAACGAGTTCCGAAAGACTTATGGAGGAGTGATTTCCAAAAGTTGGAAGTAAATCGAGCATCCCGATCTAATATGATGGAAATTGGCACGCCATGTCGTGCTACCACTTTCTTGATGTAAATACGAGTCAGTTTCTCCATCTTGTCGGTTTCCTTGATTGCTAAGAGATGTGCAGATTTCGTTAAATAAATCGATGATAATTACCCACATCTTATCACAACCACTCGGTCCCTTTTCCACATTGGTATTTCTGGTTGTTGTAGCAAACCAGATGATTTCTGGTATTCAACTTTGATTTCGAACAAGTCAAACATTGTTAACATACCTAGCAATGTCGGCTTTCATGTGAGGCCACCAATACAGCGCCTTCAAGTCATGATACTACATCTTGCCTGATCCCGGATGGGCTGAATATTTGGATTTGTGCGTTTCATCCATCACGAGTTCCCTCAAACCTCCATACAAGGTATCCAAAGTCGATTAATGAAATAACGAATTCCATCAGACTGGCATCCAATTGTGTTTCCATCCTCCGTAAGGATTTATGTACCAAATTATCCTTTTCTAAAGCTCCCATCTGAGCA
This sequence comes from Mikania micrantha, assembly GCA_009363875.1. NCBI lineage: Eukaryota > Viridiplantae > Streptophyta > Magnoliopsida > Asterales > Asteraceae > Mikania > Mikania micrantha. The sequence continues at coordinate 49,033,453 of CM018698.1, forward strand.
CTGCGTACCTTATCAGGTAAGTCAGTATGTACCGTCATCATAAGTGCGCGACCCCGTCTTGTTGTGTCTTTTCTGCTTAAAGCATCAGCTACCACATTAGCTTTTCCCCGGGTGATACTTAATCGCGCGTCGTAGTCGTTCAACAACCGACCCATCGTCGCTGTCTCATATTAAGCTCCTTCTGATCAAAGATATGTTGCAAACTCTTATGATCAGTGAAATGGTACACTTGGTTCCATAAAGGTACTGCCTCCAAATTTCAAAGCAAAAAACCACTGCTCCTAACTCCATTCGTGAGCAGTGTAATTCTTTTCATGTGGTCGTAGTTGCCTTGAAGCGTAAGCAATCACTTTATCACGTTGCATCGACACACATCCTAAACCCTGGACAGATGCATCACAATACACCACAAAGTCTTCCGTCCTTTCCGGTAAAGACAAAATCGGTGCACTGCAGAATTTTTGTTTCAATAACTGAAATGCAGCTTCCTGTTTATCCGTCCAGTTATACTTCGTTCCCTTGTGCGTAAGAGCTGTAAGTGGTTGAGCGATATTTGAGAAATCCTCAATGAATCGTCGATAATAACCCGCCAAACCAAGGAATTGTCGTACCTCGGTAGGGGTCTTTGGTGCTTCCCAATTATTAATCGCTTCAATCTTTGCTGGATCAACATGTATACCCTTTTCATTAACTATATGACCCAAGAATTGTACTTCTCGCATCCAGAAATCACCTTTCGAGAACTTAGCGTACAGTTGTTCTTGTTTCAGTGATTCCGACAGCAATCGAATATGTTCAGCATGCTCCCCCTCAGCCTGAGAATAGATGAGAATGTCATCATTGAAAACAATGACAAACTTATCAAGATAAGGTTTACAAACACGATTCATGAGATCCATGAATACTGCTGGAGCGTTTGTTAACCAAATTGGCATGACCAAAAAAAACTCATAATGGCCATAGCGCGTTCTGAATGCTGTCTTCGGAATATCTTCTTCTTGAACTCTTAGTTGATGATGACCCGATCTGAGATCAATCTTCAAGTAGTAACTCGAACCTTGCAACTGATCGAACCGATCGTCAATTCTAGGTAACGGATACCGGTTTTTGATGGTAACTTTGTTAAGTTCCCGGTAATCGATACACCTACGGAAAATCCCATCCTTCTTCTTAACAAATAAACTGAAGCTCCCCCACGGTGAAAAACTAGGTCGTATGAAGCCCTTATCCAACAACTCCTGCAGTTGTGTAGATAACGCTTGCATCTCTGACGGTGCAAGTCGATAAGGCGCCTTAGCTAGCTATCGGTGCTGCATCTAGTGTAAGGTCGATTCGAAATTTCACCTGTCTGATAGGCGATAATCCCGGTAGGTCTTCTGGAAATACTTCAGGAAATTCACAAACTACTGGGATGTCTTCTATCTTCTTCTCAACTACCGGCTTCTTCAGTTATAAGTGCTATAACTGCCGTATGACCTTTACGCAGACATTTGTGTGTTTTCATACAAGCTATGAGATGCAGTGGCGTACTGCTCTTCTCACCTTGTACATACAGTGTCTCTTCATGTGAAAGCGGTATACGAACGTTCTTATGATAGCATACTATTTCAGCCTGGTGTTTGGACAACCATTCCATGCCAATGACTACATCAAAACTGCCTAAAGAGGTAGGCATAAAGTCAATGTCATGTGTTTGACCCATCAAGTCAAGAACACATCCTTTAGTAATATGGTTTACAACAACTAACTTATCATCAGCTAGTTCTATATGTGTATGAGTTTCTAAAGCAGTAAGACTAATACTTAGCAATCCACAAGATTTGCTAGATACAAAACCCTGATTTGTTCCCGGTGTCAAATAGCATAGAGGCAGAGTGATAATTCAAGAGAACGTACCCGTAACGATGTTGGATCTTCCATGCCTGACGTCCCTCCAATCACAAACAGCTCTGTTCTAGCAACATTTGTGTTGTTGTTGCTGTTTCCTTTTGTAGTTATGTCATTAGCCCTTCTTTTCTTGAGTTGTGGGCACTCCTTCTTGAAATGTCCTGATAAGCCACACTCAAAACATCCTTTCTGTGTGTTGTTCCGGTTGAGTGAGCTTGCTGAAGTTCCCCTCGACAGTCTTTTGCTACATGACCTACCTTTCTGCATCGCTGACAAATCGGTATTTGTCACATTGATTTTCAAAGTGATGGAACCCACATTTGTTACATTTCGGGCATCTACCATTATACCCTCTCGATGACTGTTGGTTATTGTTTGGATTGTGATGAGTCTTGTTGGATTCCTGCTTGCGATCCTGCTGAAATGACTGCTGAGTGAAATTCTTTGAATCAATGACATCCCATTTTCTTTTGTGGTCTCCCACTTTAGCTGTTACTGTTCGTTTGGGTAGTGTCCCTCGTTGCATCGTTTGATCAGTCAATTGGTGTGTGCAGTTGAACAGCTTGCTGTATGTGTAGTAGGATTTGCAGATATGATCAATTTTCGAACCTGAGATACCAGCCCTCCAATGTATCTCTTGATCCACTTGCTAGGTGGGTTGCCCTGTGCGGTAAGAGTCTTGCTAATTTTGGAATCGAGTAGTGTATTCCTCAATATTAGAACCTTTCATCTTGAGTTGTCCGTATTCATCCTCAAGTTTTTGCATTTCATTACGGGAACAATACTCCTCCTGCAACAGGATTTTGAATCCGTTCCAAGTAAGTGCATTGGCTGTATTCAACCGAGTGTCTGTACTATAGAGTTCCACCATGTCAAGGCTGAACCCTCCAAAGTACCAATAGCATATCTGACCTTGTTTTCTTCCGGACAATTGCACGTCTCAAACACCGATTCTGACTGTTCAATCCATCGAAGAAGTCCAATGGCTCCTTCCGATCCTTTGAAATTACGTGGTTTACAGTTCAAGAATGTCTTGAACGTGCACATTTGTGGGTTTACCAGTCCCCCGTTGGATCATGTGATCCTATTTGGTGTGGTTGCGTATAGTTTGCGAGTCTCGGTGATTCGAGTATTAATAAGTGCCTCAACTTCCGTTGCGGTCATGTTAATGTTTCCTCCAACCATGATCTTCCTATTTACAAATATACATAATGAGACTACACCCATCGCATAATCATCACTCATGCACAAAGTAAATGTAACACACTACCATAGCCATTAAGGTAACAATTCTTAATCATTTATGATAAATAGTGCTTACAATTGTTTGTCAAAGATATGCAAAACAACTAAACACGAAATCTACTTTTATGAGTACAACCCACTCATATAAGTTTGTTAATTAGAAAGTAAATGAAAATAACTAGATTCCATCGTTTGGTTGATCAACGGTTGATGATGAATCTGCTGGACTAGTCACTACACCACGCTGGTAACGCATATGCCCAGTGATGAGGGTCATGGCCTCCCCAGCCAAATCTCTCACTATGTTGGCTTCAATCGCCGCTGCACCAGCCCGTGCATTGGCTTCCTCAGCCCTTGCCTCGGCTACAGCTACACGTAACTCCGTAGTTTCTAATCGTGCAGTGAGTTCGAGGATCGTCCCTCGCATCATCCAGATCGTTTCCACCAAATTTTCCGTTCTTCATTAGTCCTAACCAACTCCTCAGTGAGGTTATCCACATTTGTGTCAGCCAGTTGTTATTCTCAAGCAATTCTGTGATCATCCATGCTACTTCCGCATGTTGCGGATTTCACGCTCCATGCGTGCAACAAAAGCAGCAAATGCCTGTTCTAGTGGATATCCTAGAGCAGGGTAACGTCCAAAGGCTATTAGCAGTGTTGGCAGTTGGTGGTGGTGGCACTCGTTCTTCCCTCACCCGCTGCGTATGAGATCAGAAACCATTGCCAATATTGGTTGTTCCCCCTTTGTTGAACATGTGTTTCCTCTCCATAGTGGATCGTACCATCCACTGGTTCGATCCTCCTTGTCATGATTTCTGACAATGCTACTACTTGTCCCTCAGTGTGAGTAGGTGTAGATGATGATGCCATGTCTGTTACAAAATGCCATATGTAAATGCATATAAACTATCGTGTAAGTAAGTGTCTAATGTCTAACAGTTATAGTCTAAGTCTACAAATGCAAACCTAGTTCGCTATAACCAATGGCTCTGATACCAATCTGTCACACCCCAAAATTTCAACTAACGGAATCATACCGTTTGGGACGTGACAAACCAGGATCTCAGATCATTAGACATAACGAAGACCTCTATATGATATTCAAACATACTTTGGTCTAAACTGTAATATCAAAATTTCAATGTTTGCGGAAGCGTTTTTTAAAGAACCAATAACAAAACATTAATGGTTTGAATGTAAAAATACAATTCCAATAGTATTCAATGTCTTAATTGATCAAAGCTAAAACACTTGAACTGAAATGTATGCATGAGACTCAATATCCTAGTCCCTGCTTGTCCTTGCTTGTGCCTTAGTGTCCTGAGAAAACATGTAAATCAAGTCAACACAAAGGTTGGTGCATACACAGGTTTAAGCATTCACAATGTTTGAAACCACAGTTTGAATATAAAGTTTACAGATAACATAATCACACGTGCATAGTTATGATAGCTAGTCATTTGTACTATTTACATAAGTGGTCGACACCGAAGCTGACGTGCCATGCTATAGCATGTTTTTGCCTAACACTATTGTCTAGCACGAACAATAGTAATGTGTGGTTTGGTCAGTCAAACACCTGCGTAGATCCCATCTACCAAGTGAGGTTGTCAAACCCAATAGATCTATCTTCAACTACCACGCTTTGCGCTACGGCAAATTAAACGGTTCGAAATGGAAGGCTTTGTAATGCTATGTTTGCACTTAATGTAAACAGCTAACTCATGCAAGTGATATGTATCTAAAAGCGTTTGTTGCACATGTTTTTCTCCCCCAAAACAGTTAAAATAAGAAGGGGCCGTGTACGCACCTTTGAATGTAGCAGAATGATCAATCACACGTATAGTCGCGTAGATAATCTTCTACAAGAAATCTGTGTTTA